>JALIGW010000021.1:7009406-7016906 GCA_023053685.1 Diadophis punctatus similis
AAGCACCTGAAGGCCAAAGAAGGAATAATGGATGGAAACTGATCAAGGAGAGATTCAACCTGGAAATAAGGAGGAACTTTCTGACAGTGAGAGCAATCAACCAATGGAACAGAAGTTGCCTTCGGAAGTTGTGGGAACTTCATCACTTGAGACTTTCAGGAAGAGATTGGACTGCCATTTGTCAGAAATGGTGTAGGGTCTCCTACTTGAGCAGGCGGTTGGACTAGATGACCTACAAGGTCCCTTCCAACTCTGTTAATCTAATCTAATCTGGTGCAATTGACTTTTCATAGATTTTTCATCAATTGTACCAATTAAATCAAAGTGAGTCAATATTATCGAGCTCCTTATTCGGCAGACTTTAGACGCCATGGTCAAAATTGGAATTCAGAGTTCATCTTCAAGTAATGGACAAGGGCTATCCTTTCCAAATTGGCTAAAACAATATTTGTACCTTTTATATCATTCACTCGCATATTATAGAAATTACGCAAATGTCCCTGAATATTATACAATTTGCATGAAACTTACATCAACTATGCAAGAGGCTTGAACTGTTCCAACCCTTATTTCGCAATCTAACAGAATAACCTTCTCCCCAAGCAGTCGGTAGAAATGAGGTTTTAATGCAATTCAGGAAAATCAAGTTGACTCAATTTCTCCTTTGGAAAAACAACAAAACAATAAAAGAGGGCTGCACATTCAAAATGAATAAATCAGTTTGGAACCAGTTCAAAATCCGTTCCATATGGAAATTCAGTGACAGGCTTCAAATCACATCTACAAAGGTTTACATGGTCCTGTCCTGGTTGCTCCCCATGTTCTGTCTTCTGATTACTCAGTAAAAATAGCCTTTGGAAGACCTTCAAAGCTTTACCCATGTCGTAGTTAATTGCTTGTAGACTGGGAAGGAAATATCCTGAGCCTATTTATCAACCATCTGATTGGAGACTGAGGTTTTCAGGATTTCTCCTGCTCCACAAAAGCCTCATGAACAGTCTTACCTTCAATGGTTTCATCTAACGGTCTTGGAGACTCCCTCAGATCGGTAGCCATCACTTCACGATATCTGAAATGTTCCACAATTTGACTTGCCGCTATGTGAAACTCTTCTTTAAACTGTCTATGGAGATTCTCAATCATCCAGGTCATGGTTGTCCCAAAGGTGCTTTTTTCTAAGAGGCAACTGGACTTTCTTGGTTTTTCTTTGAAGATGTTTCGCTTCTCATCCAAGAAGCTTCTTCAGCTCTGACTGGATGGTGTGGAATGGAAGGATTCATCCTGTCAGAGCTGAAGAAGCTTCTTGGATGAGAAGTGAAACGGCTTCAAAGAAAAACCAGAAAGTCCAGTTGCCATTTGCAAAAGCACCTTTGGGTCTTCTTTAAACTGTTTTACATCACTCGACCTCATTGGATGATCCTGAATTCTAATATTCTGGGAAAAGTCATCTTGAGGTAAGATGATGGCCTATAATTTTTATAATAGAAGGAGGGAAGGAGGGAATGAAGGAAGGAAGGAAGGAAAAACGAAGGAAGGAAGGAAGGAAGGAAAGAGGGAGGGAAGGAGGGAAGGAAGGAAGGAAGGAAGGAGGGAAGGAAGGAAGGAGGGAGGAAAGTAAGTAAGTAAGTAAGTAAGTAAGTAAGTAAGTAAGTAAGTAAGTAAGTAAGTAAGTAAGTAAGTAAGTAAGTAAGTAAATTCAGGTTTCTTTTCTTTTTTCTTTTTTGACTTTTCTTTCTAAGTTAAAAAGACCCAAACATGTTCAAATTTATTTTATTTATTAGATTTATCACCCATTTTAGTTACAGGAATTCTAGAGTACATACCAGTAGTATCCTTTCCTCTTTGACCCCACAACAGCATCCCTGTGATACAGGTTGGCTTAAGAGAGGATGACTGGTCAATTGAGAGGGGATTAAAAGGAGTTTCTGCATTTTTATCCGGCTACATCTTCATCATTTTCTTCCCGCTTTTCAATTTCTGACTTCTTTCATGTTTAAGATCTTTGTTTACAACGGTGAATCTTCAGTTTGTACTTTGAGGGCACAAAAATCACAACCATCTTCAGCATGGCTATTTTTCTCTAAAGCTAGCCATTGCCATCTGTCCAGCTGTGTAACTCATTTTTGATTTGCATAGCAGTAAATTGGTGGAAAGGCTAATATTGCAAAGCTCTTGGACACCGATCCTCGGGGCAGCTCAACCAGCAGAAATCCTAGGGACTAATAAAACTATTGCTGTTCCAGTGGAATGCTTTGATGATTGGGCCATAAAGACTGCTGATATGTTTAATTATTTGTGAGTTGGGAATTATATCCTATTCCCTCCTGTTTTATCAAAAATCTTCAGGGATTTGGTATCAATTTGTAATCCTGGATATTAAATTTAGTCCAAGTCTCTGGCTCCTACTGCTTTTATATTTCTTAAGACATTACATGTCCTTAGGGGAAAATATTCAGTTTTATGTTGGCAAGCTTGGAAAGAAAGGAATGAAAAGAAAGGATGTTCTGGAAAAAAAAACCAGGAATTTGCTATTCTGGAAGAATCTTGGATAATGTTGCATAACTGTAAGTCTTAGATTTGTTTTTGAACAAGACGTCATAGAACATAGAATAATAGAGTTGGAAGGGACATTGGAGGTCTTCTAGCCCAACCGCCTGCTCAAGCAGGAGACCCTATGCCGTTTCAGACAAATGCTTGTTCCTTTTTTAAAGTCTCCAGTGATGGAGTACGTGCATCTTCTGGACGCAAGCTATTCTATTAGTTGTTTGCTCTAACCATTAGGAACATTCTCCTTAGTTCTAGGTTGCTTCTTTCCCTTGTTAGTTTCCATCCATTTTTTCTTGTCTTGCTTTTTTGGTCCTTTGGAAAATACTTTGACTTCCTCTTCTTTGTGGCAGCCCCTCAAATATTGGAACACTGCTATCATATCAGTTAGGTCCCACAGAGTTGGTTTCCTCCAGGTCCCGTCAACCAAGCAATGCCGGTTGGCGGGACCACGGGGGAGGGCCTTCTCTGTGGGTGCCCCGTCTCTATGGAACCAACTACACCCGGAGATCTGGACCATTCCCACCATATTGGCCTTCCGTAAAGCCATCAAAACATGGCTCTTCCTGCAGGCGGGGTGAATAAAGAGAACATCTGTGGTCTCCCCATGTATGAATGTGGGTATGTGTTCTTTTAACTTTATAATGGTTTTTAATTGTTATTACTGTTTCTTTTAACTAATTGTTCTTATTTTCATGTTGTACACTGCCCTGAGTCCCATGGGAGTTGGGCGGCTTATAAGAACGATTAAAATAAAATAAATAAATAAATAAATAAATGTCATCCCTAGTCCTTCTTTTCATTAGACTAGACATACCCAATTCCTGTTCTTTATATATTTTAGCCTCCAGTCCCCTAATCGTTCTTGTTGCTCTGCTTTTTACTTCCTTAGGACAATTTGCATCTTCCATTTCAGAATATCTGCCTTTGAAGCTGTGGGTTACCTTAATAATCAAGACAACTTATGTTAATGTAGTAATAATACTAATAAATCCTGTTTATCAAGGATTCCTTTAGGTACATCTTTCCTAACACTCTTTAATATTCCCAACCCTCACTTCAAAATAATTAAGTGGCTAATTTGCAGCCATTCAAGGAACATTTATTCCTCAGAGTAGGAATTTATTTGTGGCTGTCATTTTTCTTTTGCGGTCTCTGAGATTTTGATAGTCCAGATATGGTAACCTTGAAGTTTCCCTTTCCATCTCTTCCCTTGGTGTGAATGTGTGAGGATGACAGGTTAAAAAATATGCCAGTAACTATAAAACCCCAATTTATTAACAAGCAAACAAAAAAAAACCATACCTAGTAATTAATAATAATAACATTATGTCATAAAACAGAGAAAATATTTTCTCCACAAGTGTGAAGTTTTATTTGTGTAATGTAAAAAGGAAGAGGTTTTTTTTTAAAAAAAAACACCTGAAGGCGTGCAAAACTAAATATGTATTTAGTTTTGTCCAAGAGAATCTATAATATTTTTGGAAGAGTAAAAATGCAAATTGAAATTTATATTTGGGTGGACTAAAAGAAAACAATAATGTAGGATAAATTATTGCCAGCCAGCTTGACTTCTGTAAAATTCCCAGGGCCAGGAATTGCGGTAAACTCTTCCTGCATCTGAGCACGCGCACGCGCGTGCGCACACACACACATACATACACACACACACACACACATGCACACACACACACACACACACACTGATTAGTTAATTTAAGGAAGGACTCACTGGAGAAGAGCCTAATGCTAGGAATGAATGAGGGCAAAAGAAGAAAGGGACGACAGAGAATGAGGTGGCTGGATGGAGTCACTAAAGCAGTCGGCGTGAACTTAAATGGACTCCAGAGGATGGTAGAGGACAGGAAGTCCTGGAGGAACATTGTCCATGGGGTCACAATGGGTTGGACACGACTTCGCAACTAACAACAACAAAAGTGAGGATCATCTCTGGTTCTTTTCCTGAACAAATTCTTGTTCCCAGATCTGTCCTGTCATTTCTTTGATGCCTTTAATTCTCATCCAACCATTATCCTTTTCTTCTACTGGTCTCAGTTGAAGAAAGCTGAATGCATTTTGAACAAACCCATATAAACACACAAAGGATTGCAGCCTTAAACAAAAAGACTCTCCAGTGGTTAGGTTGTTAAATGTCTTTTTTTTTCTCAGCAGTGTATCATTTTTTTACAGCTTTATGGAGGTCTTGCACTTGGATTTTGTCTTTTAATTGTTATTGCTGTAATGTAACACTAAAGTCTCTTAAATTATTCATCTTATGGGCAGCATTATTTAGAAGTGTGACCTCTGCTTTTAGGTTGAGCAGTTTAAAAATCCCAATTATCAACATTTGCACAACTGATTTTCCTTTAAAGAAATGAGACTCTTGGCTTGTACATTTGATTATAAGATCTGAGCACCGGAGCTTGATTTTAAATTAATTAATTGTACTTCAGAATTCTTTGATATGTCCCTTCTGTTTCCTTAGAGTATTTTGAATCACTTTATGTCAATCAAACATTAAAATAGGATAAAGTCTAATTTGAGTCCAGCTCAATGAATATATTTAGAAGAATATCTGACTCGGATGATTATGTGCATATAATCATAATTTTCTAAGTAACTTCAGGTAATTATTGTTGTTTTAGTTTCTTAGCTTAGTGTTCAAATCAAGCATGAGATACATTTGTATTTATTCTTCATTAAATTTTAATCCTACTTTATCTCTATGAAGATTCTCAGTCATCCAGGTCATAGTTGTCCCAAAGATGGTTTTTCAAAAGGCAACTGGATTTTGTTTTTCCTTGAAGACATTTCACTTCTCACCCAAGAAGCTTCAGTCAGAACTTTTTTTTTCTAAAAAAAAAGCACCTTTAGGAATCCTATCTTTATGTTTTGTTAACTCAAGGAGATGTAGATACCTATTCTCTCAATCCCCCCCCCCCGATAAAAACAACCAGATGTGGTGTGTGTTTTTTAAGAGAGAGAGGGACTGGCCCAAAGTCATTCTACTGCTTCCATGCCTAAGAGAGAAGTAGTACGGTTATAGATCTCTGTTTCCAATATTCTTTTTTTTTAATTAAAGTTTTTTATTTTTATTTTTTACACATCTCATGTCGTGAATGGTTTGTTTTCCGGGTTTCATATATATCAATACAAATAATCGTAACAATATTATCCTTAATAGTTACAGTTCATATTCATTTCTGATTTTAACATATAATATCTGCTATCATCTTTCAATTCTATTCCTTCTCATAAGTCTACCACACTTCCCATCATTTTAATATCCATTTTCCCCCTTTTCCCTTCGTATTTCTGTCTCTATTTTAACCCTTTCCCCCCCTTCTCCTATCATTCTAATAATCAAAGACGTGGTCTTTCCTTTTTTCAGTATTCAATTTTTCCATATATCAATCAATCTTTGTTTTTTCAGAAGTTTTCAATTAATATTTCAATTAAAATTCATTAGGTTTTCCACCTTTCTTTAGAACTTGAGAAAGTCCAGACAGACAGACAGACAGACAGACAGAGGCATAGATGAGAGAGGGGGGGGGAGAAAGAAAGAGAAAGTGAGAGACAGACAGTCAGACAAAGAGACAGACACAGAGGCACAGAGAGATACAGAGAAAGAGACCAAACATTAGTTAGATAGATGCTGTTCTATGACCACAATAAAGGTTAGATAGATAGCTTTTGAAACATGACACTGGCATTCTCCATAGTGGGTGGAGCTAGCCGCCAAGATTGGGTATTGGCACAGCCTTCTAGCCAATTATGACTGAGTCTGGAAAAGTATAAAAGGTGGCTCTAGGCCTAGATTCCCCCTCTTTTGACTCAGTCACAGCCATTGACTAAGTGCCTTTTTCATCATCTATCTTCCATTAATAATTGTAAGTTTTTGGTTCTATTCAGAATTATTATTATTATTATTATTATTATTATTATTATTATTATTATTATTATTATTATTATTATTATTATTATTATTATTATTATTATTATTATTATTATTATTATTATTATTATTATCCTTTCCCTTTCGAGCTCCTCAGTATGGCTATACCTGGGTGAAGCAGTTGGCCGCAAGTCTGACTGCTGCTCGCCCCTCCAGCCGAAGGCCCAGCAAGATTTTTCTTTTTTCTTTTTCTCCATACATTAATTTCCGGCTGTGGAGGGAGTGGGAAAGGGCCCCCTTATCACCACAGGGGCAGCGGTGACCTCACCGCACATCTGGGCATGGAGCGAGGCTTGTATTTTTCTTTTTCTGTCTCCTTGCCAGACACCAAGGGCCAACCTGACAGGTGTAGGCCTCTAACGTTGGTTTTCACAGCTGCTAGCCTGCCTGGGAGAGCCGAGGGGCCGAGGGGCAGAGCATGCTGCCAGATTAAATTTCTGGGTGCCTTGGCATCTGGCCGGTCCAGCGCAAGCGGTCCGAGCCACTAACGAGCCTTCCGATCCCCAGCTGACCCTCAAAGATAAAGGGATCGGAAGCGCCGAAGACCTCGCTCGCAGCCAGGCCGGATTCGCGTAAGCCATCCGGACCGTTTTTGATGCTGCCTATAAACAGTTGTTTTGGCCTTGGCTGGGTTCGCGCAAGCCGCCCACGCCACATTTAACTCGCTTGCAGATCGGCCGGATTCGCGCAAGCCATCCGGACTGTTTTTGATGCTGCCTATAAACAGCTGAACTTGGCCAGACTTGCGCAAGCAGTCAATGCCTCAAATAGCCTCTGAACACCAGCTGCTGTGCCCGAGAAGCTGACAGACAATTTGGCCAGACCTGCGCAAGCGGTCAGTGCCCAGCCAAGCCTCCAAACGTCAGCTGGAGACCTTCAAAGAGCTGAAAGCAATATTTTTGCTGGTTCCTTTTTTGCTCCCTGTCTTGTGCCTGCTTGCAGAGGAAGCTGGCAATCTGGGTGCTGCTTGCTGAGGGCATGTTCCCTCTTTTTTTGCTTGA
>JALIGW010000021.1:7021906-7056906 GCA_023053685.1 Diadophis punctatus similis
ATAAACAGAAGACATAATTGAGATTCACTTCTAAATCTACCCTACTGTTGTGGCCCGCCAGCAGCTCCGTGCAGCTGATTGTGGATCCCGTTCGAGAGGAGACCGACTTGGTGTTGCGCCAGCGGCTGTGCAGCTGGCCCCCAAGTCAGACAGTGAGGAGTCTGGTGAGGACTCAGTGCCAGAGGCTGAGGTTCAGCCAGGGCCTTCGGAACTTCCAGCACCTCATAGCAGTGATGAGGGAGAAGAGGCTTCTACTCTTCTGAATGCAAGGGCACACAGAGTTGCTAAGAGGCAGGAATGGTTACTCCAGATGAGGTCTCCTTGGGAGTAAGGCTTGGGGCTAATTGGCCACTCCCCTAGTCTACTTAAGGACATCAGAGGCAACTGAAAGGCTGCAGGAAACAACGTTTGGAAATCCGTCTGGTTATAGTGTGCTCCGTGTCTGAAAAATGTCTGATTTGTTTCTTTGCTTCGGCTTGGATATCAAGGATTACTTCTGGGCATTTTGCCAACTCTCTGAAGCTCCATAAGATAGCAAGACCTAATTGCTCTTCTTTGCTTTAAGACTCTTTGAACTGATACCAGCTATTAATGAAGGTTAATTAGCATCTGGTTGCTTGCCAGAAAAGACTGCTTGTAGATTGGTGTGTGCATATTCACTGCTAAGATGTTTATTAGTAGTGGTTATTGGATTAAATAAGTTCGTACAAACTGGGTGTTGTGTTACATTCTTAGCTGGGGCAGAACACCTACATGGTTGTCGCTTTATAAAAAATCGTATTTCAAAACAAGCGGTGACACCTCACCTCAGTTACATTTTGCAATTCTCAGCCGAACGGAACTCTGTGAAAGATTTGATTGTCCATTTTGTTTTATCGTGATGCATTTTAGATCACATTTTAAATATTTGAACCATATGTATTATCTCTAGGTGTGGGTGCATTTGAAAGAGAGCAGTGATCTAATGAGAAATCTTGAACCAGCCTTTGAAAAATTAATTCAAGGGAAAAATATATGAGGAAATTTGGAACCCAGACTCCAGGATCTGAAAATGTGGTCTAAAATTTAATTTAAGATATATCATATATCTGAAATATATATTTGAAATATATATCAAATATATATATTCACCTCCAGAGAATTTTCATTTGGCCTTTCCATTATGGTCAAACCATCCTTTAACCTTACGTATTTGGAGAAAAAGGTGTTGTTTGATACTTGGAGGAGCTGTCACGGCTTATTTCCTTTCTTTCCCTAACATCAACCATAAGTTGAGATTTCTAGCAAAATGAACAAAGAGATAAAAAAAGAGATCTGCTTAAAATTGGCTATGACTGGCAAAGATATTTTTTCCTGTCTAATCTGTGTAGGTGTGTCCTCATTATTGTAGCGCCATGAAGGGGTGTATGTGGTGCTCAGGGAGGGGTAGTATCTCTGATGTAGGGGCATGTCGTGTCCTTTTACGGCAGCTTTTAGGGCAGCTCCTTCACCTTTGGTCCCCACCTGTCACTCAGCTCTCACCTGTGGCTCCTAGCAGCTGTAGCATGCGCAGCGGCCACACCCCGGGCAACAGCTTCGACAGGCTGGCCAAACCAGGTTGGGAGTAGCCGTTGGGTCATCGACCTTCGGTGAGATAGGGACTTGTCTATCCCGAGCATCTGAAGTCAGATTCTGGCGGACTGAGCGGATGAAACCTACTAGAATAGGACAACGGTCATGAAGGCAGTCTCTGTGGCCTAGAGGTGGAGCTCTTGCCTCACAATCAGGAGGTTGTGAGTTCAATCCTAGGTAGAGGCAGATGTAGGGTTTCCTGCTTGGAAACTAGACTAGATGACCTACAAGGTCCCTTCCAACTCTGTTAATCTGTTAAGTGATGTGGTACACTAAGAGCACGGCAAGACATGAAAGACGCCCTGGTCAACCACTGTGCCCAGCCCATCTCCAACTGCTATTTGGAGCAAGATGGAATCTGGGAAGAGAGAGTGAGGCTGACTATGTGCACCTGTCCCTCACTTTAATCGAATTCACGTGCAAGTCTTGACATCCCCCCCCCCAATTGATAGATGTCAAGGTCCTCTTCGAATACGATGGACGAACACCATCAGCGCCAGGATAAATCAACATCCATGGGCTTCTTTGATATCTTGTGCACCCATAATTCTATGCCCCCCACACACCACGCCCCCTGCGCATGCACGTATGACCTCCCCGTGCTGCCCCACCCTGTGCATGTGTACAAGACCCCGCTCCCCTGTTTCCCAAAAGAGGCTTTCCGGAGCCTGGGGAGGACGAAAATGGCCTCCCTTGCACCCCCGGAGGCCCTCCCATGGCCGGAAATGGCCCATTTCCCAACTTCTGGTGGGCCCTCCCCAGGCTCCAGAGGCTTTCTTGGAGTTTGGGGAGAGTGAAAACACCCTCCCCTGCCCCTCCGGAGGCCGAAAATGCCCTCCCAGAGCCTCCACGCAAGCCAAAAATCAGCTGGCTGTCGCGCACATGCGTGCTGGAGCTGAGCTAGGGCAAGGGCTCATGTGCCAGCAGGTTTGGCTCCGTGTGCCACCTGTGGCATGCATGCCATAAGTTCGCCATCACAGCTCTAGAATCTAGGCGAATCTCTAGAATCTAGAACCTCTAGAATTCTGATTAGCATATGGACACTTCGTATCATCTAAAGCAGGAGTCCCCAACCTTGGTCACTTTGAGACTTATGGACTTCAACTTCCAGAATTCTTCAGCCAGCCATGTTGCAGGTTGGAACCATCCTGGCTGAGGAATTCTGGGAGTTGAAGTCCATAAGTATAATAATAATAATAACAAAGTTGGAAGGGACCTTGGAGGTCTTCTAGTCCAACCCCCTGCCTAGGCAGGAAACCCTACACTACTTCAGACAAATGGTTATCCAACATCTTCTTAAAAACTTCCAGTGTTGGAGCATTCACAACTTCTGGAGGCAAGCTGTTCCACTGATTAATTGTCCTAACTGTCAGGAAATTTCTCCTTAGTTCTAAGTTACTTCTCTCCTTGTTTAGTTTCCCCCCATTACTTCTTGTTCTACCTTCAGATGCTTTGGAGAATAGTTTGACTCCCTCTTCTTTGTGGCAACCCCTGAGATATTGGAACACTGCTATCATGTCTCCCCTGATCCTTCTTTTCATTAAACTAGACATACCCAGTTCCTGCAACCGTTCTTCATATGTTTTAGCCTCCAGTCCCCTAATCATCTTTGTTGCTCTTCTCTGCACTCTTTCTAGAGTCTCAACATCCTTTTTACATCGTGGCGACCAAAACTGAATGCAGTATTCCAAGTCTTAATGTTGTGAAGGTTGGAGACCCCTGATCTAGAGTCTAGATGATACAAAGTGTCCAGATGCTAATCAGAAGTGAAGCTTGATTAATCATACAATAAGAGATAACTTTGTAATTGTATTTGTATTTCCTACAAACAAAATTAGAAGCTTATTTTTCCTTTTTTCCTGCCCCTTTGTCTTTTTCCTTTTTTCTGTTTTTTCTCTTAATTAATTAATTTTTTTAATTAATGAATATATTTAAAGAAAAAAAATGTGTGCTTGAATCAAGCTTGACTTCTTTTTTTAATATTTTTACATTTTTTGTAAAAATGTAAAAATATTAAAAAAAGAAGTCAAGCTTGATTCAAGCACACACTTTTTTTTCTTTAAATATATTCATTGTAAAAATAATGGTGTAAAGTTTCAGGGGTAAAGGTTGGCTGATACACTCGTAATGAGCCCAATTAGATGATGATTTAGCTTAACACAGTTTAACATAGTCAAAAAGCCATTATCTTTGTTATTTTGTTAATGTTTTGTTGTTCCACAAATGTGATAGGAAGTCCATGGGAAAAGGTCATGTAAATGGAGGTAAAAAAAGATACATCAGAGAACTGAATAAATACATTCTTCCTGTGTGAATTTAAATCAGCATCTTGCCAACAAATGCATTAAAAATGTTTAAAATTAACAATATAACTATAAGCCTGCAGAGAGAAGAAACATTGAATGGACATAATCTCATGTATTTGAGGCACCTTCTCCCACCACCTTCAAGATTGGGGTGTGTGTGTGACATTTTCCCAAAGATATTTTTCCCCGATGCAACATGCCTTCAAATTTCCTTTTCATAATATTCCCCCCCACCCCAGTGTAAACAGGAAGTTCTGTTATTTTCCTTAAAATTCACCACTAGGCTCCTTCCTTCAAGTGTAGTGTGTCCTGGAGTCATATCTTCATTGTTATTTCTCTATAATAATGGTAAATCAGTGGCCAATTTGTCCGTGGAGTGCTGTGGCCTGCCAGTGGCCAGCAGAGCTGGCAAAGGATTCAGACAGTGAGGAGGTTGGGGAGGAATATGGGCCAGTCCTGGAGTCTGGTGAAGGCTCGGATGAGGGCTCTGCATTGGAGGCAGAGATGGGTTGATACCTGTTCAGGCGAACTGGTCCGAACCGGGAGGAACCCACCTCTGTTCCAGACAGAGAATTGTACACCCCAGGTATTTCAAAGGTATAGTGATTTCATACAAGGACATTTCAAAGGATTTGCAATTATCCAGAGAGTTGCTTCACTCTTCTTTACAAAGGAACAATGTCTAAACGCATAATGTTTGAATCCTCCTTCCCACCCATTTGTAATTCAGATATACAGTAATTCCATCTGGGATGACCTCAAGAAGTGGCCCAGTCACATGCAAGATTTCTTAGGGCCTTCTGAAGATAACCTTTCTAATATAGAGTATTAAAATATAAAACAGAGCACATGTTTCTACTAACATCATGCTGGGAATAAGGAATAAGAGGACCTTATGTAGTGTCTCTTGTTTATTACTGAATATTATTGGGTTACACAGACATACTATTTTCATATCTCAATGGTAAGGAAGGTAAGTAGATTTCACCACTGCTTCTGAGAGAACGACTGGATTGTTCCCAAGTGGCCTCAACAGCTCTCAGAGAGTGCTAACAACCAGATGACTTGAAAGAAGTACAATCCTTCCATCCCCCCACCATCCTATCTCAACTGTCAGTAACTCTCGTTCCATCATTCCACAATCAGAACTGATGGACAGTTCAGTTGCCTTTTGAAGAAAAAAGCACCTTTAATACAACTATGACCTGGACGACTGGAGAATCTCCAGTCTCTAAGCTTCCTTAGAAAGCATGAAGCAGAATCTTAGTCCTGGCAAAACATCTTTTATTTATGCGACTGTGAATTCCTTTCATTCACAGTCTGCAAGGCTTGGCAAACAGTCTTTTAGAGGAATATTTATAAACACACACCTTATCTCACTTGGAACACTGCCAGAGAACTAGCTTCCAAATGCAGGCAAGACAAAACTTGGCGTAGAGTCTATTAGAGCAACAAACAGCACTTTCCACTCTTGCAACGATCAAAGCAACTAATTGTTTCCTGCAAAAGCCCATGACCCATTTGCTCCTCTTTTATTTCCTATGGGAGGGGCCAATCATCTCCAAGGTGTGGCCTTACTCCCAAGTTGACCCTTCTTTCTTAGTTGTTCTTGTCTTCTGGCAGCTCTGCCATGCGCACACTGGGAACAGGCTCCAGCTGTTCCTCTGCCTCGCTGATGTCTGATTCCTGAGGCATTTGATAACTGCCAACTGTCAATCTCTTTTCCTTAATTGTTCCCTTCTCCTGACAGCTCTGCACATGCGCACATCGGGAACAGGCTCCAGCTGTTCTTCAGCCCCACTTATCTCTGACTCTGAAGGTAGGTGATAACTGTCGGACGGCCCTGGCCCCATCTCTGCCTCCAATGCAGAGCAGTCATCAGAATCTTCCCCAGACTGCAGGACTGGCCCATGTTCCTCCCGAACTTCCTCACCCTCCGAGTCTGCCACCAGCTCCATTGGCTGCTGGCAGGCCACAACACCGTAACAAATTTATGCTAAATTTCAGCTTTTGGTGTCTGACTGTGGGTGGTTCATTGACAGTCCGAAGTCCATAAGAAATAATTTGTACCAATGAGCCAAATCCTTGTTCAAAGTAGAAGATCAGTTTGCATTATGTACGTTTGACCCACTGGGGGTCTCCTTGGTTCTTAAAAGTCATGATAGATAGCACTAGAAGTTTGCCCGTGTCTCAAAGGTTTCGGAAGCCATTAAATATATGAAGAACAAAGGATCAAAAACAAATAATTAAATGGAAGCAAATAAACAGGAAGGTTTCACATTCCAGTATTGCCAATAAGTCATACTTTTGTTTACCTTTCAAAGAACTTATTCCCTGGCGTTGGCAGAAATGACGAAACTGACTATTTTGATTAAAGAGAAGACTATAAGTATCTTTGTTTCCACGTGGAAACCACTTCTGAACTTTGTGCTTGAGGTGGGAAAAAAAGAAACTCTTGATTTTGGGTTTTACAGATTAGATTGATAGATGCTTATAGAAATGGCTAGTTTATATTACTATGAAAAAGCAAAATGTTGTGGTTTGATGTTAATGCTTTATTCTACTGCAACGGAAGGAGTCGGAAGTCAATGCTTTTTTTTTTTTTTTGGCTTTTGCTTTACTCACTTCTCTTCCCCCGCCCCCCACTGCTTTCCTATTTTCTTTTGTATTTTGTATCTTATCTCATCACTTAATAAAATGTTTAGAAAATCAAAGAACTTATTCTCTTCTAAATCTACCCAGATGCATTACTTTGTTGCAATGGCATTTCTAAAGCAGAATCTTGCAGGCACAATGTGGATGGCTATTAAATATTAATCCTTGAAATGTTTTTTTGGATTTCTGGATGTGAAATTTAAAAAAAAAACAAAAAAACACTCCCTATTTTTTCATATCGTTATGGGATAAAAATGGAAAGAAAACCTATTAAGGTTTTTAACAACAAATGAACCAGCAAACATGTGGAGAACTCTTAAAAATATCACTGGTTATGGCAAAGCACCTTCCCAGGCTGAAGGAAATCAGCAACTGGCAGATGACCTACCATTCTCACCCCATTCCTAAGAGGTCGGTAAGGGGCGTGCATAAGCGCACAATCGTGCCTACCTTTCCTGTCCTAATGTACACATTTATTCTTACCTCTTTTACTCTTATTCATGCTTGTACTATTACATATATATTCGATCATGTTTTACTGTTTATACTTTGCTTATAATCATATATGCTTGACAAATAAACAAATACAAATATGTGTTTTACTGCAGGTTTGAAAGACAAATTCCTTGTGTGTCCAATCACACTTGGCCAATAAAATTCTATTCTATTCTATTCTATTCTATTCTATTCTATTCTATTCTATTCTATTCTATTCTATTCTATTCTATTCTATTCTATTCTATTCTATTCTATTAACCCAGAAATCCATATTGTTCCTTAAGCCAGGGATACCCAACCTCTGGGCTATGGCCCACTACCAGACCGTGGCTTATTTACAACTGGGCCGTGTGAGCGGGGGGGGGGAAGTCTCTGGCACGCATGTGTGCACAGCTTGACTTGCACAAGTCAAGCTGCGTACACATGGACGTGCCCACCGGCCTACCACTCACACAAGTTGAGCTGTGCATACGTGCTTTCACACCAGCCAGCTGCTCACATGGCCCTGTTCCCCCCAGCAGTGCCCACCAGCTGGAAAAAGTGGGGTCCACTGCCTTAAGCAAAATGATTTCCATGGCTTTGCATTCCAAAAGGCCAACTTACATTTCAGGTCTTTGCAACATTCTCTTAGGGTACAATGTGATTGTTCGGAATGATTCCAGATGGAAACGTCTCCTAATGCTTTGGCAACTGTAGGTCAGGTTTTTTTTTAAATGAAAGGGCAAAAGGTAATTGGAAGGAATGTACGCTTTGTTTCATGAATTCAGATTATTATTTACATCCTCCAGTCTGACATTTCCCTTAAAATAGACTTTGTAGAGTAATATACCCTGGGAGAAATGATTCAAAATGGCACTAATGAGTATCGAGCTGCATTGGAAGGCAGTCTGAAAATTGTCCTATTAATTAATGGTGTAATTAAGCTTTTGTCATTGACGTATCATATTTCTGACAGGGCTAGCTGTCCTATGGATGCTTCTCCTCAGCTTGCAATCCAGGCACTTTCTGTACATAATAAATGGCAGCAATTTTTGTGCCAGGTTACCGTGATGGGACCATCTGCATCGGAGGGAGAGCTCACAACAGCATACCAAGCAGTTGTTTGTGCACAATCTCAATCAAATCTCTTTGCTTAGATTGATGCAACCCTCCCTTGGATGACACATGAGTTTCTTGCCATTAAACCATTAAAAAAACCCCTGTTCTTTGATGCTTTCGTGACCAAATTCCTCAATTAATTTCCAACTTTCATTTCCGTGCAATTTTGTATTTTTGGTTCCATTTGCATATTAATGTGAATGTGGCATAGAACCATTAGATTAGAATACCTTGCTAAAGCTAATCGCACATCATGCATAATTACGGGGCATAATCATTGCAAAAATATAAAACTGTCCAAGAGAATGGATTGAGACAGCGTGATCTTCTGGCAATGTGGGAAATAAAACTGTGCTCTCCATGACCATGAGTAGGCAACATGGCCAATGGTGCTTCCTAAAAATAGACGGTGCATCGAGAATAAATATCTGAGTGCAAATGGCTGCAATATAAACCATTTTATTCTGTTCTGTTCTTCCCTTGGCAACAGATCTCTATTAATTCTAACATTAATAATTTATAGCCAGTGCAGTTAACAAGGACTTTAGAATTCAATCTTAAGGCAAAAGAACATAACTGCCAGACAGATTTTAACTTCCTTGTGCCTACATTAGTTGTGTGCTTTGGATTTATAACTGCGCGTCCATGACTATACATGTGCTGTTTGCAAAGCTAAAGAGATAATGTTTTTTTTTCCTGAGAAGAATAAATGCAACATATGGTTAAAATAAGATAACAGTTAAAAAAATTCTGATGCATTTATTCAGGAGGTTTAAATAATGTTTTATATGCTGACTCAAACTGAAGGGAGAAAAATCTGTCCATGTGCCATGGGAAGTTTCTTTGAAATATTTTATTTATATAGAGAGAACTCACTGTATTTGCACACTGAGAGGTGTTTGTCAGGGCAGGGCATATATTTAAAAAGTAATTTGGATGAACTGCATTAAATCCTCATGCAAGTACGAAAATAGAAGACCTTTCTGAAAATAACCTGGCTTTTCTGGGGGGAAAATGCTGCTGCTTTAAAAAGATACTCATTAATGCGTTGACTTGTTCAATTCTAGGTAGAGGCAGATCTAGGGTCTCCTGCTTGGGCAGGGGGTTGGACTAGATGACCTGTAAGGTCCCTTCCAACTCTGTTAATCTGTAAGACTTACAAAGCAACAGGTGTCCACAGAAGCAAGGGGGGAAAGCAATAAGCTGCTTTAATGAAGAGCAGTGAGGTGCTGTGCAAGATCCAAAATGCTTCTTCAGAATCATTTTTGAAGGAGATACAACCTAAAAAGTGTATCTTTTTGAAAAAAATAAGGTTCTACATTTAGGCAAGGAAAACAAAATGCACAGGTACAGTATGTGTGGTACCTTGCTCAACAGTAGTAACTGTGAGAGGGATCTTGGAGTCCTAGTGGACAACCATTTAAATAGGAGCCAGCAGTGTGCTGCAGCTGCCAAAAAAGCCAACACAGTTCTAGGCTGCATAAACAGAGGGATAGAATCAAGATCACGTGAAGTGTTAATACCACTTTATAATGCCTTGGTAAGGCCACACTTGGAATATTGCATTCAGTTTTGGTCGCCATGATGTAAAAAGGATGTTGAGACTCTAGAAAGAGTGCAGAGAAGAGCAACAAAGATGATTAGGGGACTGAAGGCTAAAACAAATAAAGAACGGTTGCAGGAACTGGGTATGTCTAGTTTAATGAAAAGAAGGATTAGGGGTGACACAATAGCAGTGTTCCAATATCTCAGTGGCTGCCACAAAGGAGAGGGTGTCAAGCTATTCTCCAAAGCACCTGATGTTAGAACAAGAAGCAATGGGTGGAAACTAATCAAGGAGAGAAGCAACCTGGAACTAAGGAGAAATTTCCTGACAGAACAATTAATCAGTAGAACAACTTGCCTCCAGAAGTTGTGAATGCTCCAACACTGGAAGTTTTCAAGAAGATGTTGGACAACCATTTGTCTGAAGTGGTGTAGAGTTTCCTGCTTAGGCAGGGGGTTGGACTAGAAGATCTCCAAGGTTCCTTCCAACTCTGTTATTCTGTTATTCTAATATTTGCTATCTATGGAGGTGGCACCCAGAACATTGGGTAGCTATTGAAGAGGTGATAATAGTAAGGAAAAGATATCAAGAGCCTTCATCCAATAGCAGAAGAAGCAGAAGGACAAGGAGATGGAAAATGCTGGTTCTCATGAACTTGCCCAGAATTCAGGCAAAATCAACTCTCAGTGTAAAATAGTTCCTGGGAGCCCACTAAGATGGCGGCGTAGAGTTACAGCTAAGAGCAGAGAAACAGAAGATTTTAAGAAACAATGACATAGGAATAGTAATGTTCTTGAAAGCCAAAAGCTCTTCCTGCATAATCCTATATCTTCAGATTGAGCTTGGAACAATGGGGTATCACGTTTTCCTCTTTAGAGGTTTTTGGCTGGAGGAATGGAGTGTTAGTAATGTTGGTTCTTGGAGCCTCTGAATTGTGAAGTTCTACATTACCCATAATTTCTTGAATATCTCTTCTGTTATTTAGCCTTTGAACTGGTTACTTGTGTTATGTTTTTCTGCTTGAACTCCAGACATTTTTGATTGCATTTTTTTACCTGATAGGCTTTTGGGGGAGGTAAACTTGGATAATTCATTCATACCTTTTCTTAAGTTTTACCTCAGAACTTGTTGCTGGACACCTCAGTCAGGAGTTGCAGATAATCCAAGTGAGATGAAAAGTCTTATTGAATTACAGCACACAATTTCATAGCTACCTTTTTGTTCTCTTCCACACTTTGACTTAAACCAAAGGTCAAGGGTTGTATGTTTTTTTATCTGGAGTAATACTACTATGTGGTCATATTAATTGTTCTTTTGCTATTGCATAGATAAATCTATCATCTTTTGAGTAAGGGTCAGGAAGAACATGGAGACCATCTCTCTAACATCACATATTAGATGTCATTCTCTTTCTGGTGTCTATGACATGAGTACATTGTGAATATTTCTAAGGAAGAGGATATTATTTATATAACTATCTGTCTAGAGCAGTATTTGAAGAGCTAAGGTGGCACAGTGGTTAGAGTGCAGTACTGCTGGCTGCTGGCTGCCTGGAATTTGGCAGTTTGAATCTCACCAGGCTCAAGGTTGACTCAGCCTTCCATCCTTCCGAGGTGGGTAAAATGAGGACCCAGATTGTTAGGGGGGAATAGGCTGACTCTGTAAACCGCTTAGAGAGGCATGTAAAGCACTGTGAAGCAGTATTTAAGTCTAAGTGCTATTGGTATTGTTATTTCTCCAGCTTGGGAACTTGAAGATGTGTGGATTTCAATTCCAAGAATGCCTCCAGCCACCATGAATTTTGGGAGTTGAAGTCCAGACATCTTCAGATTGCCAAGGTCGAGAAACATCTGCCCTGTGTTACAGGAACCCTGATTGGGTTGCATCATTTAGAGAGGAATACAATCGATGGATAGTCCTTTTTCTAGTATACAAGGAAAAGAAATGTTGCAAAGAAGAAAAATCAGACTGTCTAAGTGCCGTGAACAGCTGCACAACCCACCCCCACTTGTCATGTCTCTTAGCTGGTCTCACATTGCCTAAGGAATTCTCTTTTTACAGGGGAAGAAGTGTGAAGGTTGTTGTTGTTTTTTCCCCATGAATGGATCCTCAGAGAGTTAGGCTGAGAGAACATTAACCAGAAGGCAAGAATATGTAGTGGAATTTTTGTCTCCAAGTTTTGTTCACTGTCAGAAGCCACACACACTGCGTATCTTAGAGTCATTCCTACAGCCATAATTTATGTCCTTCTGATGATTGCAATAGCCAGGTATCACCATGTTATAGAAGGGCTTGTTGTCCTGTGTGCTGGGCATAATTATGCCTTGAACTCCTCTCAGACTCATAACTCAAGAATGAAAATAAAAGAGCTTGCTGCAGAGATAGCTTCCAGGATCTCTCTTCTTAGAACTCAAATAAATCTAAGTTATGATCTGCCCTTGCTTTGGTCTACCTAAGGGTCAGCAGGAAGCCAGATTACAGCTATGTCCTGCAGATACTGCCAAATTTCAAAGGTGAACTAGGTAGATCCGACAGTTTCTTACGGAATGAATACACTTCTAAGCCACCGGAGACAGTGCATTCCTTTTGATGGCTCAGTAGGCGAACAATGTATTTAAATTAAAATGGGACTCCGTTACATCGGATCAGACATGGAATTACTTTCCCATTAATTATAGGTAATCTGCACTTTTGCATTAAATCCATTACCAGTAATAGACTTTTAATGTGGTACTTATATTGTGCTTAAAGGGTGAATTCGGAAATAGTGAACGGAGAAAATGGGAAGAAAGATTTCCAGATAAGAGACAGGGTGGAAAAGGGAGAAGGGTAACAAGGCAAAGCAACAGACTAGTGGAAACTGTGATATGGAAGGAGAATGCTTTGAATTATAGCCAAGATTATTCATGGATTAATAGATGACACACAAAGAGATTATTCATGTATTAATAGATGTTCAGAGCTATAAGAAAAAGCTAACAGCTCACGTTATCTTCAAAATAAGATGTTTCAATGTTACTTAGGGAAACTCTGGGTTACATCGCAAGAGTCATCATCCTACAATTCAAAATGATAAATTAAACAAACACTGAAATAAATCCTACCTGAAAGAAACACTGTCATTTTATTAATTCAATACATTTATGAATTAATAAAATAAAGTAATAATAAGCAAATATAAGATATTGAATATATTATTGAATATAATATAATATAATAATATAGTGTAGTGTAATGTTATAATATAATAAATATAACAAATATAACAAATAATATGATATGATATGATATGATATGATATGATATGATATGATGATATGATATGATATGATATGATATGATATGATATGATATGATTTGATATGATACGATACGATACGATACGATACGATACGATACGATACGATACGATACGATACGATACAATACAATACAATACAATACAATACAATACAATACAATATGATACAACACGACACGACACGACACGACACGACACAACATAACACAACACAACACAACACAACACAACACAATATAATAATGTGAGTGGTGTGGTGGCCTGATGAAGTGAAGACATTTGCCTCCCACTTGAGGGAATTCAATCCTAGGTAGTGGCAGATATTTCTCTCCTAGGGTGCAAAGAAAAAAATATTTGCTGTGAATGCCATGTGGTGTCAGGAAGGGAATCCGGCCAATAAATGTTCAACTCCATCCAACCCCTTGATTCTACCCTGAATTAAGTGATTACAGGGTCATTAAAAGGGAGTTTTCCTATTATTCTATGTTCTATATTTTAAGTCTAAATGGAACAATAGTTGCACTGTTTGTACTTTGTTTTCACACTTGATGTGAAAAGAGCAATTTATGAAATATGCATTTTCATATAAAAACAAAATAACATATCTTCACAAGACTTGCAGTGTGATAGTCTCTCTCCATATATATTTCTCTCCCTCTTTTCACTTCCTTCAAATTTTGTCATAAATACCATTCGATTCAGACTTTACCTTACACTTAAGTAGAACATTTAGATTGAATAAAAGTAATAACATGCATAAATTAACATATTTTCAGGGAAATGAAGAACTCTTTGTTAAAGTAAATATAATAATATCCTTTTAACATAAGAATGCACACCACTAAGCTCTAGGTCTCTGAAAATGCAAATAGGAATGTACAAGGAAAAGATGTCAGATTTCTCTTACAGCAACCTGGACTGGAAACACTTAATCCAGACACCATGTTTCTCGGAGCTCTGATTAGTGATGGGTATTAGCATAGAATTAACTTTACAAGAATTCCAGCAAGGAGTCTCTTCTCAAATGAAAAATCTACATATGGGCTATGAAAAGAGGCAAGGTACCAATGGAAGAGGGAGCGGGCATGTTTCTTTTCTGCACCCGTGGATCATTTTCTAAATAGCAATTAAACTTTTTTTGTGACTATAAGAACCAGACCAAAGAAAGAGAGAGAGCGAGAGGGAGGGAGGGAGGGAAGAGAGAAGGGGAGAGGGAGAGAAAGAAAGGGAAAGGGAAGGGGAAAGGGAAGGGGAAAGGGAAGGGGAAAGGGAGGAAGGAAGGAAGGAAGGAAGGAAGGAAGGAAGGAAGGAAGGAAGGAAGGAAGGAAGGAAGGAAGGAAGGAAGGAAGGAAGGAAGGAAGGAAGGAAGGAAGGAAGGAAGGGAGACAGAAAAACTTTGCATTCAGGAAAAAAAACAGAGTAAAGAAGAAAACTCTGCAGACATATTTATTCCTCCAGACCTGAAATTTCATGTACCAGTGGAAATATGAGTCTACAAAGGAGGAATGTTACAATGGAATTCAAACAGACAAAGGATAAACTAAACCCACAAGGTGATTTACAGCTCTAAGAACCATTTTGTTTCTAGTGGTGAACGCACCAGCTAGCAACTGGGAGACCGTGAGTTCTAGTCTTGCTTTAGCCAGGAAAGCCAGCTGGGTGACTTTGAGCCAGCTCTTTCTCAGCCCAGTTCACCTCACAGGGTTGTTGTTGTTGTGCGGAAGGAAGGCGTGGCTAGGTGTTATGTATTCTGACAGTTAACATGGTTCCACTCAGGTCCAGCGTTTGAGCGGGAAGAATGCTGAAACGCTATTGGTTAAAGAGTTTGACAGCTCCCTATAAAAGGGATGGCTGTCAGACAGCATTTTGCCGGTTGTATAGAGAGTTGCCTAATAAACACTGTGTCACAGTGTGATTTATTGCCTGTTACAGTACATGTATATGTGAGGAGAAGCATCCCTATCTAATATAATGGTTTATTTCTGAGCACATGATTGATATGTTCTTGTATACATGTGTGCATTGCAATCTCCACCCTACCCTTCTTCCTCTGACTTCCATTAAGAGAAGTCACACATTTTATATCAGAGATGTAAACAAATGAGAATTTATTGTTTTTGTACCGAAATAAATATTTTTACTTAGACTTTTAAACTGTGGTTTCATTTCTAATGTTTGATGTCCGGGAAAAGATCAAACATCTCCTCTGTGAGATTAATTCTCACCTCTGTCACACTGTTCAAAGAGTTGGTCTCCAGAATCGTCATTTCCACGACTTAACAGTGGCGACGAAGGCTTTGGAACTTGGAGAACTAGGACAAGCGAACAGAAGGCAGAGCAACCCAGCCGGGTGGGAAAAAAGGAGAAGAAACCTCCGGACGTGACCAACATGTCTGCATTCCATTCACCAGCACCATTCGATCCGGCGAAGGAAAAATGGGAGACATACATGACACATTTTGACTGCTTTTTAGAAGTAAACAACCTTTTGGGTCTGGCAGATAATAGAA
This sequence comes from Diadophis punctatus similis, assembly GCA_023053685.1. Lineage (NCBI taxonomy): Eukaryota > Metazoa > Chordata > Lepidosauria > Squamata > Dipsadidae > Diadophis > Diadophis punctatus. The sequence goes on from JALIGW010000021.1 coordinate 7,037,432, forward strand.
AAAGAGCTCTTTTTCTGAGTCACTGTGGCCACGATGTGTTTGACACAGCAGAGGCACTGTCAGACCCAACCCCAATACAATCCGTACCATGGCAGGTATTGCAAGCTACGCTCAAGACCCACTACGCTCCCACACCATCTAAAATCATTAGATGATACGAATTTAGACAACGGATGCAGCTAGAAGGCAAATCGATTAACCAATACATTGCCGCCCTTCACAAAGCCACTAGTCATTGTGAGTTCAGGGATCTGAACGACATCCTACTCGATCAACTGACAGTATGTTTGCTGCCTTGTGTTATTTGTAAAAAAATAAAATAAAGGCAGGATGTAAACAAACAAATAAACATAGATTTCCAGAATGTTCTGCTATGATTGCCATTCTAATGAGGGAAATGAAAAGAAAGTGATACGGTACCTAGTTACTTCCATCATTGACCCAACATGTCAGAACAATGTTCCCTTGTGAATGATCATCCATATTTAAGGTCCCAGCTATTATATTCTGAATGATTAGAAAATGTTCCACTTGCCAACAAACCTGAGGAATGTGCTCAGAAACAGAACCACATCTGCCAATTTTCTCAACTCTAATTCTTGGCTTGAAATCTTTCTCTCTATTTTCTTGCGAAAGGCTTTTTACACAGAACTTCTCATATTGTAAAATTATTGCCTTATTATTAAAGTAGAAGCGATCCTTGGAAACAGATAATGTGCTGGAAATTTCTTTAGGCAAGGGCAAGCCACAATCTTTTCATCGTTTCAGTGTTTTCATTTATTGTTCGGCCGAAGATAAAATATTGGCAGTCAAATCAAAATATAGCTAATTTACAATTATCATGCACATTCATTAAATACAGACTCTACTAATCTTCTGGATAAAGTGTAAAGCTTCCTTAAAGCTCATCACTGTGGGTTTTAACAAAATACTGTACGTAATTATCTTGCCATTGTCTTCTGGATATGTTTTTACGCTCTCAAGATTAGCCTGGTGGCCTCTCATCCCAAGATTAAGGACTTCTGAGAAGCTTCGGAGATCAGACATGAACCGTCTGATTTCAGGTCTACTTGATGAGGCCAATCCTGAAAGATAGGTGTTGAAATGGACCTGGCATTTAAAGATCCACCATGACAGATATTGAGGAGGTGGTAAGCTGGCTGGGAAAGCCAAGGGAAATCATCAAAAACATAAAAAAGCTAAAGTTAGAATATTTTGGACATATGATGTGACACTCAGAAAAATACAGCATCCTTCACTTAATCCTCCAAAGAAAGATTGAAGGCAAATGAGGTCCAGGCAGAAGAAGAACATCATGGCTTCAAAATCTAAGGCAATGATTTCGACAAAATTTAACAGCACTTTTTCGTGCAGCTATTGATAAAAATAAGATTCCCAACATGATCGCCAATGTCCGATGATGGACATGGAAGAAGAAGAAGAAGAAGAAGAAGAAGAAGAAGAAGAAGAAGAAGAAGAAGAAGAAGAAGAAGAAGAAGAAGAAGAAGAAGAAGAAGAAGAAGAAGAAGAAGAAGAAGACAGGTATTGCATCCAACCTAAGAGTCTGGCTTTGCAGTTTCTATGATAGTCATAACCAGAACTCAAACACTTAAAGCAACAATTACTTCCATACTTTTCATTATCTTTCAGGTATGCTAGCTGAGTTTTTCTTCCTTCCTTTTGGTATTGTCACATATTAAGCATGGTGGAAAATGTCTTTTAATGTGCATTGCCATAATCACCGTTTCTTGAAGTAATTCTTAAGTCAGAATGGAGTGGCCCTGCAGGGTTTTTTTTGCTGCTTTCTGTCATTTGAAATGTCATTTCTACAATTGGTAAAATAAAATGCCTACCACAAAGTGTTCAGTAACAGAGATTGTGCCCCCAACTCAATGCAAACCTGCTGCAAAATTGCAAAGATAGGTAAGAGACGTCGGCACAAAGCTTTGTATGTTATGAAAAGAGCATAGAAGAATTTGTCTGGTCCAATATTCAAAAACCCAGATGAAAATTGGTATACATTTTTATATTTCGTTTTTTTTTTTTTTTAAATAATTGGAAAGAATGGCATGGAGTGACTGAGTGCTTGAAAACCACAAATACAAAAGAAAACTATTGAGGCAGATTTGTCTACATCTATATAGAATTACAGCTAGAAAGAGTCATCTGAACAATCAAGTGGCTTACAAAATCTTTGTCACAAATACATTGTATAAGTAAATAAGTAGTAATCAGGTTCAGCCAGAATGTCTGACACCTATTTAAATGCTATGTACATTTGAAAAAAAAAGCTTTGGAAGAAATGATATTGATGGTGTTATAGATGCTGGAGATTCAACCATAATTGCATTTGGAAAGGGATGAATATTTCTGCTCCTCTTACAAACATATCTAGTAATCTAGTAGGCAGGACAGATCTCCTGAAAATGCCTTTACTGTCAGAATCGTCCCTCTACTATTGATGACTGGGCCTATTGTTCATGTTACTCTCAATTCTGGTGTGGGAAGCCACCCTCCCCTTCCTGGAAGAATGAAATATTTTGAAGAATGTTTTAAAAAGGCAGATTATTATATTCCCCAAAGGGAGAAATGGAGAAACATGTTTGTTTGTTTCTCGCCTTTCGCAAAGCCTTTCTCCATTTCTTCGCAAAGCCTTTCGCAAAGCCGTGAAAACATGGCTCTTCCGGCAGGCGGGGTGAAGAAGAAGATCAGATTCCCCCATGAATGAATGTTTTTTATCATTATGTCATGTTTTTAAATTGTCTTGTATTATTGTCTTGTTCTTATACCTATTGTACGCCGCCCTGAGTCCTACGGGATTGGGCGGCCTATAAGAACTTTTAATTAAATTGAATTAAATTAAATTGAATTTAGAGGCAGAAAGCAAACCCCACTTTCCTTAATAGTCCCAGCAGATACTGAGGCCATCTTTTAGAAATGCAGATTTGGTAATCCATTCAAGGCATGATATTTTGAAACAAAGGCAGATTGGTAGGATTAGAAGCAGCCATCACTCAAGATCCAACACAGGACAAAGCCATTAAGCCATAATAGGAATTATTGCATCACCCTCAGAGCAGTCCAAACTTCAACCAAACTTAGCTCAGACAAACACTTAGGATTTGTACTTTGCTTATAGAGCAAGCTATGACCCCTACATAACCCCTACGGCCTCCTCCTATGGCCCCATGGGATTCTCTTCCTTTACTATATATAGATGTCTTTTATTAAGTTTTTACTTTCCTTAATGCAACCTTTTGTTTTTCAAAAAATCATTTTGTGTGTCACTTTTCCCCCTTCTTTAGCAACCTGGAGTACTCAAAATTAGCAGAAATGTAGCAAATAACCAACCAACAAAGAAATAAATAAATGCCATTATATTAATGATGACTTATTTCTCTTCAATCAGAATAGTTTATGTATTTTTATGACAGAATTCTGTTACACAATAGTTTATATATTTATTAATATAATTTTATTTACATAATATCTGTATGTAATTTTATGTAATATTTTTAGAATTCTGGAGCAATCTAGAATCAGAATTCTAGATTGGTCCCGAATTCTGAAAAAAAAATTATATCTTCCTTTATTGTTTCAAATGCATATTTATTAAATACAATTTATTTCGACATACATGCCATGGAGTTCCACAGAACAGAAGTCCTGTGGTTGATAACACTGAACTAAGGAATTACTCACTGTGCCATAATTGATGGTAGTACCGGTGTTGCATTTGAAATTTTGTAACTCTGTCCAAATTATGGTATTTCGACAATGAAAAAAAGAAATATTGGACAAGAGGTAGGTGAACTGAAAATACTGTATCAATATAATATGTTTGAAGCAGTGGTGGGTTCCTACCGGTGCGGTCCACTCTATAGCACTGGTAGCGGCCCGCTGGTGACGTTACAGTACTGGTGCAGTCAGTTGCCGGTGCCTGGGCGCCGCCATTAAAAAAAATTTAAATTTTCTTCTGCGCATGCCCAGAAACCGAGCTTCCGGCACTGCACATGCGCTGCCTTCCTACCCCACAGTGAGTCCAAGCAGGGGAGGATAGCTGAAGGAGCGCGTGAGATGCTGAAAGAACAGGCTGCAGGAGCTATCTCCGTTCCCCTCCCTTCAGTAGTCCAAGAAGTCACGAATGCGCGGTGATGATCCTAGGCATTTTCGCACATTTGAGGCTTCTCGAGCTGCTGAGGGGAGAGGGAATGGGCGGCAGGACCTATCTCAGTTCCCCTCCCTTCAGCAGTCCGAGAAGCCACGCCCACCCGGTCACATGGCTGGCAAGCCACACCCACAAAATAAGCCACGCCCACAGAGTGGTAGTAAAAAAATTAGGAACCCGCCCCTGGTTTGAAGGAAGGGGATTTTTCAAGACTGCAGTGCATACAGTCTTTTAAAGGAACATTCATTATGCACAATTCACTATGTTCACCGTTAAAACAGTCTGATGTGCAAAATGTAAAACTAGAGAAAACACAGAGACTAGTTCCTGTTGCATTGTATTTATCATTATGCTTTGAAGTTTGACAAATTTGCAAGAGGAACTTTGAGCTGTAAAGATTTGCACTTCCCCTGAAAACTGCTTGTTATTTAAAGCATTTGTAAAAATGTTAGATGCTGCCTCCAGCCATGGTTATTATGTGCGAAAGACAATGAATTTTAAGGTCGTCTTTAATCATTTCCCCAACTTGCTTGCCTTTCTAGCATTCACATCTCCGAAGTACAACGCTAGCATCCCAAAACGTGAACCAGCTGGAAACCTATTTAAAAGGAGTCTGTTTGCAAACTGAGATGCTTTCTGTTATCATTTATCAAATCATATGGCAAGGACAGTGCTAAAAATGGAAATGCGTACTAAGAAAAGATAATGTGACTTTTTAAAAGGCAAATTGAGTGTATCTGAATATATTTCCTCCTGAATTTCTATAATTTAACATTCAGCATTTTTATCATCTTCATTTCAGTTTGCTGGCATAAGTCTGCCCCATCTAGTTTGCAGATGGATTAACCTAATCAAACATTGGCAACAGGAAAATGGTATAGATTAGGTTGTTGATGAAAACATCTAGAGGGTTCTATGTTCATCTTCTCATACTACTAAGGATGGAACAACTTGCTTCAGCCAATTTACCACAGCCAACTTGCCATGGTTGATTCGCCATGGCCAACTTGCCACGGGACAATAGTTACACTATTATCAAAGAAATGGTGGCATAGAATAATTAAATAAGGGATGTCAAAGGAAGGACAAAATAAAATGTGAATGAAAAAAAAATTAAAATAATGTTTTAATTATTTTAAATAATCAAATTGAATGGTTGAATTGTCCTGTGATGAATTGGCCCACTGTGGTGGTAAATTGGCTGTGATGAGTTGTCCCATTCCCTGTGTGGATAATGGATGGTCTTGAATAATTTGTTTGACTTCTGGTGAGCATTAGCTATCTCTTCTCATAGCCAGTTGGTATGGACAAGGAAGAAAGGGAGGGAAGGAGAGGGAGAGGGAGAGATAGAGAGAGAGAGAGAGAGAGAGAGAGAGAGAGAGAGAGAGAGAGAGAGAGAGAGAGAGAGAGAGAGAGAGAGAGAGAGAGAGAGAGAGAGAGAGAGAGAGAGAGCGCAAAGGAAGATATTTGGTGCTAAATTTACCCATTGCTGACTTCAGTGCAGCTACCGCACTGACACCTTGAGGATATACAGTCATTGACAAAAACAAAGCAGACCATGCCTGAAATAAGAGCTATAAAGTTGCTTTTTCTTCTGAAAGCTGAGACTAAATTATATGGTCCAGACTACCCCTATTATTTCTCCATGCCTATGAAACTGTAGGAAATGAAAAACACACACTGACTTTGGACTTTGACATATAATTTGGGTCAGTGGTGAAATGCTCCCGGTTCAGGTGGGCTGGTCAGTCGTCATAGAGCCGATAGAGCCGATAGTGATCACAGCACGAGGCTTCCCCCACACGCTTCCCCCACCTGCCTGGATGCCGCCATTTGGGTTCTTTTACCCTCTGTGCATGCGCAGAATGCTTTGCACATACGCAGAGGGTAAAAGAACCCAAATGGTGGCATCCAGGTGGGTGGGGGAAGAAGGTGGGGGAAGCCTCGTGCTGCAATCGCTATCGGTTCTATCGGCTCTACGACGACCGACTGACCCACCCGAACCGAATAATTTCACCCTGACTTGGGTGTGGTTAAAAAAAACACCCCAAAATCCATACAACAGTCACGACAATATCAGCTGAAGATTTGACAAACCATCATTTTGAATAAGTAAAATACACATTTTTAAAAAATAACAGATAGGGCCACACCTTTGTTTTTCAGTTCAATATATTTACTTAACTTTGTAAAAGATGCTTTACTTTTTATCTGCATTGTTATCTTCTATTTGGGCTGTGTTGAACTTCATAGGGGTACTTCATTCAACCAATGGGCTCAGCAACCCTTCTGTTGCTAAAATCACACTTTGCACATGTGCAGAGGTCCCTTTTCAGAGAGTCAGGTGGTCTGCCTTGTCATTTTGATTGCATGCTAAGCACCATTCAAGGTGCTACGTTCACTTATAATGCAATAATAGTCAAAATCTAGTTGATGCTGTCGGGGTGAGTTTTTTTTAGAACTAATTTCTGAATCCCTCATCAATGGAAAATTCAGAGGTAATGATAAAAGAAAAAGTTTTAAAAAATATTTAAAATGTTTGCAGGCCACTTTTAGAGGCAAAAGAAAAGCATTTCAGGAAAGGTTGCAACAGAGTGAAATATCAATATTGTAACATTACAAGCAGAGTCAATTGCTAATAAGAGTCAATAGTAAAAACACCAAGATCGCTAACAAAGTGAAATGAATTCCATTTATCAGGTCAATAAAAACCTTCAGATCAAAACCACAAAGAATAAATCAGGCTTTAAGATTCCTCGGAAGAACAATAAGGATTGACCAGCATACCCAAATCGGTAATAATATCCTCACCTATTAAAAATTGTCCTCAAATTCGTCTCTTATTCCTATCAAACTAATTATTTTCAGGCACTGGTGAGTAGTTAACCATTTCTGCCCAACATTTACCCCAGTTCAAATGATGGAGTATCTATAGAAGAGGGTACAAAGAATAATCAGTCGCATGGACAAGATGATATGGAACACACACACACACACACACACACACACACACACACACACACACACACACACACACTTTCATCTGGAGTACTCATGCCATACACTCAGGGGTGGGTTCCACTTACCTTTGCCACTGGTTCGCATCGCGATGTTTCACGTGCACGCACATGTGTCCCTTTGTGCGATTTTGCTTCCGCGCATGCTCAGAAGCAGGAATTAGCCTGAAACACAGCTGAGGAGTTCATCAGCTGTGCTTTGGGCAAAGAAATAAAGGACAGCATGCACCCACGGGCAGGTGGGAGTGCCCTTTTTTAAGCCGCGGAAGGAGAAAAATTACCCCTGGTCTAGAAGGTCAAATTCTACCTGTCTTTTGTTTTGATAACAAACAGATGTGGTATCAGATTGGTTCCCCAGCTAGGACAAGTTGTTGTTGTTACAGGTGTGTGTGTGTTTGTGTGTGCATGAGCATTTCATCTGAAACAGATTGGACTCCTACTGACACACCCATGTTGTTTTCTTAGTAACAGTAGGGAGATGTCTTAAGAATTTTCTCTCAGTGGCCATCTATCTAGCCAAAACTGATCAGACAAGTTCAGCCAACTTCTATCACCTGTTAAGAGCAAAAGTAATTTCAAATTTCCATTTTCAGCTACTAGTGTGGGTATAGTTGTCTCTTAGTGCAATTGTGATGCAGCTAAAACTATAAGGAGGGCAGTTGACTATTCCTAGCACAGAATTACCACCGTTCCTAAGATCTGTGAAGATAAACCATAGCTTTATCTATCTGCTAGCTTTGCATGACATCCTGTCCATTCAAAAAGTTTTGAATTAAACAAAAGAGTTTAAAATAATCTCTTTAAAAGTAGTGCAATGTATGTGTGACATTAACTTTTTTTTGGTCTGTAACACGATGGAACACATCTTAGTTTATATAACTGTAAGAAGGAATTTTGTTTGTTTATGGCATTTTTATGCAACTTTCCACCACTGGGGGAAAAGCTACCACTGCATTTCTTCTTTTTAAAAGCTTCCGCTCATAGTTCTGGGGTCTGTTACCCCCCAAAATGGCAACTTTAATGATTAATGATCAGCTCTTTTCTGCTGCAAAAAGTCACATTTATGCCCCACTGCTGTGGAGTTTATTTTGTTTAAAGATCACTTGTTTTCGTATATCAGTATTGTTCTCCTAAAGCCCTTGGTGTTTGATTAGAAAGTGTGAGTTTTGGTCTATCCATGTGGAACTGTAACCAGGATATTCAAATCTACGTTAGAAAACTTCATTTTTAACTCACTGCAGGGAGCTAATAACACAGTGAGATCACAGTTTAATGCACATATTGCAAAACCTAGCAGAACTCTGTAAGTTGGAAAAGGAATGGAAAACCTGAATCTAATGTAACTTGAAATAATGGATTTAAGAAAGCAGTACAGCCAGGTAGGAAATTATTATTAAATCCCTAGATAGAGCTGTATTCCTTTACATCCAGATACCAACATTATGTTTTCTTCATTTTTTTAGTGAATGTGTTCTGTACATTGCATTTTGGGCTATGGAACGGTATTGTTCACTTGATAATTTATTGGCCTTTAAAGGTAGAAGTTAATAATTCTATTTTCTCTCCATTTTCTTTCTCTCAACCTCTCCATCCCACAATATTTATAAAACTTTCATTCTGCTTTGGGTTTTATTTAATTCTAAAGAGCCATTCTTTAGCCATTGACATCCATTGACTTCGCCCTGAGTCCTTAGGGAGTTGGGCGGCATATAAGAATACCAAAATAAATCCACACAATTTTTTTATACAAATTGTGTGGGCAGCAGCAACATCTGAATGCGAGGAAATTCAAATAAACAAACACCCTTCCAAAAATAAGTCATTTAAAGAGTAGAATCAATCAGATCAATCAGTTAATTAATAGTGCATCATTAATGTTAGATATTCATAATTGGCTAACATGGCTGCTTATCTGTGTGTCCTGGCTTGGAACTTAGGCATGTTCTGCTGGTAAAGTTGATTTTATTACTTAGGTTTATTAAGTGTTTTTCCAGCGAAACCGGTCTATCGAGGCAACCGGTCTATCGGGGAGACTAATATAGATCTATTTCAAGCTATTTAGCTCTCATCAGCTAGCCATACCCTTTTCTGGGATTCAAAAGTGGAAGCAGTATGTTCCGTCCCATATTTGGGTAGACCAGGTTGTCCTGATAGACTGGTTTCACCGGAAAAACACTTAATCTCTCCCTGGTATAGCTGACCAAGTGAGGAGAGCCCATGGCTTCGAGGTTAATACATCTACCTAATATACAAGTAGACCGGCTTTGAATCCCAGAAAAGGGTATGGCTAGCTGAAAAGCTAAATAGCTTGAAATAAATCTATACTAGTCTCCCTTTATTTCTTTGTCAGTAAAATATAAATTCAACACTTGGCTTTATTATTTAGACTTCGTGGTTTACAAGGTTAAATGGTGTTTTAAATTTATACACTGCCTAGAGTAACTGTTGTGAGGTGTGCAGCTATGTTAAAATATGTTATTATTGTTGTTTTAATCATTCACTCACATCCAACTCTTGGTGGCTTTATGCTTGACCTGCTACCACGTCAAGCACAGTTTCTTTTAGTTGCTGGATGTTCATCTTTGTATCAGTTTTTATGTTATTAAACCGGTGTGTTCTTTGCTTGCCCTTTCTTCTTGTTCCAGTAACCATTCCTAGTGTTGTGGCCCACCAGCTGCCAGTGAAGCCGGCAGCAGACTTGGATGATGAGGAGGTTGGGGAGGAACTTGGGCCAGTTCTGGAGTCTGGGGAAGGCTCTGATGGATGCTCTGCATCGGACACAGAGATAGAGCCAGGGCCCTCTGATATTTCCCAGCTACTGGAGAGGCAGCTGCCTTTGGAGGCTGATATGAGTGAGGAAGAAGAAAACTGGGGCCTGTTCCAGATGTACATATGCACAGAGCAGTTACAAGAGGTGTACAATGGCGGACAAGGAGTCGACTCGGGAAGCAAAGCACATGTAGATGCTGAATGACCAGAGGTGGGTTCCTCCCAGTTTGGACTGGTTCTATGGAACTGGTAGTAACTTGGTGGCCTGGGTTGCTAGAACCGGCAGCGACCCTGGCGTGCCATACCGAATCGGCTCTCTTGGCGGCGCCATAGGCACTGCCATCTTGTTTTTTGCTTCTGCGCATGCACAGAAACTGGTTTTTTAGCACTGTGCATGCGTGTGCGCCCATGTGGCACATCAAGGAGTGAACCAACAGTGAAGAAAACCAGAACCCACCCCTGTGAATTGCCCCTCCCTGGCTGGGGAATAAATACAAGGAAAGGGGAGTGGTGGTCATAGGAGACAACAGTTCGTATTTCTGAAGATTTTGCTCATTGTGTTTCATGCCACAAAGACTGCTTTCCAGAACTTAATTTGCAGCCTTTTGGCTGGGAGCTCACAGCCTTGCAATTATTGCAAGGAACTGATAAGGTCTTTTACTGCAGTTAACTTGTTGAAAGACTATTGCCTGGACATTTCGGTGGGTAAATGCAATTAATTCACAAGAGGTAAATAAAAAGGGTCTTTTCCTGACAAGGAGTCTGTTTCTTGATTCTGCTAAGGCTGGGTCAGAACACTTAGCATCATTGCCTTCTCCAATGAAAATTGCATGCATGACTAATGAATAATATTCCTGTGTGGAGAAAGGATATGGACTTGATGGCTAAAATAGGTCCATCATGGGATGAGAAGGGAATGAGGATGGGACGGGACGCATCGAGTGTTGCCATACTAACAGTTTTGCTGCTTCTGAAGGAGATGCACATGAAGAATGCAAACTAGTCTTTGATGTAGCACGGTCCCTTTGTCAAACCCACTACTAACACATCCATGATTATGACCACAGATAGTTTGTGAATAATTGGGCTTTAATTATGAACTCTTTGGAGTCATCAGGACTAAACAGATTATTGAGTAGCTATTGACAGATGCCTTGCAAATTATGAAACCTGGAAGAACTATCTGTAAAAGCAACCAGATGTTTTTGGGAAAGATGAGGGAGGGAGATACGATAGAGGCAACTGTGAAAAGAGAAAGGATGTGGAGTACAAAGGAAAAGCAAAATCTTGCATCCACAAAGCTCACAACTAAACATAGAGACACACATACACATAGAAGAGGGGTAGATGATGCATTCTACATGGGCTTGAGCAGGAGGTTGGATTAGAAGATCTCCAAGACCTCTTCTAACTCTGTTATTCTGTTTTTGCCTCATTCTTATCTGACAGGAGGCATTTTGTGAAGTAAACAACTGTCTTGTATTCTTAAATGTGTTTCTGATCCCATGATGCAATTAAAAACAAATACAACTAAAATTGAACAGCACCACAATGCCTACTATATATGCCCATAAAATGTAACCAAACATTCAGCAAACACACATCTGGAACCTGAAAATTGTCTATCTATCCTGAGAAGCTTAATGTGTCCCATCACCTCTTCTCCTGTCCTTCCTTCCTTCCTTCCTTTCTCCCTCCCTCCCTCCCTCCATCCATCCATCCCTCTCTGCCTCTCTCATTCTCTCATTACCAAATTTCTCCACTTGGGTATGGCAGAAAAGTATTAATGTATCTGTAGAGGAAATGTCCCATATACCATTTGGATTCTTGACCAAAAATTAGAAGGTCCTTCTTCCATTCTGAGTTCATCCAAGAAATGATTCATCAGGGAAAAAGTGCTTTGATAGGCCTGTGTGAAAACTGCACAACGTTATCAGGAAAGAGACAGTGTGATGTCCTGCTTAGACTACTAAGTTAAGGTAGAGAGATACAGATTGAAGTCTACTCGTAGCGACGGACCTTCCACATGGCACTCTGGGCTGGCCAGTGTTACTCAGGACAATCTACTCAGGGACTTGTTGTAAGGATTGTTGGAAGGCCAGGTATTAAACCAAACTGACAAAACATGTTGGAATAAGCATTGGAGAATAAATTCAAAAAGTGGAAATCCATTTTTCCATGGTTTCTAAAGGTATGCTCTCAACAGCTTCCATCCCTGATTCCATGTATTTTTTTTTAAATATTCAACCAAAACTAATCTACTGTTAATGTTAAATTCTCCTAAGCAAAACCTAAAATCCCTGGAAGCTTGAGAAATCCTTTCTCATTTCCTGTCACAGATCAAAGCAAAGAATACCTTTTAATCTTTCATAAACTCATGTTTAATGAGAATTATAGCCTCAAATTGCATACCTTTCCCTAAATTATTTGGCCTAAGAGCAACTCCTACAATCCAACTTACTTTATTTGGAGGGAGTCTGAACATTCTTTTTTTTCCTGAAGGATCAGAAAGCCCACAGACTAAAAATAGATAACTGAGTAAAAAAAAAAAACCCTAAAGAAAAAGTATTTCACAATTAGAAATATATCTTTCATATAACGCTACCTCGTAATGGAAAAACAAAACAACAACAAAAAAAGAACACAACTGGGCTTTGATTTGTTTTTACAAATCTTGAAATTTCAATAGAAACAGGAAAGACAACTCAATTACTTAGAGGAAAGATAGCTCCATTTGAAAAAAATAGCTAAGTAGGAATAATTTTCTCCCTCATTTTCCTAGCACTGTGCTGTGTGTTGCGTAGAGATTTATTTATTCATGGGACTTATATGGCCATTATATGTTGTTGGAAGAAATATCCATCTGGGTTCAGTTCCAAGTGGGGAGAAAGACACTGGAAACATGGAGGCTGATTGGAAAGATGGTTTATTGATGGACAGGACCACATGGGTTTGAAGTCCTGGATAGCTGATCACATGGAGTGAAGACTGAGTGTTATTTGTCAAGTTCAAAGCTCCCTTGGGCTTTGAACTTGAGCTGCCTGTTCCTGTGGCAAGGGCATGTATCCTATTGGCTGTTGTCAGACTCCCATGGGGCCATGTGGGATCATGTTTGTCTGAGTCAAGTTTGGTGTAAATGGGCTGGACAATTCCTATTGTGGCTGAGGGCTAATCCTACCTTTGTTGGATCTAGGTCTATTGATATTTGCTTATCAATAGACCTAGACATCTCTTTATCTCTTAAGCGCTGACATCTGCTTTGGACTAGTGAGGAGGGTGGGGGCTATTAAGAGTGAGTCTGCCTCCTGCCTCAAAAAAACATGTTTCTCCATTTCTCATCCAGGGAAATATAATATTCTGCCTTTTTAATATTTCCTAGAACATTTCATTCTTCTAGGAGAGGGGTGGGTGCTAACTTTCTACAATGTCATACAAGAACCCTAAGTGGCATCCAGCAATCCATAAAACATATTTAAATGTATACCATTTCTCCAGGCTAAATATCCTCACAGCTCAGCCTTCCAATCCTAGCCCATTGCTTGCAAGCCTTCATAGGTTTTGAGGAAATAAACAACATTAAGTTGTTAGCTATCTGGAGTTACACTGCTGATTAAAGTGACCTGTATATTGATAAATAAATAATAATTAAAAACTATTATGGGAATATTGTACACCCAAAATCATTACATTCATTTTAAAAAAGATGCCCCATTCTAAAAAGGCGTCATACCATCTTTATGTTACCAGATTTCACTTTTCAAATGTTTTCAATGTTTCTTTCTCCTAAAAGAATATTTCAGTTGCTATTTTTTATTGGGAAACATTTTCTTTGTTTATATTCTCCAGCTTATGCTAGGATGGATATGTTAACCAGAATTAATTTCATCTTACTTCTCATTTTATTTTGTTTAAACATCATTTTTCATTTTTAAGTATTTCCTAATTTCCTAAAAAGGAGAGAAGGAAAGAAGGAAAAGAAGAAAGAAAAAAGGAAGGAAAAGTAGAAAGGAAGGAAGGAAGGAAGGAAGAAAAAGGAAAGAAGGAAAGAAGGAAAGAAGGAAAGAAGGAAAGAAGGAAGGAAGGAAGGAAGGAAAGAAGAAAGAAAGAAAGGAAGGAAGGAAGAAAGAAAGAAAGAAAGAAAGAAAGAAAGAAAGAAAAAGAAAGAAAGAAAAAAAGAAAGAAAGAAAGAAAGAAAGAAAGAAAGAAAGAAAGGAACCCATACTAACAGGATTGGACCATTTGGATATTTTGCGAGATCCTGTTCCATAAGGTAGGTGCTGCTACTGAGAAGACATAAGTCCAGGATCCAATCAGGTGACATTATTTGACACAAGAAATCCAGGTTTTGGGGACTTGGGCAAAATGTTTTGCTTTTACCTGTTAATCAGTTTTAAGCACATTGCTTTCATGTTGAGATCGGCTATAATTGATTAATTCAGTATTATGTATTCTTTTGTTTTATCCTTGCAAGCATTCCTACCTTGGATGCTTATATACAAAGCAAGGTGGAAGTTTTAAATAAGCAAAGATTTATGTGCAGGGACCTTAAGCACCTTCTTCACCCTACTTATTTCTCTCAATAAAAAGATTTAGTTTCTTCTACCTCTCAGCCTAGTTCTGACTTCAACAATGAGGTATTTGGAGTGGGGAAATGGCAGAGAGAGGGGGGGGGGAGAGAGAGAGAGAGGGAGGGAGGGAGGGAGGGAGGGAGGGAGAGAGAGAGAGAGAAAGAGAGAGAGAGAGAGATGATCTGTCTCTCTGTCTCTGTCTCTCTGTCTGTCTCCCTCCCCCTCCCTCCCTCCCCGCTCCCTCCCACCCTCCCTCCCTCCTTCTCCCTCTCTCTCTCTCCCCCCCCAGGCTTCTTAATATATGAAAAAGGGAATCCCTTCAGTGGTGGGTTGTAAAATATTTTGCCATGGTTTGCGTGCGTGCTTGCGTGCGCGTGCAACGCTTCTGTGCATGCGAAGAAGCATCCCAGATGGGTGGGCGAAGTCTCCCACCGCTGGTGCTACCGGTTCTAAGAACTGTCCGAACCGGGACCAACCCACCGCTGAATCCCTTGTATCTGCCTTCTCCTATCTCCTATCAAGTTGGACACCAAGATGACTCAAATATTGCAACCTGTAGAACAAATTACAGACATATCTTTGAACAGACCCATATCTATTTGCTCTATTCACAGTCTCTCTGTGAATGAGATGCGCCGACTCCAAATTTGATATGTAAATAAATATTTTTCTTTCCTGATTTTCTTGCAACCAAAAAGTGATTTACCACAGACTTTTAGCCAACCGAGGACACAAAAATTTCTATTGGAACTTGGAAGCTATTGGATTTTGGAGTTTCTTCGTATGCTTTAGTATAGGACAATTATTAACCACCCACATTCCTGATTTTTTTTCAAGGATGTCTTTATGCTTGTTGACACCCGTTCACATTCCAATGTTAAGAAAAAAAACGGGGGGGAGATTTGGACTTATTGCTGAATCATCAAGATGATTGTTCAATCAGGAGAAAGCGTAAATGAAATATGGAGGGAAACCAGCAAGGGATTTGACAGATGGATCTGCTAATTTCAAACTGGGGAGCATATGGCACCCCTCAAATGCCCTTCAGCATAAGAAATAGGTCTCCTTTTAAACTCAGAACCTTCCACCATCCTACTCAGCCCAGATGTTCCCACACTGTTTGTATATTGTATCTGTTTATTTGTCAAGCATATATGATTATAAGCAAAGTACAAACAGTAAAACATGATTGAATATATATATAATATTACAAGCATGAATAAGAGTAAAAGAGGTATGAATATATGGGTACATTAGGACAGGAACGGTAGGCACGATTGTGCGCTTATGCACGCCCCTTACTGATCT
Organism: Diadophis punctatus similis; assembly: GCA_023053685.1. Lineage (NCBI taxonomy): Eukaryota > Metazoa > Chordata > Lepidosauria > Squamata > Dipsadidae > Diadophis > Diadophis punctatus. The sequence continues at coordinate 7,053,262 of JALIGW010000021.1, forward strand.
CTTAGGAATGGGGTGAGGTCAATGGTAGATGTGAAATATTTGTGGAACAAAATAGGGTCATAGGATAAATCTCAGTTTGGGGTGGATTTTTCACAACATTGCATAACAAGCTGAAGGGAGTAAGGAATGAGTAAAAGATGAGTCAGAAGAGCAAATTTATCTGATCTAAAGTGAACTTTCCCATTCTGTGTATCACACACAATGCCATACCTACACTTACATCTTTGTCACTTATAAATGTAAAACCAAGCAAAGAAAACGCCGGCTGTGATACTAACAAGGGTTTCCTTGGTTAGTACTTGCGTGGGAAACAATTGCAAATATCTGGAATCTAAACAAGACCAAAACTCAAAAGCTTGCCTGAAGAAGGAAAAAACAAAAACAAAAACAAAATGCTTGCACATTGTGTCCAGAGCAATAGTATGGATAAAAGTAGTCACCAAGAGTTGGGTTTCACTAGTAATAGTATTGCCCTTTCTCAACTCAGTTCACCCCATTAAAAATAAATAAACCTTAGGGAAATGGGGTGTTCAGAGTCATCTTGTCTTCATAGGTTCAAATATCCAGGTTCAACCACGTTAGAAGAACATCATGAAATGGTCAATGGAACATTGATTATCTATTGCTACCAAAATCACTAAGTAAATACAGGTAATTGAGCTTGACACAATGAAACAATAGAATAGAATGGAATGGAATGGAACGGAATGGAATGGAATATAGAAGAACCTATACCAGTGATGGCAAACCTTTTTTGGTTCGCGTGCCAAAAGTGGGCACGTGCACGCGCTAGCGTGTGCGCATGTGCCCACACCCATTCCCTACCCCCACGCATGAACACACACACACACACACACACACACACACACACACACACACACACTGCCCCTTGTGCATGCGCACAACCCCACCACCACGCGCATGCACACAGGCCTCACTGAAGCCTGGGACGGTGAAAAAACGGCCCAACGGGCAAAACGGAAGTTGGGAAAAATGGACTTCCGGTTTGCCCATTGGGCCATTTTTCACACTCCGGGGCTTCAGTGAAGCTTCCCTGAAGCCTCCGGAGGGCAAAACAGCCTTCCCCAAGGCTGAAAATCAGCTGGCCAGCGCGCACATGCGCGCTGGAGCTGACATAGGGCAACGCCTTGCGTGCCCTCCGATATGGCTCCACGTGCCACCTGTGGCATGCGTGCCATAGGTTCGCCATCACTGACCTATACCATTTCAAGTGACTGTCTAGTCTCTTCTTAAAAACCTCCAGTGATGGAGTGTCCACAATTTCTGAAGGCAAGCTGTTCCACTGATTAATTGTCCTCACTGTTAGGAAGTTTTTCCTTAATTCCAGGCTGCTTCACTCTTTGATAAGGGAGCGTCTCCTCTGGACTGTGTTAAGGAATAAAAGAGTTAATTTCTTTTCCAGCTCTGCTGTGATCTGGATAATTACCAGCTCCCTCAGCTAGTATTATCTGATTTTTTAAAAGCCTACACATTAAATACAAAGATGCATTTGATGTTATGTGTAGGCTGGCCCTGAATTAACAACCTCAGCTTGAGAAGATACAACATTACCGTATTTTTCGGAGCATAAGACGCACCGGAGTATAAGACGCACCTTAGTTTTTGGGGAGGAAAATAGGGGGGGAAATCTACCTACCAGGTATTCCTCTGGCTAGTGTCCTTAGTCTGTTAAGCTTTATTTTATCCCCTGGTTAGGACTTAAAAAAACCTTCTTCGGAGAGAGTAACAATGAAAGAGCCTGCAAGCCAGTAAGAACTGGGAAGATCGTTAGCACCTGGTTAGGGCTAGAAAAAAACTTCTTTGGAGCAAGTAGAGCAATGAAAAAAACCCTGCAAAGACTTAGGGCTGGAAAAACCTTCTTCGGAGAGAGTAACAATGAAAAAGCCTGCAAGGTAAGAGCTGGGAAGATTGTTAGCAACTAGTTAGGGCTGGAAAAAAAAGCTCCGGAAAAAGCTACATTCAGAGTATAAGACGCACCCAAATTTTCAGCCACTTTTAGGGAGGAAAAAGGTGTGTCTTATACTCCAAAAAATACGGTACATTGTTTATTAGACCTTTTTCTGTGACTGTAGGTGTCTGGAAATTTTACTTGAAATCAATTGAAATAATAATAATAATAATAATAATAATAATAATAATAATAATAATAATAATAATAATAATAATAATAATAATAATAATAATAATAATAATAATAATAATAATAATAATAATAATAATAATAATAATAATAATAATAATAATAACAATAACAACAATAACAACAATAATAACAATAATAACAATAATAACAATAATAACAATAATAACAATAATAACAACAACAACAACAACAACAACAACAACAACAGCAGCATACTTTCCGCCCTTTGCAATAGCAATATTGAGGATTTGATAAAAAGCAGAGGGCACACTTTTCCACCCCCCTGATGTTGGATAAAATTGCATTTTCATTTTTATTCAGACATAAACAATTATCACTCCCTTAACCCTGAACATAAAGTGGATGCTGAAGCCTACACTTTTCAGACTTTCCTGACATAGTTTGCAAGTTTTTTTTTAAAAAAAGTGTAAAAAATGCATATAATTAGACAACCTGCAAAACAATATATTACATTCTCTATGATTTCACCCACCAGCATTATGAACAGAATAAAAAACAAGCCAGAAAGTAGCTACCTTCTTATGATGATATTAAAGTCTGGTACAAATTTCTAAACATTTATTAAAAATAAGTACATAAAGGAAAGCAGAAATGGGTCAAAACTCAAATTAATGGAGAAATCATACAAGAACTGGAAGTGAACTTAGTTAAGATATTCGTTTTGATTTGTGGCGTCTTCTTTTTGTTTTGCTTCTTAGCTTCAAGAACTCTCTTCTGAAGTCTGCAGGTTTAGTTCACTGACTTTCAATCTAGTCTGCATTAAATCTAAGCAAGTTTGGCCTTTGATTAAATTTTCTCCAGAACATAAATCAACACACAGTAGTTTGTTCCTTTATTTGATTACTAATCACACCAGCCTAAACTGATAAACCTGATGAGGGGATGATGTTGGTGATGGTCAACTTGAGTAACAGATTAACAGAGTTGGAAGGGACCTTGCAGGTCATCTAGTCCAACCCCCTGCCCAAGCAGGGGACCCTACATCTGCCTCTACCTAGGATCGAACTCACAACCTCCTGATTGTGAGGCAAGAGCTCCACCTCTAGGCTGGTTGTTGCTATGGTTGTTGCTATGGTTTAAATCTTCAGGGCAAAATGGAAAAGAGATCCAGAGAATAAGAAACTTAAGAATCTCTTCTGGGTGAATTGACAGAAAGCATTATTAAATCTGAAATTACCAAGCTTATAAAGGTCAATTCTTTTAGAAGGAAAGTCAAGAGGCTGCATGGCCGAAAGACCTGAAAGTCCAAGTTAGGCCTAGATAGTCATGGAGGAAATCTATCTATGGGGGCTCTAAGAGTCAAGAATGACTTGATGGCACATAATCAATCAGATATTTAAAGAAACAGTGTTTAAAGAAACTGAAAGTACAAAAAAACCTTTTTAGGTTACCTCTGTTGGGGGATGGACATGTCTGATAATAAATTGCTAATCTAATTTGAAATCAGAGTTATATTGTCA
>JALIGW010000021.1:7059406-7081906 GCA_023053685.1 Diadophis punctatus similis
AATAGTAATGCAGACTTAGTGAATAGTTTGATAGTGGTGAGGGAATTGTTTAGCAGAGTGATGGCATTCGGGGAAAAACTGTTCTTGTTTCTAGTTGTCTTGGTGTGCAGTGCTCTATAGCGTTGTTTTGAGGGTAGGAGTTGAAACAATTTATGTCCAGGATGTGAGGGGTCAGTAAATATTTTCACGGCCCTCTTTTTTGACTCGTGCAGTATACAGGTCCTCAATGGAAGGCAGGTTGGCAGCAATTGTTTTTTCTGCAGTTCTGATTATCCTCTGAAGTCTGTGTCTGTCTTGTTGGGCTGCAGAACCAAACCAGACAGTTATAGAGGTGCAGATGACAGACTCAATAATTCCTCTGTAGAACTGTATCAGCAGCTCCTTGGGCGGTTTGAACTTCCTGAGTTGGCGCAGAAAGAACATTCTTTGTTGTGCTTTTTTGATGACATTTTTGATGTTACGTGACCATTTTAGGTCTTGAGATATGATAGAACCTAGAAATTTAAAGGTCTCTACTGTTGATACTGTGTTGTCTAGTATTGTAAGAGGTGGTAGAATGGGAGGGTTTTTCCTAACGTCTACCACCATTTCTACAGTTTTGAATGTGTTCAGTCCAGATTGTTCCGGTCACACCACGAGGCTAGTTGTTCAACCTCCCATCTGTATGCAGTTTCATCGTTGTCTCGAATGAGACCAATCACTGTTGTATCATCTGCAAACTTCAGTAGTTTAACAGATGGATTGTTTGAGATGCAGTCATTGGTATATAGAGAAAAGAGAAGTAGTGAGAGCACACAGCCTTGGGGGGCCCTGTGCTAATTGTACAGGTATTTGATGTGATTTTGCCTAGCTTCACCTGCTGCTTCCTGTCTGTTAGCGCAGTGGTTAAAAGCAGCATTGCGACCTTCAGCTGATTGCTAGTTCAGCAGTCCAGCTGTTCGAATCTCACTAGGCTCAAGGTTGACTCAGCCTTCCATCCTTCCGAGGTGGGTAAAATGAGGACCCAGATTGTTGGGGGCAATATGCTGAACTCTGTAAACCGCTTAGAGAGGGCTGTAAAGCACTATGAAGCGGTATATAAGTCTAAGTGCTATTGCTATTGCTATTGTGATCCACTTACAAGTGTGTTCAGGTACCGCTAGCTGATTTAGTTTAGTTAGAAGAATGTCCAGTATGATGGTATTGAATGCTGAACTAAAGTCTACAAAGAGGATTCTTGCGTAGGTCTTTGGAGATTCAAGATGTTGAAGGATGTAGTGCAGAGTTATATTAACAGCATCATCTGTCGATCTATTTGCTTGGTATGCAAATTGCAGGGGGTCTAACAGTGGATCCATGATGGTTTTCAAGTGGGACATCACTAGCCTTTCAAAGGTTTTCATAACTACAGAGGTTAGAGCAACTGGTCTGTAGTCATTCAGTTCCTTGATGGAGGGCTTCTTCGGCACTGGGGTGATAGTGGAGCATTTGAAGCAAGAAGGAACATGGCATATCTCTAGTGATTTGTTGAAGATTTGGATGAAGATGGGGGCCAATTGGTCAGCACAGACTTTTAAGCAAGAAGGACTTATCTTGTCTCTGCCTGGTGCTTTTCCTGGCTTCGCCACCTGTTTATTGGACCCGTGCCCCTCCTGGCTGGTTTCGGCCACCAGGGAGGTGTCACGCGGCTGGCTCCAGGCGTTAGTCAATGCTTCCTTGAGAGAGGGGTCCGTCCCGCAGTCCTTAAAACCTGCGGTGGTGAGACCCCTCCTCAAGAAGCCTTCCCTGGACCCGGCGGATTTAAAGAACTTCCGTCCAGTCTCCAACCTTCCCTTCGCGGGGAAGGTTGTTGAGAAAGTGGTGGCGCTCCAGCTCCTACGGCTGTTGGATGACACGGATTTTCTGGATCCCTTTCAATCAGGTTTCAGGCGCGGCTACAGTACGGAAACGGCTTTGGTCACCCTGATGGATGATCTCTGGCGAGCCCGGGATGGAGGTTATTCCTCTATCCTGGTGCTACTTGACCTCTCAGCGGCCTTCGATACCATTGACCATGGTATCCTTCTGCGTCGTCTCGGAGAGGTGGGGGTGGGCGGCACTGTTTTGCAGTGGTTCTCCTCCTTCCTCTCTGACAGGACGCAGTCGGTGCTGACAGGGGGGCAGAGGTCGAGCCCTAGGCCCCTACTATGTGGGGTGCCTCAGAGCTCGGTCCTCTCGCCCATCCTGTTTAACATCTACATGAAGCCACTGGGTGAGATCATCCGACGACACGGGGTGAGGTATCAGCAATATGCTGATGATACCCAGTTGTACATCTCCACCCCGTCTCAATTCGGGGAAGCCGTAGACGTAATGGGCCGCTGCCTGGATGATGTTAGGGTCTGGATGGGGACGAACCGGCTAAAACTTAACCCTGACAAGACTGAGTGGCTATGGATATTGCCTCCTAAGGACATGACCAACTGTCCCTCCTTGGTTCTTGGGGGAGAGAAATTAGCTCCCTCAGAACGGGTCCGCAATTTGGGTGTCCACCTAGATCCACAGCTTAAATTGGAACAACATCTTTCAGCTGTGGCTAGGGGGACCTTTGCACAAGTACATCTCGTGCACCAATTGCGACCCTACTTGGAGAGGGAGGCACTTCTCACAGTCACTCATGCCCTCATCACCTCACGGCTGGACTACTGCAATGCGCTCTACATGGGGCTACCCTTGAAGAGTGTCCGGCGACTACAATTGGTGCAAAATGCAGCTGCGCGAGCTGTGGTGGGTGTACCTAGATGCACCCACGTAACACCTATCCTCCGCCAGCTGCATTGGTTGCCCATTAGTCTCCAGATCCAATTTAAGGTGTTGGTCGTTACCTTTAAAGCCCTACATGGCTCAGGGCCAGGTTATCTTCGGGACCGCATCCTGCCGCATACCTCCCTACGACCAGTTAGAGCCCACAGAGTCGGCCTCCTCCAGGTCCCGTCGACCAAACAATGTCGGTTGGCGGGGCCGAGGGGGAGGGCCTTCTCTGTGGGAGCTCCCTCCCTGTGGAACCAGCTCCCCCCGGAGATCAGGACTATCCCCACCCTACTGGCCTTCCGGAAAGCAATAAAAACTTGGCTCTTCCGGCAGGCGGGGTGAAAGCGTGACGATACTCTTTTAATTTTTATATGTTTATATGTTTTTTAACTATTGTATTTTACTGCATTGTATTGTCGAAATGGATCCGAATATGTTGTGAGCCGCCCAGAGTCCCTGGGGAGTTGGGCGGCATACAAATCCATTTAATTAAATTAAATTAAATTAAATATTGCACTTCCTTTTCTGTGATCACCAGGGGTTGTGAACCCAATGGGATGGGGTCAGTTGTAGGAGGTTTGGTTGTTGTTGGTGTGTCTGGGATGGAGGTTGTGGAGATAGGTGGCTGTAGTTTCCTTTCAAACCTGCAGTAGAACACATTCAGGTCATCTGCCAGTTGCTGATTTCCTTCAGCTTGGGAAGGAGGTTTGCCATAACCGGTGATGTTTTTAAGAGTTTTCCACGTGTGTGCTGGTTCATTTGTTGAGAACTGATTCCTTAGCTTTTCAGAGTAGCTTCTTTTTGCTGCTCTGATCTCCCTTGTTAATACATTTCTGGCCTGATTGTACAGCATTCTATCAACTTTTCTGTAGGCTTCCTCTTTGGAACGACGTAGCTGCTTAAGTTTAGCTGTAAACCAAGGTTTATCACAAGTTCCTGGTCGGTACACATAGCTCTTCACAGAAGCTGACATATGATATTACAGTATCTGTGAGTTCATCCAAGTCTAGTTGTGTTAATTTGTGTTAAATTGTTTTTAATGGAGTGTTAATTTCAACCTCTACCCTCAGCTAATGGACTAGGTTGTTCTTCTTTCTTTTTCTCCTACCATTTCATCCTTCTTCTTATATAAAGATTATTTGGAATCTTTCAGGTTTCTACCTGGAACACAACTCTTCTTATGTGTATTCTCTACGAAAGATTATAAATGAGAAAATGTTTTGAACAAAAGCTTACAAATCCACAAAGGCCTTTATTGCATTGAGTTCTTCTTTTAAAAAAATAATATACACCACTCTTCAAAACAATATCTTTTTTCAAACTTCCTTCTCAGTCATGTAAACCCAAAACAGCAGCTGCAAAATATATTATAATATAAACAATAATAATTTCAGAGCAGTAGAAACTCAAAACAGCAGGTATAAAATGAACAGAAAGCTATTATTAATGAATCAATAATAAATACTACCAACAAAGTAAAATGTCATGATTTATCTGGAGATTTCATTTATCCTCTAGCTTTTGCTTATTATTTTTTAAATAATACATCACATTTTAACCCTCTTTATCTTCTGCTTTTCCTAAATTTCCAGAATTGTTTCATGCAGGTTTTATCTACAGTGATTTAGTGTTTTACAATTGTTCTGCAATATTTTATTTATGGGTATGTCACATTTGTTACCTCATACTTATATGTGTAGTGGTAGCTCAGTACTCATTGTTAATTGGTTCCAGGGGGCACAATGAGTACCAAAAATGATGAATACCAAACAAATGTTTCCCATAAGGTATAATGTAGTGAGTCATATGGCAGCCAATACTTACAAATTCTAGTTTATGCATTGAGTACCAAACAAATAATGAGTACATTGACAAAATATCCACGTTGAAATGTGTTTAAGTGCCAACTCCAATGAGTTTCAAAGCAATTGAATACCAGGGTACCACCTGCATTTATTAACTAATTTGATATAAAATAATTATTATTTATTAAACTTGTTTAATATATGTTGAGATGTACTGTATTTCTTGTGGAATGTACATTGTTTTAATGTGTTAATTTTTTTGTGTGAATTAACAGAATGTTAAAGTGATGTTTTTAAAATGCATACCGTGTTTTTTTTTAATTTTCTCTCAAACCGTAAGTACTTATCACATTATTTCAAAAGGGTCCTACTAACACCTAACTAGGCTGATCTCAAAACTAGGCTGTGTTGCCTGCAGTTGGTATAAATCCTGAGGATACCTTGGTATGCCCATGATGTCACAGAAGTTTCCAACTTGAGGTCACTTTATCTTTTAGATTTCTCTACCAGTAACTTTTTTTTTCTTGTTTGGATATACTTTTGGTTTTTATGGCATAGATAATATTTAGGGGTGGCTCAGTGGCTCAATGGTTAAGATGATGGGCTTGTCAGCTGGACAGCCAGCAGCATGGTTTGAATCCGGAGCTCCCTGCGATTGGTTGAGCTCTTTTCCTCGCCCCAGCTCCTGCCAAACTAGCATTTCAAAAGCATGCAAATGTGAATAGATAAATAGGTATCACTTCAGTGAGAAGATAATAGTGTTTCATGATGCCATGCTGTGGCCACATGACTACGTAAATGTCTTCGGACAGTGCTGGCTCAATGGCCTTGAAACAGAGATGAACACCGCCCCCTATAGTCAATAGTAACCAGCAGAATAAAATCCCTAGGGACTCCTAGATATTAGCAATAGCACTTAGACTTATATACCACTTCACAGTGATTTACAGCCCTCTCTAAGCGGTTTACAGAGTTCAGCATATTGCCCCCAACAATCTGGGTCCTCATTTTACTGACCTCAGAAGGATGGAAGGCTGAGTCAACCTTGAGCAAGTCAGGATCAAACTCCTGGCTGTGGGCAGAGTTAGCCTGCAATACTGCATTCTAACAGGAAGGAAGGAAGGAAGGAAGGAAGGAAGGAAGGAAGGAAGGAAGGAAGGAAGGAAGGAAGGAAGGAAGGAAGGAAGGAAGGAAGGAAGGGCAAAAGCAATAGCACTTAGACTCATATACAGCTTCACAGTGCTTTGCAGCCCTCTCTAAGCAGTTTACAGAGTCAGCCTATTGTCCCCAACAATCTGGGTACTCATTTTAGCAGCCTGGGAAGGATGCAAGGCTGAGTCAACCTTGAGCCTGGTGAGATTCGAACTGCCAAATTGCAGGCAGCCGGCAGGCAGCAGAAGTAGCCTGGAGTACTGCACTCTAACCACTGTGGCTCGGATGTTGTTGATGGGTCTATTAATGCTAGTGCCATTAATAATTTATCCCAGATAGACAGCAAGAGCATGAAACCAATTTAACTGACATCATGAAACAAAGCAAGGGTGAATTCCGTTAACATTGGATAACACAGACAGAAATTCCTGGTTTTCCAGCTAGAAAAAGACAACAGCAAGCTATTTCTGTATTTTTAAAAAAACTAAAAAAAATATCCATATAGTTATTAATCAACAAGATTTTGACTCTTGAGTTTGACTCAAGATTTTTTTCAAACATTGTATGTGTCTGAAGTCTAAGTGACGTATTCTTCCTAAGGCGAGTTTAGTGTTCGCGTCATTTAAGGTTCTGATGTTAGTTGAATCTTATGAACACATACAGACAAATTGTGTATAGATGATTATATACAATAATCCTATCTTGAAACAATTTTGCAAGAACATCTACAGAGAGAGACAGAGACAGACAGGCAGACAGACAGACAGACAGACAGACAGACAGACGCACACACACACACACTATTTTGTTGGGTTTCTTCCCGCCTTTTTTTCTTGCTCTTATTGCTGTAATTGTATTGTTTGGTATAATTAAATAAATAAAAGCCAGCTATGTGAAAAATCTCTACCTATCTGGATAGCAAGAATTGTCACAACCACTAAACGGTAGTACAAACAACACAGCAAACTCTTAACTCTTGGCTGCCATCCACTGGTCCTCTGGATATACTAGCATAATATGTTTTATTTATTTATTTTATTTGTCAAACATGTACAGGATAGTTGTTGTTTGTATAAACATAATGTAAGTAAAAAGTACCGATAAAAGAGGACAATAGGACAGAAGAACAGGGACGGTAGACACAGTGGTGCGCTTATGCATGCCCCTTATAGACTTCTTAGGAATGGGGAGAGGTCGACTGTAGACAGTCTAAGGTTAAAGTTTTGGGGGTTTGGGGAAGAAACCACAGAGTCAGGTAGTGCATTCCAGGCATTGATCACCCTGTTGCTGAAGTCGTATTTTCTGCAGTCGAGTTTGGAGCGGTTTACATTAAGTTTGAATCTATTATGTGCTCTTGTATTGTTGCGGTTGAAGCTGAAGTAATCATTGACAGGAAGGACTTTTTGATATATGATTTTATGAACTACATTTAGATCAGATCGGAGGCGGCGTAGTTGTAAATTGTCTAATCCCAATATTTAAAGTCTGGTGGAAAAAGGTATTTTATTGCGAGCAGAGGAGTGGAGGACTCTTCTAGTGAAATATTTCTGGACTCTCTCGATTGTATTAATGTCTGATATGCAGTGCGGGTTCCAGATAGGTGAACTGTATTCTAGAATTGGTCTAACAAAAGTTTTGTATGCTCTGGTTAGCAGTGTAATATTGCCAGAGAAGAAGCTACGCAAGATTAGATTAACAACTCTCAGAGCCTTTTTGGCAATGTTGTTACAGTGGGCTCTAGCACTTAGGTCGTTGGATATGAGTACTCCAAGGTCTTTGACAGAGTAAGGGTCATCTACAAGTTCATTTCCTCCAAGTTTGTATTTTTTATTCTGATTATTTTTGCCAATTAGATCAAGTTAATTAACCAATTAACTTGATCTAACACCCCCCACTCTTTTCCTTCCGTGTAGAACTTCAAAAAAGTCCTTTGGAGTAAGTGGGGAATATTGTGGCATCTGTCTATCAGCTGGGCAACCAAGATCTCAGCATCCTAGATAACTATTTAGGTCATTGGGTTCGGGGCAGGAAGCCTCTCAGTAGAAAGCTGGTCACACTGCTTAAAAGCCTGCCCTGAAATTGAGCCAAATATCTCTCTTTTATTCCTTCTTTTCATTGTTGAACTGCTTTTCCTATTGGAAAGTGACTCCTCCTCCTCCTTCCCCCCAATATTCAACTGGATCCTTATAAATTAAATCTGCGATTCTATTTCTTTCTCTCTGGAATCAAAAGCAAGAAGTCTTGACCTTCAGTTGTGTTATATCCTTTTAGGTACTTGAAAAAGAGAAGTATCATATTTATCTTCATTTCCCCTTATTCATGTCTAAACAAACACACGTCCTTCAATTTTATAGACATTAGTTGCTTCTATGAACCTGTTCAATTTTCCTTGCATCTGTCTTACATTTTGAAGTTCAGAATTGAAGAAAGACCTTGAGGCAAAACCTGACCAATGCAGAGAGGGTTGATTAATTCCTGTGAAATTATACGTCTGTATGCAGCTTAAAATTTCTTCCTTTTTGCAACCAACCACACTACTTGGCACATATTCAGTTTCTTTGTTTTTTTGTTTATATACTATCAGCTTCCCAATAGATTCCTGGCAGTGTGCAATAAACCAGAATAAAGATAGCAGTAATGTAGCAATAATACAAAAATAATAGCATGTTAACCATCAAATCATAATATACATTACTTTCACAAAAATACATATTGATGACAAAACAAAATGCCTTTCTAAAAATCAGTAATGATGAGGTACTGTTACTATTGGGTGAAACCAGGCTTACTAGCAGTAACTGTGAGAAGGATCTTGGAGTATTGGTGGACAACCAGCTAAATATGAGCTAGCTGTGTGCAGCGGCAGCCAAAAAAGCCAATGCAATCCTGAGTTGCATTAATAGAGGGATACAATCAAGATCAAGTGAGGTACCAATACCTCTCTATAAAGCCTTAGTAAGACCACACCTAGTACTGCATCCAGTTTTGGTCACCACACTATAAAAAAGATGTTGAGACTCTAGAAAAAGTGCAGAGAAGAGCAACTAGGATGATTAGGGGATTGGAGGCTAAAACATACGATGAATAGTTGCAGAACTGGGCATGTGAAGAGAAGGACCAGGGGAGACATGATAGCAGTTTTCCAATACTTGAGGGGCTGCCACGGAGAGGAAAGGATCAAGCTATTTTCCAAGGCACCTGAAGGCCAGACAAGGAATAATGGATGGAAACTGATCAAGGAGAGATTCAACCTAGAAATAAGGAGAATTTTTCTGACAGTGAGAACAATCAACCAATGGAACAGAAGTTGCCTTCAGAGGTTGTGGGAGCTTCATTACTGGAGGCTTTCAGGAAGAGATTGTACTGCCATTTGTTGGAAATGGTGTAGGGTCTCCTGCTTGGGGGGGAAGGTTGGACTAGATGACCTACAAGGTCCCTTCCAACTCTGTTAATCTAATCTATTTTATGATCTTTTTTTACAAGAACCAATACCAAACCAAACTCCTATCCCACAGCTGTGCATTTGTTTTTGTTTTTGTTTTCTAAGTGAAAAATGTTGGGCATCCTCTCTTTCATTGTATTATTATTTTCAGGCTATTTCCCCAACCTGTCAAGATCATATTAAACTTTATTTCTGCCTCCCAGGGTGTTACCTATTCTAAATTTGCATCCTTCGCAAATGTGATAAGCTTCTCACCACCTCTTCTTTCCAATTGTTGAAGAATGGAAGTCTCAAGCCTGATGTTTTTGGGGCAACCTATTTAATGCTGTATCTCTCCAACTTGATGACAAGCCATTGATGATCACTCTCTTCGTAGAATTTTCATGTATGTATTATCTTAACTCTAAGCTGATCAACAAGTCATTAACTCTCAATATTTAGGTAGCTTAACAACCAATATTATATGAATGTGTCTTAAAAGTTTTTTTCCCCTGAAATCAAATGTATATTATATCTACAGTGTTCCCACACTCTCTTAAGGAAGTTACCCAATCAGAACTATGAGATGATTTATCTTGGGAAATCCTTTCTTCTACAAAGCATCATATTATTATCATGGTGCTTGGTGTAGGACAGGGGTCGGCAACCTTAAACACTCAAAGAGCCACAAAGGTCCTAACCGGAAGCCCCCCGTTCAATTCTAGAGGCAACCGGAAGTCCAGTTCCCCCACCATAGAGTCTCCTCCTAGCGCGGCGTCCTTTTTCATCTACCTGTCCTAACCGAAAGCACTATCAATTGTGGAGCTGATCGGAAAACCCGCCACTTGCCATAGAGTCTCCTCCTGGCATGCCTTGATTCCCCCCACCCTAACCGGAAGCTCCTCTCAAAATTGTGGTGCCGACCAGCGACAGGGAGCCACAGCAGAGGGTTGAAAGAGCCACATGCAGCTCCAGAACCGCGGGTTGCTGACCCTTGGTGCAGGAGATGACCAGGCCGAGGCTGAAGGCAGGGTCAAATATGTCATCAGTTTGAAGTCACTCCATTCCTACAAGACACTTAAGTCCAACGCCCCCTTGAATTCCGTTGACTCTTATCTAGTACCGATTTTCCTTAACCATTAGTAGATCAGATTTTTGAGTAGTGCAGTGGCCTAGAGGTGGAGCTCTCACCTCACAATCAGGAGGCTATGAGTTCAATCCTAGGTAGCATCAGATATTTCTCTCTCTGGACACGTTGAGAATATATCTGCTGAATATAACTCCACATTGGTGATAGGACGGGCATGAACCACTCAGCTCTGTTCAGTTGTGCCCTACAGAGCAATTATTTCATGAACTGCTCTACACTCTTCCAAATCTTTCCACCCCTATATTTCCAGGTCTTTGCCATAGCAACAGGTCTGTAGAAACACCAAATGTTGCTGCCTGGCTTACTCTGGAGTATATCAAGAAGGGCTGTGTATGAACTGAAATGGTGCTGGGACTAGGGTTGATACATTCAGCCGTTGATGCATTGAAGAATTTTCTCTTCAACTCCTTTCCAAGCACATTTTCAAAATGTGTCTTCAGTCCAATTCAGTATTTTCACTCCTGAGTTTCTGGCTATGATGTCTGATGGGAACAAAATTGAGTAGCATCCATAGTGAAAAATAGGATAAAAATCATTTCTGCCTTTTCTTAAAGTAAGAAATGAAGACTATAAATGAACTTTGAATCTTAGCAGGGAATACTTAAGTTCTCTATTATAGTCTAAGTCCGTGATGGCGAACCTATGGCACGGGTGCCACAAGTGGCACGCGGTGCCATATCGGTGGGCATGCGAGCTCAGGTTTGGCGTGCATGTGTGCACCAGCGGACTGATTTTTGGGCCTTCTGGGCCCACTGGGAGTCGGGAAACAGGCTGTTTCCAGCCTCCAGAGGGGGTGGGGAAGGCCGTTTTCGCCCTCCCCAGGCTCCTAGAAAGGTTCTGGGGCCTGGGGAGAGCGAAAAATAGGCGTGCCATTGCATGCTGGGAGCAGGGGGGCTCATGCGTGCATGTGCGGGGGTGCATGGAATTATGAGTGTGGGCACGCACACACGTGATCCCCCACATTCCCCCCCCCCTTTTGGCACGCGAACCAAAAAAGGTTCGCCATCACTGGTCTAAGTCAATATATATTAGATTCAACTCTAAGATAAACAATATTTTGGGGAGACACTGTTTTGAGACAGCAACCCCCATTTTCCTTCTTTCTTTTTGCGGTTGTTTAAGTCACAGAAACATATCTGGTCTTTGTGCCAGGAAATCTACCATTTTTTGTCCCCTGAAACCTGCACTGCCACTTCATCCTACCTTGCTGACATTTCAGATTAATTGCCAGCTTCTGTCCTACTGAACTTTGCAGCAATCCACTTGTGACTCAAGCAGATGTTCCTTCACTTCTAGCGAGCTGAAAAGTTTCTTCCTTCCCCCCCCCTCTCTCTCTCTCCACACTAACTTCACTTCAACGACACATTGAAAGGTGTAAAGCAAATTAGCTTAAACAAACACTCCCACCAAGTGGAAGGTGAGAGGAGACGAAGAGGAAGAGGCAAAAAAGGAGGAGGAATAGACTTAATTTGAATGTACCATGTGCTCTCATTTTTTTTAAAAAAAATCAGAATGCAGACTTCCTGATGGTAGTTAGAAGCCCTAAAAACCAGGGGTGGGTTCTAACTTACCTCGCTGCCGGTTCGCTTCCTCCCGCACCGCGTGGCCACAACTTCTGAGCGCGCTCACGTTTCATGTGCATGCGCATGCGCAGTGCCGAAAAATCTGGGGGGAAAATGCCAAAAACAAGATGGTGATGCATGCACAGTGCCGGAAACTCAGCTTCTGTGCATGCTCAGAAGAAGAAAAAAAATTAACACCCCCCCCAAAAAAATTCAAAAAAAAATTCAAAAAAAAAAGATGGCGGCACCCACGGACTGACACAGATTGAACCGGTTCCGTGACATTATTGTGACATCACCAAAAGGTCGCTACCAGTTCGGGCAAACCTGTCCGAACCAGGAGGAACCCACCTCTGCTAAAAACATTAAAAAATGTATGGGAAAAGAAAAACACTCACACGGTGTTTAACTGTTCTCCTGAAAAGTAGGAAACAGAATTCCAGTTTGCTTTAGAATCAGTCTAGTTTTGACACAAACACCCCACCTCTAAGGCAATGTAAAAATTTTTTTTTTGAAAACATTGTTTTTCTTGATGTCTATGGCGATTCTCAGTCATCCAGGTCATGTCTCAATTGTGCTTTTCAAAAAGGAAACTGGACTTTCTTTGTTTTTCCTTGAAGATGTTTCACTTCTCATCCAAGAAGCTTCATTGGTTCTGATAGGATGGTTGGGGAATGGAAGTATTAGTTCTGACAGGATGTCTGGAGAGGTGGGAGGGGCGGAATGGAAGGATCATATTTCTTTGTGGTATTCTGGTCGTTTGCACTCTTTCCGAGAGCTATTGAGGCCACTTGGGATTTGTCTGTGGCCTCAGAGTAACCTGAACCAGAATGCAAATGGGTGTGGAATCTTCTTGGAACTGCTAAAAGGACTGTGTTGTAGACAAGAGATAGGTGATATCTTATCTCTCTTCTTCTCTTGAGAAAAGGATGCTAAATTTTAATATAGATGGCCTCTTTTACCCCTCTTTCAAACCAATGATCCTCTCTATCCAGAATGTGAGCTTTCTTTCCCTTAACAAGAAATCTAAATTTCATAAGGTTTTTTGGATAAAAATATGGTGGACTATTCAAAATATTTTATAGAAAAGATCAAGTTTATAACACAGTTTTTTTGTTGTTGTTGGGAACAACTACAGACTGTACTGTAATAGTAATTAAGTTGATTTTAAATGCCAGAATATTGGAGGCATAGTGTTGGAAGAAGGAAGATTCATCTATTATCGAGGAATTGACGCTGATGGTTGTGCATCTGGCCGAGATGGTGAAAAAAATTTTTTTTCCTCTTTTTATTATTATATTTTAAAGATTACTTAAATGAAAGATATATAGTGGAATGGACTAGAGATAATACATGTTAAAAAATTTTTTTTGACTACTCTTAAAAGGTTTTGAGTTATACAGAATTAAAGATCTAGAATAATTGTGAAATTAATAATTTGATATATTGGAATGTTAGTTTATTAATGATATATGCCTAATTTTTAGATTATGTTTAAAAGGTTTTGAGTAACAAGGGGTTAAAGAATTAGAGAAATTTTGAAATGAATAATCTGTTAGTATATTTTAATTTTATGTTTATTGAATACTATACCCTGTGCTTTTTCTGGGAAGTCGGGGGGTGGGTGGGTGGGTCAGAGGGGGGGAGGGTCAGAGGGAAGGGGAGGGGTTTGGGGGGAAGGGGAGGAGAAAAGAGAAAAATGTTTGTACTTTGTACTAATAAAACTTTTTGAATTAAAAAAAAAGAAATCTGAATTTCCCCTGTATCCCCTAGAACAGTGATGGCGAACCTATGGCATGGGTGCCACAGGTGGCACGCGGAGCCATATCTACCGGCACGTGAGCCATTGCCCTAGCTCAGCTCCAGTGCGCATATGTGTGCCCGCCAGCTGATTTTTGGCTCACCCGGGGGCTCTGGGAGGGCGATTTTGGCCTCTGGAGGGCCTACAGGGTGGCGGGGGTGGAGCGTTTTTGCCCTCCCCAAGCTCCAAGAAAGCCTCTGGAGCCTGGGGAGGGCGAAAAAACAGGCCTACCAGGCCCACTGGAAGTCGGGAAATGGGGGAGTGGGATGGGTCGGGCACACATGCGCAGGGGTTGGGGCGAGTGAGGGGCTTTGAATTATGGGTGTGTGCACACATGCGCATGTGATAGCGCGCACGTGCACTATTTCGGCACTCGAGGAAAAAAAGGTTCGCCATCACTGCCCTAGAACAAAAAAAAGGTCACTTTGCAGAATATTTCTTTAATATTGCCCACTATTTGGAGGGATTCTGATTTCTGAGTGATTTCTCCCTTTCTCCGATTGCAATGGTTTTTAAGGATGTAAAGTATAGATTTGATTGCTCAGTATAGATTCTGTCTTTGTTTTAACACAAACTGAGCAGTACCTTTGGGACTAATTTGCAATACCAAATTGGTTGTCTTCTTCTGGTAATTCCCAAATCTTCCGTAGCATTCTCACCTCATAAAATATCTCAAAACACATGAAATCTTTTAAATCCATAAAAAAGCATGTACTTTGAGGGGAAACAAGTTCAATAAAGGAAAAGAAAAACCCTTGTGTAAATCTGTATATAGAAGTATCTGATGAAAACAACCATCTAAAAATCTTATAAACAAATAAATACATTCATCTCATTAAATTCCAAACGCTAAATTGAATGGGAAGGAACCCAATTATACACACTTTATTGACATTAAAACTAGCTTTCAATGTCCCTATTGGTTAGGTCAAAACATTGTCAAAGTTTTGTGTCATTTGTTTATTTTTTTCACAGTTTATTGCAGTTTTCATGAAGGTACATTATCGTTTGCTTGTTAGTATTTTAACTTTTATTTCAAAATGAAACAAGGGATGTATAGGTTTAAAATAAATACATTTTTGAATGGATTATATGAATAGAATAGGAATAGGAATAGGGATAGGGATAGGAATAGGAATAGGAATAGAATGGAAGTAGAGTGGAATAGAATATAATAGAATATTGGCCAAGTGTAGTTAGACAAATTAAGAATTTGTCTCCAGTGAAAAATGAAATGAAAAATATGCAGAAAAAGAAAAAGAAAAGAAACGTTAATCCCCCCAAATGAGGTGCATAAAAATGTATAAAGCATTGTAATGTGTAAGTTATGTGGATAAAAACCATTTAGCCCGGTGTTTTATAGATCAGTTGTGGTACAATTTACAGTGCTCTGAACCAGCATGTCTAGGAATGTACTTCAAAATGACACTGTGTAAATTTCAACTCTGACACACCCTGAAGACTATCACGTAGGACATTGAAATGTAGATCTCAGACAATGTTGAGAGGTACAGATCACCCACCATAATTCTCAGTTGAAATCCAGGTTTGTTCCAGAGATGTCTACGGACCTTTTATGGTTTGCCAAGACACACTGAGGATATGAGAAAGGAATCTGTTCTTGAAATCTAAAGCTCTTATACTTTTATTCTGGTTTAGAAGTAACTTGGATATACACAAGGAGAATTGCTCTTTAAATAAATACTACTATTTATATGTTCTGTATGTAAGAAATAATTTAAAATCCATTTTGTATTACTTTTGTTGGTACAATAATACGCTTCAATGCCTGCAGCGTAGATATGTGTTCACTAAACTTGTCAGTGTTTCATAAAACCTCTTTTAGGCAACAAAACATTATTTTCCTATATGCCCTCCCTCCCTCTCTCTCTCTCTCTCTCTCACCCACACACCCACACACAAAATGGGGACCTTCCTTCCTTCCTTCCTTCCTTCCTTCCTTCCTTCCTTCCTTCCTTCCTTCCTTCCTTCCTTCCTTCCTTCCTTCCTTCCTTCCTCTTATAGTTCTTCCAGAAAAAAAGAAAGAGATGCAATGAAAACCACAGTGTCCATAAGGAAAATAACAGTTGCCTAATCATCATACCCAAATTGTAATTATGTCCTTTTTTCCATGGGGCATCCATTTGAACACATTGATTTTATCCTTTGACTATAGGAAGGCTTACTTTTCACATAATTCCATCAAAATGAAAACTTTGACGAAATCAAGTATTGATTCCCCCTCTCTTTTTTTTCTATTACAGAAAACACAATTGGCTACCAACCAGATGACCAATATCACTTTGGTCAGCCTCCCAAATGCAATGAGTTCATTGAGTTATTTTTAGTTATAAAAGCAACTAATGGTGCACACGTGAAAGCCATATGAAAGCAGCAAAACAGCACATTTTCATTTTCTGTAGGACTCTTTCAGGATCTGTCATACGTTTTCTTTTCTTTTCATGATAACTGAAACATCTGGACTTGTATTATTTATTTATTTATTTATTTTTGTCAAGTACGTGTTAGTAATATACATAGATATAACATTGTTTATATACATAAGATGGGTACTGATAAGAGGGAACATTAGGACAGGGATGGTAGGCACCAGTGATGGGTTCCTACCAGTGCGGTCCACTCTATAGCACCGGTAGTGGCCTGCTGGTGACGTCACAGTACCGGTGCGGTCGGTTGCCGGTGCCCGGGCGCTGCCATTTTTTAAAAAATAATTTTTTAAAAAACATTTCTTCTGCCCATGCCCAGAAGCCGAGCTTCCGGCACTGTGCATGCACTGCCTTCCTACCCCACAATGAGTCCAAGCGGGAGGATGGCTGAGGGAGCGCATGAGACGCTGAAAGAACGGGTGGCAGGAGCTATCTCCATTCCCCTCCCTTCAGCAGTCCGAGAAGCTACGAACGCGCGGTGATGATCCTGTACTTATATACTGTTCTTTTAACAGTCCTCAATATTTTCGTCTAAGGAATCCATGACTGAAACAAAAAATGCTGTATGAGACTTGCTTGTCTTTTAACTATAGCATTTTCTGCATATAGAGGTTGCTGTGTTGCCATGGTGTAACAAGCACTTTGTATGCAAAGCTTGTAAGGTATAAAATAGCAAAAATAGTAGTAACATCTCTCTGAAATAACTAATATAGGACTGGCAAGCCACGCCCACCCGGTCACATGGCCGACAAGCCATGCCCACCCAGTCACATGGCTGGCAAGCCACACCCACAAAATAAGCCACGCCCACAGAGTGGTAGTAAAAAAATTAGGATCCCGTCCCTGGTAGGCACGTTGGTGCACTTATGCACGCCCCTTACTGACCTCTTAGGAGGTCAACAGTGGACAGTCTAAGGGTAAAGTTTTGGGGGTTTGGTGACGAAACCACAATGTCAGGTAGTGAGTTCCAGGCATTTACCACTCTGTTGCTAAAGTCGTATTTTCTACAGTCAAGTTTGGAGCGGTTCACTTTGAGTTTGTATCTGTTATGTGCTCGTGTATTGTTGTGGTTGAAGCTGAAGTAGTCATTGACAGGAAGGACATTGTAGCAGATAATTTTATGAGCTACGCTTCTATTCTTATGGCCATAATTTTCACAGATCTATAGAAAGAGGAGAGCATTTCACAACCAGTAGAAGAAAACTATTTTGGGGTTTTTTTAATTTCTCTGGCAGGCAAATAAGACAGTTGTGGCTTTTGTGTCCTTTGTGGTGGCATATAATTCCACTTCTGTCTATCAACGTCCCTTTTAAATGAATTTCAACCTGATAAGAAATGGTGAAATTTCCTTAATGTGTTACACCAGTTGACTTTATTCTACTAATCTTATTGTTCAAATATGAACTTGATATCCCTATGTCAACCTCATGGACCAAAGTAGCTACCATTATGCAATGCATTTTAAGTGATAACTATTAAATATCACTGTTTTCACCATGGGAGGATATTTTTGTATAATGTTCAAGAGGCAACTGGACTTTCGTTGTTGTATTTTTTTCCTTGAAGACATTTTGCTTCCCATCCAAGAAGCTTCTTCAGTTCTGTGATCAGTGTCAGACATTCTGAAGAACTAAAGAAGCTTCTTGGATGAAAAGTAAAAACATCTTCAAGGAAAAACAACAACGAAAGTCCAGTTGCCTCTTGAAAAAGCATTTTTGGGACAACTATGAACTGGATAACTGAGAATCTCTATATACATATAATGTCTGGAGTTATTCCTCCATATTCTTAGATTTCTCATCAAGCCCATGCACAATCAATATTTATGTTTTTATTTTATTTTCTTTCAATTATCTCCTCTCCCAAATAAATACATCGATGTATGTGAAGCTTTACGTTCTCATGCCCACCCTCCTTGCTAATTTTTTTCCATCATGTGACAAAGAGCAACAAAGATTATTAGGGGACTGGAGGCTAAAACATATAAATAACGGTTGCTGTAACTGAGTATGTCTAGTCTGATGAAAAGAAGGACTAGGGGTGACATGATAGCAGTGTTCTTATATCTCAGGGGTTGCCACAAAGAAGAGGGAGTCAAACTATTCTCCAAAGCACCTGAAGGTAGGACAAGAAGAAATGGGTGGAAACTAATCAAGGAGAGAAGCAACCTAGAACTAAGGATAAATTTCCTGACAGTTAGAACAATTAATCCGTGGAACAACTTGCCTCCAGAAGTTGTGAATGCTCCAACACTGGAAGTTTTTAAGAAGAGATTGGATAAGCATTTGTCAGAAGTGGTGTAGGGTTTCTTGCCTAAGCAGGGGGTTGGACTAGAAGACCTCCAAGGTCCCTTCCAGCTCTGTTATTCTATTCTATTCTATCTATACATGTGATGGACCATTATTACTACAAGGGGCTCATGTGTGTTTACCAATTGTGCTAATGGGAAATCTTAAGAGAGAGATTTGTTTTGCAGCTACCCTTTTATTTAGACTCATTTTCCTGCTTTTTCGCAGCTTGAGTATGCAAATGTTTGCACATCTGGCTCTCATTCCTCACAGCAAAAAAACCCAGTTGTTCACAAAGTGCCAGTGATGTCAGAAATCAAATCTGTTTCACAGCTACATTTCTCCTAAGTGAGCAGTGTTCATTCAGCAACAGCTCCAGTAATAAATACCATGGGGTGGGGTGGGGACACAAAACAAATCCTATTTCTGTCTCCTTGAAGTCCATGGGGTTTCACAGCACAAAGAAAAATTAACTCCAAGGAAAAATCATGCAGAAATATGTTTTCACAGAGGAACATGTTGCTCTTAGAGTTTTAGATGCTTTCTAATTTGGAGGGGGAAATGTACTTTGTATTGCAAAGGTTTGCTTTCAGCGGTGGGTTACTATCGGTTTGCCACCTGTGTGCACGCTCGGTTCGTGCATGCCCGCGCCCGGTTCTTGCATGCGCCTGCCTTCTGCACATGCGCCCCGCCTTCTGCTCATGCGCTTTGCTCACTTGTGCGCCTTCTGCATATGCATCCAGCCTAAAAAATGTGTGTTTTCCTCAGCTGTTTTTCGGGCTTGTTTTTAACTACTGAGCATGCGCTGAAGCAAAATTTCACGAGGTGATGCGTGTGTGTGAAAAACGTGCACTTCCGTTTCGATGCGAGGTAAGTAGAACCCATCCAAATATATATATATATATATCTGACTTTTTAGGGAACTTTAAATAGCTTGTGTCTCCAGTTCAGTACAGCTTTCAATCCAATCTGGAGATAGAAACCTAACCATCATCATATAAATTTGCCTGAGATTCTAAACAATAAGACCCAAGCTTTATCGTTGGGGAAGGCTGGGCAGCAAGACAATAAGCTGGCTACATCTAGCATGTTCTGAGCCAGGCCTGTTTCAGAAAAAAAACCCTACAGGTTGTCCTTAACTTACAACCTCTTGTGTAGTGACCATTAAGAACCACAGTGGCGCAGTGGTTAGAGTGCAGTACTGCAGGCTACTTCTGCTGCCTGCTGGCTGCCTGCAATTTGGCAGTTCAAATCTCACCAGGCTCAAGGTTGACTCAGCCTTCCATCCTTCCGAGGTGGGTAAAATGAGGACCCAGATTGTTCAGGGAAATATGCTGACTCTGTAAACCGCTTAGAGAGGGCTGTAAAGCACTGTGAAGTGGAATATAAGTCTAAGTGCTTTCTCTATTGCTATTCAAAGTTACAATGGCAGTGAAAAAAGTGACACGATCATTTGTCACACTGCATCCATTGCAGCATCCTCGTGGTCATGCAATCAGAATTTGGACGCTTGGCAACTGGCTCATATTTATGATGGTCATTTGATCCCCTTTTGCGGCCTTCTGTCAATGGGGAAAACCAGATTCACTTTACAACCACGTTACTAATGTAACAACTTCAGTGATTCACTTAACAACTGTGGCAAGAAAGGTCGTAAAATGGGGCCAAGCTCACTTCACAAAGGTCTCACTTAGCAACAGCAATGTTGGGGCTCAGTTGTGGTCATAGGTCAAGGACTACCTCTACAGGGATCCTGCCAGCACTAGTACTGACTCAATAGTCTTCATAGATTCCTTTTGAAGGAAGAGTGTTGGCTAATGTACAAACAGGAGGCAAGTGTGGTGAGGTCTTTTGTCAGCTGCTGAAACGATAACTGATGTCAAGGGACATTATAACTCAGCCATCAAATGCATGCCAGGCTCACATTTTCTTCTTTCTTTCAATCCCCCAGGTCATCCCTTCTATGAATTCTACGTCCAAATGGCTTGAATCCAAATCACTTAAGCCAGAAGAACAATAGGTAGATGCATTAATGTCCTTGCATTCCTCTACGGTTGACTTCACATACTTTTTATTCTTCTTTTTTTTTCCTTTCTCTTCTTCCCATTCCTGCTGACCATATTTTAAGCTTCTTAAAGCAGGGACATTTTCATCTGAACTATCTTTTTAAAGATCATGTTCTTTTTTTAAAAAAAAGTTTTTTATTTATAAAACAGATAAAAAGACAAAACATACAATAAACATAAAAAACAAGTACATGACGAATCGTAATCTAGTATACGTATTGACATTCCGCTAATTTATACATCGTTATTTATCTTAAATTCCAAAAAATGAGTTATAGTTTTTCTTTTCATCTCCACCATTTTACTTTTTGATCTCGGTTCTCCTTTCTCCCCACCAATGATATAATTTATTCCAGGATTCAATATTTTCAATTTCATCTTTTCCCTTCATTTCTGACGTTAACCTATCCATTTCAGCACATGTTAATATTTTATGTAAAATTTCTTCTTCTGTGGGTATGTTTTGTTTTTTTCCAATTTTGAGCTAAAGTTAACCTTGCGGCAGTCAATATATGTAACATTAAGTATATTATATTTTTATCATATTTATCTAATGTTATCCCTAATAAAAAGAGTTCTGGTTTGAGGTCCAATTTTATTTTCAATTAAAGATCATGTTCTTAATACCATGCTCTTCCAACTGGGGATTGATAATTTACCGTTACTTCTTTATAAATCCATATGCAGTTGATTCATTTATAAGTTAACATGTTTGTCTCTCAAGAAGAAGAAGAAGAAGAAATATTCTGGAAATTTGAATACCTGTTTGTGATCTATTTGGGTTGTATGGGGTGCTCAGGGAAGGGTAGCACCTCTGGTGTAGAGGCATGTCGTGTCCTTTTACGGCAGCTCATTTTAGGGCAGGTGTTAGGGCAGCTCGTTCACCTTTGGTCCCCACCTGTCATTCATCTCTCATCTATGGCTCCTAGTAGCTGTAGCATGCGCAGTGGCCACACCCCGGGCAACAGCTTCGACAGGCTGGCCAAACCAGGTTGAGGGTAGCCGTTGGGTCATTGACCTTCGGTGAGATAGGGACTTGTCTATCCTGAGCATGTGAAGTCAGATTCTGGCGGACTGAGCGGATGAAATCTACTAGAATAGGACAACGGTCATGAAGGCGGTCTCTGCAAGCAATGTGGTACGCTAAGAGCACAGCAAGACACGAAAGACGCCCTGGTCAACCACTGCGCCCAGCCCATCTCCAACTGTCTCGATTCTTGTCCTGCTATTTGGAGCAAGATGGAATCTGGGAAGAGAGAGTGAGGCTGACTATGCGCACCTCTCCCTCACTTTAATCCAATTCACGCGCAAGTCTTGACATCCCCCCCCCAATTCCTGTGAAAAGTCCTGTGGTGATGGGCGAGCGACAAAGCAGCAGGTGTGGATACATTGGGAGCTGTAGCTGCGGACCTGCACATAGGCGACTCAGGTCTATGATAGATGTTAAGGTCCTCTTTGAATACAATGGACGAACATCATTTGGGTGACTTCTCACTCAAATGTAAGGTGATTTTATTGAGCAGAATTCCACATGCAGGAACTAAACAAAAATTTCAGTTTTGCAGATCAGTTCTAAGCAAATCCTACTTAGTTCAACGGGATTTATTCTTAAATAAATATGCATGGCATGCTTAGGCAGTATCCTGATTCCAGGATTTATATTTGATACCATAACAGGAAGCTGGCAAGGCAGAATTACTGTTTCCTTTCAATTTTCCAAGTGGGACTTTGAGACTACGTACGTGTCATCTACAAACAATGCTCTTTCCATTTGTTAGATGACACTTCTGGGGCCCAGCTTCCCACCCTGCTGGAAACAAAATATAAATTATAGGTCTTTGGAGTTTTCAAAGCGTATCAGAAATATTATCCCACAAATAAACTGTGATCATTGTACGCTGTCTCAGAACCCCTCTATAGCTCGACTCAGTAGATTATCAACCATCACTTAGTCAATCCCTTACAGTTATGGAATAGCAATAGGGTGGGGAAAGTCATCATATTGTTAAAGTTTTCATTCAAACAAGTGTTGCATGATA
>JALIGW010000021.1:7086906-7165687 GCA_023053685.1 Diadophis punctatus similis
AAGGCCATCAATAAGATATTAATGTATTTGAATCACAGGTATTATTAAACGTATCAGTAACAGCGAGAGAGAAGGCTGAGAGAATAAATGCCAAATCCAAGGTTAAAAAATAAATTATGCCCCGGTTTTGTTTAAATTAACTTGCCTTATTATCTTAACTGTTTGGAGCAATGAATCAGCAGGATATAAATTTACTGAAACAAATTTATTCATAAGGGACAATTTGATATTCACATTTAAACAAGGTAGATGGCTAAGGAAACAAACCCTGCCCTCATTAGAAGGTGTTAGACTGCAAACATGACTTTTCTCAGTAGAACAATTTGCAAAGGGAAGGGTTTGGTTTTGATATGGAGAGAGAAATTATGTGGAAAAGATACTTTGCTTTTTTTCTACTTCATTGGGGACAGAAACAAGAAAGAAGATTGATTTCTTCTTGTTTTATATTTGGGGGTTAATTTGTGGTTTGGTTGTGGTAGATTGAAAACCTGGACTTGGAAGAAGCAGGATAACTTGGGAACTTTAAGACTTGTGGACCTCAAACTCCAGAATTTTGGGAGTTTAGCAATAGCAATAGCACTTAGACTTATATACTGCTTCACAGCGGTTTACAGTCTTCTCTAAGTAGTTTACAGTGTTAGCACATTGCCCCCAACAATCTGGGTCCTCATTTTACCAACCTTGGAAGGATAGAAGGCTGAGTCAACCCTGAGCCAGTCAGAATTGAACTGCTGAACTTCAGGCAGCCGGCAGGCAGCAGAAGTAGCCTGCAGTACTGCATTCTAACCACTGCACGATTTGAAGTCCATAAGTCTTAAAATTCCCAAGATTGGAGACCCCTGCAATAGAAGATGCTTTTGAACTTGGTGTTAGAGAAAGTTCCTGAGAATACCATGTACAGCTAAGAGAAACAAGTGGATCATCAAACACATCAACCCAAGTTCTCATTCAAGACAAACACAACCAGCTTTAAATTATGCTATTTTGGACACATAATGGAAAGTCCTAGCTGTCTGAAGAAACTTTAATGCTGGGAAAGAGGGAAGGAAAGGAAAGAAGTTGACTGGAAAAAAAAGTAGATGGACTCAGTTACAATTGAAAACCCCAAGGACAGGTTAGGAACAGATTGTCAGAGGAAAATATATTGATATACTATATTTTTTGCACTATAAGACGCACTGCCCCCCACAAAAAGTGGATGGAAATGTCTGCGTCTTATAGAACAAATACTGTGGTGGAGGGGAGGGAGGTTGGTGCAGCGGCGGCATTCTCTGCCAATGCCTTTCACCACCCCTGCCATTCACCGCTGCCAGGGAATGCTGGAGCCTTCACTACCAAGCAGCTGATCGGCAGTTGGATTGGCCTCCCAGAATACTGCTGATCAGCTGTTCTAGGCAGTGGGGATTGCCGCCGCTAATTTCCACCGATCACCAATAGGTGGCAGTGGCGAATGGCGGCAGCAAACAGCGGCAAACAGTGGCAATAGGCGGTGGTGGAAATAGGGGGTGGCAGCAATCCCCCCACCTAGAACAGCTGATTGGTGGTATAGCAATAGCACTTAGACTTATATACCACTTCATAGTGCTTTACAGCACTCTCTAAGCGGTTTACAGAGTTCAGCATATTGCCCCCAACAATCTGGGTCCTCATTTTACCCACCTCGGAAGGATGGAAGGCTGAGTCAACCTTGAGCCGGTGAGATTTGAACAGCTGAACTGCTGAACTGCAGTGCTGCATTTTAACCACTGCGCCACCTCAGCTCTATTTTGGAAGGCCGATCCAACCATCAAGTAGCTGCTCGGCAGCGAAGGCTCCAGCGTTCTCGGGCGGCGGCAGCAGCTCAGTTCAGTTGACTGGTGGTGGGCGCAATGGAGCGGAGCCCTGACGAGCCACATGCTGGGGCTGTGATAATGTGCTAAAGCTGACCAGACAGTTTGCTGTTTGCTGTTGCTGCAAGGATGCTAGTCAGATGAATACCAGATGGATGCTGGAAGGCAGAGGCAGATTTTCCTTTTCTTGTTTTCCTCCTCCAAAGCTAATGTGCGTCTTATAGTCCGGTGTGTCTTATAGTGTAAAAAATACGGTAGTCACTAAGAGGCAACATTGACTTGATGGTACATAGTCAGTCAATCAGGCTGATAACACAGGCAACATTATCCTAAGAAAGTAGAGTTTAGTGATCGTAAAATGGCCCCACCAAAATTCAAGTTTTAATCTAGCAATGCTTTTTAGTGATTGGAATGCTAATACTAATGTCAGAAGCACCAAAGTGCTTCTATGGTTAAATGATTTGCTGGTGACATCACTGTTGCCTGGGGGATGCCCAGTTGGAGGCTCTTTTTATGTCCTCTTGAAGGTGCCCACTAAAGTGATACCCATTTATCTACTCACAGTTACCCAATTTCAAACTGCTGGGACAGCAAGAGATGTAGCATATGACAGGAGTTTACCCCATCCCATCTCAGCAACGGGTCCCAAACACAAGCCTGCCAATCATCAGCCCTGCGTTCATGAATCACGTGTTCCCTGCTGTAATACTGTTTTCATATGATTTGTGTTCCTCATTTTCATCTACAGTATATTCTTGTTTTCTTGTGCACCACCTTGGTGACATTCCTAGACAGTTAATATAGCTGTGGCACAGATAATAGCAGCATTCATAAGGATTTGTGTATCCAGGCTGCTGGCAGTTCACAGGGGTTCTGGAGAACCTCTTGCTAAGATTCTGTGCAGTTCAGAGAACCCCCAAATCCCACTCCTGGCTAGCCCTGCCCACCCCATCCTGCTCCTCCCAGGAGTCCCATGCAGCCCATTTTGGATGCAGATAAGTGCAGGGTGTGCACAGAGGCTCGAGGAGGGCAAAAAATGGGCCTACCAGAAGTTCAGGAAGGCTGGAAATAGGCCCGTTTCCAGATGGCCACTGGAGCCTGGAGAGGCCGTTTTCACCCTCCCGGAGGCTTGAACAAAAGCCTCCGGAGCCCAGGGAGGGCAAAAATGCGCCTCTCCCCACCATGGTGCAGGAGGCTGACTAGACCATGCCCACCATGGCCACGCCCACCCAGCAACTGGGCAGAGAACTCCTTGCTAAAATTTTTGAAGCCTACCCCTGCGTGTATCTTATAACATTGGTGAGTGGGTTATTGATTTGACATGACACAGCTCCCTCTCAAACTTGGCTCCATTCCTGGGATGACAATTATTACCTGGGATAGGTCACAACCACTTTCTCTGGCTCCACAATTGGATCATCAGCCAAAGTGTCTTTCAGAGCCATTTCAAACATCACTCAGAACGAGAGATGGCACAAGTTCCCCACGGAGGAATTTTGCATTTCAATGCTCCCGGTATGAAATGCACAGAAATAGATTTTAAAGAAGGTAATAAAATAGCGCAACCGATTTAGCATCCCGTCTTCCTGCTCAGTTAGCTTTCGCGGTTCAAGTTCTTCAGCCTAGGAATAAGCACTGTAAGCCCACGTCTTCTTAAAAGAGCTGCGTTCAGAATTGCACTTATTAACGTGTTGCCTTATTCTGTGCAAGATGTAACACTGTTGTTCTCCCCAATCACCTTGTGCTTATTTTCCTCCAAGATGCTGAGAATCTTTATCCCAGAAGAGAAGCTAACACAGCTTCCAAGCTGGTGTTAGGCTGAAAATTTATTCTGCACCTTAAAAACAAAAATAAAACTCACTTGGATGGAGAACCAACTATTCTTTATTTTTTAAGGGAGGAAAAATTGACGTTTACATGAACGACAGTCAACTTCCTTCGGCTAACCTTATGTAAAGATTATGGGTCCAGTGGTGGTGGGGGAGTTAGTATGACTGTCCACTCAGTAAAAACTATACATTTTTTCACTACTTTGCTATGTCTTTGGCTTCCTGCAATTAAAGAAAGTTTATGGGAGCTTTGTGGAGAGACACAGTTTATAAATCTCATTAACTGATCAAATCCTTCTATGCAGTGGTGGGTTCCTACCAGTGCGGTCTTGCCTGTTCGTCGCCGCAGAGTCGAAGAAGCTGTTGGCGTTCGCGGCACGGGGCTTCCCCCGCCCGCTTTCCACGCCCGCCGGGATGCTGCCATTTGCGTTCTTTTGCCCTCTGCGCAAGCAGAACGCTTTGCGCATGCGCAGAGGGAAAAAGAACGCAAACGGTGGCGTCCTGGCGGGCGGGGAAAGCGGGCGGGGGAAGCCCCGCACCGCGAATGCCAACAGCTTCTTCCACTCTGCGGCGACGAACAGGCAAGACCGCAACGGTAGGAACCCACCACTGCTTCTATGGATCAAGCAATCATGGGCACCAAAGAGGCTACAATGTGATGAAGAGAACATAAATAAATAAAACTACAGAAGTGGTGCCACACGCAAAAATAATAACCCAGAAATGCAAACCATCACTAAATGAAACTGAGATATCTCTTTGGAGAATGAGGTAGGGAAAGAATAGCTTCTTTTATACATAAATTGGAGGTGAGGAGTAAACTCCTTTAGGCCAAGTTCAAATCCTGGCAAATGCATTGTGCTGATTTTATGTTGCAAGCTGCTGAAGTTAGTTTAAGCCAGGAGTATATAGAATGAATAGCAATAGCACTTAGCAATAGCACTTAGACTTATATACCGCTTCATTGTGCTTTACAGCCCTCTCTAAGCGGTTTACAGACTTCAGCATATTGCCCCCAACAATCAGGGTCCTCATTTTACCCACCTCGGAAGGATGGAAGGCTGAGTCAACCTTGAGCCTGGTGAGATTTGAACAGCTGAACTGCTGAACTGCAGTGCTGCATTTTAATGAATGAATGAATGAATGAATGAATGAATGAATGAATGAATGAATGAATGATCATCTTCTTTTAATGACCCCATAATCCCTTGCGGGGTGGAGTCTGAGTGTTTACTGGCCGGATGCCCTTCCTGTCCCCAATGCGGAGTTTTGTTCAGCAGATATATCCCCATTGTGTCCAGAGAGAGAGAGAAATATCTACCTCTACCCAGGATCGAACTCACAGCCTCCTGATTGTGAGGCGAGAGCTCCACCTCTAGGTCACCACACCACTGAATGAATGAATGCATGCATGCATGAATGAATTCAGAAGATATTTGTCATTGCTTTATACCTGGATGACTTTATCAACTTCTTTGTTTCCTTCTGTTCTCCTTTCCCCACCTGACTTACTTTCTTTCAAACACCTGAGGCTGTTTAGCTTCTTGGGATGAACCAAGGTTGAATAGATATTGCCACCTAGCTGAAGAGAGAAATAAAATCGTTTAACAAACCAGAGGACAATGTTCAGCAAAAGATTACCCAGAACTGAAGGGAATCAGAAGACAGTGCAATGGAATAATTATGAGAAGAGGTAGCAGCCACCACAGTTGATATTCCTCGCCGAAACTGCATCCAACCATTTCATCAGATCCAGGAAATTATTCAACGATTTATCTAGAAGCCAGAAAGTGGAGATGCCCGCCAAATTAATATGTCTGAATTTTCACTTTTATGTTCCACTGCTCATGGGGATGATGGCAATGACGGGATCAGAATAGAGCAAGGGTGTGTTCCATCTGTTTAGGCTAAAGCCTAATGTACACACCATGTAACTTATTCAAGTAGACATCTGAAACACAATCCGTAGAATGCCTTGCTTTCTTCATGCACAATTTAACAATTAGCTATCAGGGGACCCAGGAAAGCTAGAGCA
Source organism: Diadophis punctatus similis (assembly GCA_023053685.1). Lineage (NCBI taxonomy): Eukaryota > Metazoa > Chordata > Lepidosauria > Squamata > Dipsadidae > Diadophis > Diadophis punctatus. The sequence continues at coordinate 7,092,600 of JALIGW010000021.1, forward strand.
GCATGCTGGCAGTGACAAAGAGAAGTAATTGTTTTACATTCACTAACTTCGGGGAGAACTCCAGCCAAACTGATTGCCTTGAACATTTCAAATCTAATTAAGGGACAGACTGTGGGTAGGTGCTGACTGAGTGGAGTAAGATGCAGGTGGCTGGGAAGGGAATCGGTTTCCTTTCCCTGCACGTTTAATCAAATACATTTTGTCTTAGGATGTAACGCTTAGCTGCAATTTCTTTCTTTCCCCCCCCCCTAGAGTAAAAGTACCCCCAAGCGTTGACAAGAAGGCCAAGAGAGAAAGCTACAGGTTTGCAAAGATTCAACAGAGATTTGATGGGATTCAAATGGAGCTCCTGAATCAGATTTGCACATTGATTTGGAAAGCAGTTTCAACAGTTTTAATAAGAGAGACAAATAAATTTGACTCCATTTTGGGAAGCGATCCAGAGATGCAAAGGTCTTTGCTGTAGATATCAGATGGATAACTTTTAAGGTCCCGAAATAAAGAGCGTGGTCCCCTACAAATCCCAAACTCTGTTATAAAATTGTAATCTTTTCACGTGGCAAAATCAGAACTTAGTGGAGATCCCAGTTTATTTTTATTTTATTTTTATTTATTTATTTTGTCAAGGGTATATGATTATAAGCAAAGTATAAACAAATATAGACATGATTGTATATATATACAGTATAATAGTACAAGTATGATTAAGAGTACAAAAAGTATGAATATATGGGTACATTAGGACAGGAACGGTAGGCACAATTGTGTGCTTATGCACGCCCCTTACAGACCTCTTTGGAATGGGGTGAGGTCGATGGTAGATAATCTAAGGTTAAAGTTTTTGGGGTTTGGGGAAGAAACTACTGAGTCAGGTAAAGTGTTCCAGGCATTGACCACTCTGTTGTTGAAGTCAAATTTTTTGCAATCAAGTTTGGAGCGGTTTACATTAAGTTTGTATCTATTGTGAGCTCGTGTATTATTGCGGTTGAAGCTGAAGAAGTCATTAACAGGTAGGACGTTATGGCAGATAATTTTGTGAGCTACACTTAGGTCAGATCGAAGGAGGCGTAGTTCTAAATTTTCAAGTCCCAAAATTTCAAGTCTGGTTTCATAAGGTATTCTGTTGCGAACAGAGGAATGTAATAGTCTTCTTGTGAAATATCTCTGGACATTCTCAATTGTGTTAATGTCTGATATGTAGTGTGGGTTCCAGACAGATTAGCTGTATTCAAGGATCACTCTGGCAAATGTTTTGTATGTTCTGGTTAGGAGTACAATGTTATCAGAGAAGAACCTACGCAAGATTAGGTTAACCACTCTTAATGCCTTCTTAGCTATGTTGTTGCAGTGGGCTCTGGCACTTAGATCATTAGAGATGAGTACTCCAAGGTCCTTTACAGAGTGAGGATCTTCAACAAGGTCATGATCATCTAGTTTGTAGTTTGTGTTCTGATTATTTTTGCCAATGTGTAAAACTGAGCATTTGTTGGTTGAGATTTGTAGTTGCCACTTGTTTGACCATTCAGATACATAGTGAAGGTCTTTTTGAAGGGTTGTGGTATTGTTGGTGGTGTTGAATAGTTTTACATCATCTGCGAAGAGGACACAGTTACTTTGTATATTATCACAAATGTCATTTATGTAAAGAATAAAGAGAGTAGGTCCTAAAACACTGCCTTGGGGAACACCGCTGTTAACAGGTACAGGGTTTGATAGAGCTGTTCCTATTTTGACCACTTGTTGTCTGTTTGACAGGAATGCAGTTATCTGTTTGTGTATAACAGTTCAGTGGTAATTGCTCATCAGCCCAAGAGGACAATAAGTTTAAGAAATGAGATTTGCTCTCTGACTCCTCTTTGTGTATTGTTGCATCTTGGCTTTGTCATTTTTTAACCTATATATTTATTATGCTTCATAAACCAAAATCAAAATACAAATTAACATTTTAAGAGTGTTAATTCTTGGTCACTTCCTTTTGCCTTTCTTTCTTTCTTGCTCAAACCTTGAATCTCTTTCTGGTAGCCACCTTGTAAGGGAGATGGATGGCAATACTACTACTACTACTACTACTACTACTACTACTACTACTACTACTACTAATAATAATAATAATAATAATAATAATAATAATAATAATAATAATAATAATACTAATACTAATACTAATACTAATACTAATACTAATACTAATACTAATAATAATAATAATAATAATAATAATTTATCTCACAAATAAATAAATAAAATAAATATATAAGTCTAAGTGCTATTGCTATCGCTATTGAGTAATTAAATGTCTGCAAGTGAACAACCAAGCCCAGAGAGAACCAAGAATGTTATTAAACTCTTTTTATATTTAAATTGACTTGAATTTAATCTTTTTTTCAGAACAGGAAGCTGTCCAGTGACAGTGGTATTAAAAGAAAATATATATAGCAGGATCCAATCTGGGTTGGTCACTAGCACCAGAGATTTAGTCTTCCAAGTTTATTTATATTATTTATTTATTAGTGACATTTATATACCGCCTCACAGTGCAAGCACTCTCTAAGCGGTTTACACTAGTAAGCAATGTATATTTACATTGCCCCCAACAATCTGGGTCCTCATTTTACCTACCTCGGAAGGATGGAAGGCTGAGTCAACCTTGAGCCAGTGAGATTTGAACCGCTGACCTGCGGATCACAGTCAGCTGAAGTGGCCTGCAGTATCCCACTCTAACCGCTGCGCCACCTTGGCTCTTTGGATTTGTGTTAGAGCCCATGCCCAAGGAACTTCTCTCTACCAGAATGTGTCGTTGTATGGTCCCTGTGACTGACCCAGATTGGATCCTGCAACATTATCCTGGGACATGTATATTTGCCTTCATTCATGAGAAAAAAATATATCCCATGACTAAAGAAATCAAGGGGAAATTTTTGCATCCCTCTGTAGCTTCACTGTATTTCTTCAAATCTTCCTCACTCAACTTGGTTGTATTTTCATTTCCGGGAACAGGAGGAGCAAAAATCAGAGAAAGATGCATCAGAATATAGTTGGATAGAGATAAAAAAAGGTTGGCCCACTACAAAGGACTGTTTGTTCAGGTTGGCTAATGCTCAGTGAAGGTTGCTTCGAGCCCTCACTGAATTTTCAATCAAATTCTGCATTGGTCATTGCTTGTCAAATTGTGCCCACAATTTCTCAGTGTTTTGTAGCCCAAACTGAACTACTAACACACCTGAAGTATCTTACGTCTGTAGAGATTCTCAGTCATCCAGGTCATGGTTGTCCTAAAGCTGCTTTTTCCGGAGGCAACTGGACTTTCTTGTTTTTTCTTTTCTTTTGAAGACATTTCACTTCTCATCCAAGAAGCTTCTTCAGTTCAGACAAGATAGTGGGGAATGGAAGGATTTATATTCCTTGCAGAAAGCTGGTAATCTGCATCTTTTTAAAGGATCGCTCAAGTAACAGATAGAAAACAAATAGTGGTGGGATTCAAATTTTTTTACTACCGGCTTTGTGGGCGTGGTTTGGTGGGCATGGCTTGGCTTGGTGGGCGTGGCTTGGTGGGCGTGGCAGGGGAAGGATACTGTAAAATCTCCATTCCCTCCCCACTCCAGGGGAAGGTTACTGCAAAATCCCCATTTCCTCCCGATCAGCTGGGACTCAGGAGGCAGAGAATAGATGGAGGCGAGGCCAGTCAGAGGTGGTATTTATCGGTTCTCCGAACTACTCAAAATTTCTGCTACAGGTTCACCAGAACTGGTCAGAAGCTGCTGAATCCCACTTCTGAAAACAAACCACATTTGATTAATTTTGCCTATTTTACTCACCAAGCCAAAAAGGTGACTTCCTGATTCAACTTCTCTGTGACAAGCTAACTCAACAAGATACCCGAGTTCAAAGATTTGTGACAAGATTTTAAATTTCAGGACTGAGAAAGGCACAATTGTTTTCTGCGTTGCATATCATTGTCTTGGGGAACGAGGGAATTATAATCACTTCAAGCTCTTCTGAAGACCATTTCCTGAGTAAATATTTGTCACAAGGACCTGACTGTCTTAGCATGAAGTCCTTGACTTGTGGTTAAATAAAATGCATTTGGTTTTGTGCTTCTAAAGTTTAAGCTAAAATAAATGAGTTGCGGATTATTTGCCATATAGCTTTGACATGTGTGTTCTCTCTCTCTCTCTCTCTCTCTCTCTCTCTCTCTCTCTCTCTCTCTCTCTCTCTCTCTCTCTCTCTCTCTCTCCCTCCCTCCCTCCCTCCCTCCCCCCCTCCCTCCCCCCTCCCTCCCTCCCTCCCTCCCTCCCCCCCCTCCCTCTGTATTTTTCCTTTTCCTTTTGTGACAGAAAGTAAATTTAGGCTGCACTTTTCAATACTGAGAAGGATGTTTTAGTAACCTTGGGAAAATGTTCAGGTTTGCAGTAGGGTAACAACAACAACAAGACCAACAAAAGCCGTTCCCAGACTTGTCACTGGGAATCAGGCAGCATATACTGTAACTGTAATGCATGCATAAATAAAAAGAATACAATACATAGCAAGCACTACTATTTCCCTGGAATGTGGGAGAGGCAAAATCCAAAATAAAGTGTATTGTTGCAAGACTTCTTTGCCATCCAATTGTTCAGGCTAGCAATGCTAATGCTTAAACAGCCAAATCAGGTTTCATGAGAATTTAAAAGAACTTATTTGATTCCTATCAAATGCTAGCAAGATTGATTAAGCCCAGGTAAACTAATGGGTGATTATTAATTGTTGGCTTCTTTTCTTCCCAGCCTTGAGTTATTTTTGGCTTGTTTGCATTTTCCTCCTTCCTTCCTTCCTTCCTTCCTTCCTTCCTTCCTTCCTTCCTTCCTTCCTTCCTTCCTCCCTCCCTCCCTCCCTCCCTCCCTTCCTTTCTTCCTCCCTTCCTCCCTCCCTCCCTCCCCTCCTCCTCCCTTCCCTTCCCTTCCCTCTTTTTTCTTTCCTCCCTCCCTCCCTCCCTCCCTCACTTCCTTCCTTCCTCTTCCCTTCGCTTCCCTTCCTTCCTCTGCTCTGCTCTCCTCCCCTCCCCTCCCCTTTCTTCTCCCCTCCCCTCCTCTTCCCTTCATTCCCCATTCTCTTCTCTTCTCTTCTCTCCTCTCCTCTCCTCTCCTCTCCTCTTTCTTTTCTCTTTCTGCCCTCCCTCTCTCTTTCTGCCCTCCCTCTCTCTTTCTGCCCTCCCTCTCTCTTTCTCTCTCTCTCTTTCCCTCCCTCTATTTCTATTTACATTACCACCACAGTTGCATGGCTATAGAGTTTCATTCTTATTTTTTTCTTAATTCAAACATATTTATACTTTTCCTGAAACATGTATTTCGTGAGTGCTTTTCTTACTTTGAGTATTTGGGGGAAGGAAACAGTACAAGAAATATTCTCTGATATAAAGAACTTCTAACATGTGCAATTTCTCCCTAATGTACCCATTTGGCATGCCGTCTTTCCATTAACCAGTCTACCCAAGCGTCTTGGATGAAAAGATGAGACGAACCGGAAGCCAAAGTACGGAAAACATATCTGGAGTCATCAGCCAGGAGACAATGATATAAAAGTCCTAGAAAGGATGAGGAAAAAGGAGAGGAAGGAAGGAAGGAAGGAAGGACGGAAGGAAGGAAGGAAGGAAGGAAGGAAAAGAAGGAAGGAAGGATGGAAAGAAGGAAGGAAGGAAGGAAGGAAGGAAGGAAGGAAGGAAGGAAGGAAGGAAGAAAGGAAGGAAGGAAGGAAGGAAGGAAGGAAGGAAGGAAGGAAAAGAAGGAAGGAAGGATGGAAAGAAGGAAGGAAGGAAGGAAGACAAAAAGATACAGTGAGAAAAGAGGAAACAGAAACAGAAAGAACAGCAAGCCATTTTCAAGAACTGTTAAGAATGAGAGCACAATAGGTCCCAAGTTTCCCTTAATTCTTCTAAAATAAGAAACGTTTCTGCTGACCCAAGCTTCAGTTAGTGGTTTCACAGGGATATTCATGGAAAACCCTGGGAGCAAAATAAAAGTGACTCTCCATTGCCTTCTCCTGGTCTGTAATTTCAGCTTCCCAGCCAAGCCTAGAGTCTTCCATTCAAGAATTAAGCAAGTGAAATCTTTGTTTCCTACCCCAGACAAATTCCCATAAACCAGAGGTCCTCAAACTTTTTAGAAAGTGGGCCAATTCACAGTCCCTCAGACTGTTGGGGAGGGCGGACCAACTGGGTGGGCGTGGCTATGTGGTCATGTGACTGGGTGGGCGTGGCTATGTGTGAAGTGGGATTTGTCAGCCAAACAATGTCGGCTGGTGGGCCCATGAGCAAGGGCCTTCTCTGTGGCAGCACTGGCTCTCTGGAATACACTACCCCCCCGAGATCCGCATTATTCCCACCCTGCCAGCCTTCAGAAAAGCACTAAAAGCCTGGCTTTGTCAACAGGCCTGGGGCCAATGATTTTAATATAACATCTTGGCCCTATGAATGAATTATTGTATGGGTTTTTAAATTGTTGCTTTTAATAATCATTGTTTTTAATGCTTTTTATATTTATTGTTGCATGTAAATTTTTATTGTTGTGAGCCGCCCAGAGTCTCTGTGGAGTGGGCAGCATACAAATGCGACCAATAAATAAATAAATTTGGGGGTTCTCAGAACTGCACAGAATCTTAGCTAGAGGTTCTCCCGAACCCCTGCGAACCCCCAGCAGCCCAGCCCTGATCTAAGTGATAATTTGCCTCTGCTGCAAACTAAGTTATTTATGCAGCAATTGTTCTGTTTCAGCAGCTTTTATGGTGTTCCTAGTGGAAACCAAGGGAATCTGAGGGAATCTTAAGTTCTGTAATATTTATAATATCCTCTGCCCTTTTACAGAAGAAAAATTAAAAGCCAGTCAGTTCTGTAAGAAAACTGTGTTTGTAAGAACAGGGGAAAAAAATCAATAAAAATTTCAGAGAACTGCAGATTTTTAAATATAAACCATCCTATCGTCCCACATTAGCTAACATTGCTTATCATTTTTAATTGTTACTTTATTACATTAAAATGAATCATCAGAAGAAGGGATTGTGAGACACAATCATATTAGTAACATAGTTCAGAATCCAAAAGACTATTCATAAGGGTGAAAATAATATTTTCTCAGAATTTTTTTAAAAATTCTGCTGGTTAGTTATTGTAGGGTATGCCGTTCTTTTATTGCACTTGTTCTTGAACCGTAAATAACGTTTTCATCTATTGACGACAAGGGAGGGAAACACCTGGCAAATTATGTTACAAATCTATCATAAAAAGCCCATTTTTAAAATGCCCGTTTTGCTTCCAAAGTCCTGCTTAGGGAGCCTTTGTTGAAAGAAACTGATTCAAAGCTTGCTGACAACCCGTATCAACATAGCTGCAAATTGGACGGAATCAAATAAAGGACAAAGCAGCTGGATACCTCAACAAGGAAAGCTCGTATTGTAAAAGACTCCATCGTTCACAGAGTTAATAGTCAGGGCATATTGAATATCATAGGATAAATAGCATATTTGCAAAATCCTGTAAGTCTCTGGTTTGCAAAATCAACCCAAAATCACTGGAAAAAATGGTGACATATGCGGTGGACCGGCAGAGAGGGCTCCAGAGCGGTCGCGCGCAAATTGCGCAATCGGCTGCTCCCTACCGGAGCTGCACACCGGGCAGTTCCGGCAGGAACCCACCTCTGTACCACATGATTACATGCGTGATAAATCCACTACTCTATGTTTTCTGCCTAGGCTTGGGATGGATCACACGCTGTGCCATTTATGTATTTATTAGATTTATATTGCACCTTACATTTTCAACAAAGGCTGATACGGAGTTTCTCTTGCTGTGGCATCAAACCATTCTTTGAAAAAGGATTTATTTCCCACATGGATTTGTGCAGGTAAAGATGTTTGATGCAAGTTGAACGTATTGTGTCATCAACATTAGTGCAATCACTAAACTCTTAGAAGGAAATGTGATGTAGGCTATGTCCTTAAAAGGATAGAATCTCTCCTTACCTGTATCCCTGTTCCATTTTCTGTCTACTATCCATCACATAATTTGCTTTTGTGTTTTTAAGGATAAACAGACATCATGTTGTAGACCAGCTCTTCCAAAACCTTCAGGAAGAGAGGAAGGAAAAAAAACAGTCCTATGAACCCTAATGGAGTTTTCATGTCTTGTTTTCTCCTTCAGTAAAACAGCATTGAAACACCCATCCATTACTTACCTTTCATTGTTTTTAGGAACTTACTTTGTGCATATTTCACACCAACATATTTTTCATTAACTAACCCAGTCTTTTCTCTTCCTTTCCTTTCCTTTCCTTTCCTTTCCTTTCCTTTCCTTTCCTTTCCTTTCCTTTCCTTTCCTTTCCTTTCCTTTCCTTCTTCTATCTTCCTTTCCTTTCCTTTCCTTTCCTTTCCTTTCCTTTCCTTTCCTTTCCTTTCCTTTCCTTTCCTTTCCTTTCCCTTCCCTTCCCTTCCTTTCCCTTCCTTTCCTTTCCTCCCCTCCCCTCCCCTCTCCTCTCCTCTCCTCTCCTCTCCTCCCTTTCCCTCCCCTCCCCTCCTCCCCTCCCCTCCCCTCCCCTCCCCTCCCCACTCCACTCCACTCCTTTCCTTCTTTTTCACATCCCAAATTACATTTCTTACAAATCGAAGGTCTGTTTCAGTCTAAACCTACAGAATTGTCACAGAAATCAGTGGTATTAAATTAAAACGATGTATATTGGAAAAATTGCATCTTCATTAGTAGGATTAAATAAATCTACATATATGGCTGAGAGAAGCATCAAGGCCAGCTCTTAAATATGTAAATGTGCTTGTGAATCATGTTTCACTTGAAAATGGACTTCCAGACATTCCAAGGTTTCATCTCTGTGCAGGCCAAATGCAACTTTCATTGACTACTATTTATATGTAGATAACACTGGCCAAATACAATGTAATTTTTCTGACTTCCTCCTCCAGTGACAAATTCATTATCTTGCCTATGTTCTTCAATTAATGCAGTTAATGAGTTTTCTTCCACCAAAGTTGTATTCTTTTCAATTTTGCATCCGCTGGTTAGTGTTGGCAGTGTTTATTAATAAAAACAACTTAACATATAATTGCTCTGTTTGGGTGAGGAAAATAAAACTCACATTTGTGATCGCAGAACAAAGAATATTGCATTAGTATTATACCCAACGCATTTCTCACAATGAAAATTCACATCCAGTCCTCAAATGGCTTCCATTTAAAAGAAAACAGTTCTGAACACCCATTCTTTCTTTCTTTTTTCCATCTGGGATATTTTAGCAGCACAAATCATTGTGTCATACAATGCCAGGGATAAAGACTTAAGTGCCTCAATTACAAGTCCGACTCTGCATTCTCTAATCAACAGTGAAGTAAATAATTAAATACTATGCTCCTTCCAGAGTTCTTTATAGGCAATAAATGTCTCTATATCTCATTATTTATTCTAGTTAGGGACAGACAAAATGTGCTTAATTTCAGGGCTGGTTTTACCTCTCACTCTGTCATTTGCCCTTAATGTTCAAATTTCAGGCCAAACAACTCCTATTGACTTTTCAAGAAAACTGAGCAAGATATGTAACCTATTGTTCAAGGATATGGTTGGTGCTGCCTGGAGAGGATTCAACATATAAACAATGTGAAAGAGTAGAGAAAACTGCTTTTTATTTTATCCTTAATTGTTTGATTTTATTGTGTGATTGCAACTACTACTCTTTGGTAAACCATAGAATGCATGCTGATGAGTTGTAGATTTGATAATATTTTGCCAGAATCACAAATGCCTTATCATTGATGGAAACTCTGTGTCAGCGTTCAAGTAATGCAACCATAGGAAACAAAACTCAAAGGCAGGCGAGTTCCTCAAAGAACAGTTTATTGGATACATCATATTGGCATAACTAGTGAAAACCGACTCTGAATTTCCCCATGGCTTTCACCTGATTAAAAGTAAAAGTATTCCCTCCCCCCATAGTCACTGGTCATTCTGTCGAATCCAAGTGCTGTCTGGTTGCTTGGTTACTGGCTCCTCCTCTGGCCAGCCACCTGTGTGAATTTCCTGTGGTTTCCCATAGAAAAAAATTATTGTTTTGGCTACAAAACCCCATCTAACTATTTCCCCCCCTCCCACCGATGTGTGGCAACCCTGGAGCCTCCAAGATGGCTTCAGCCAGGTTCACTTCTGGTTTGAAACTCTGTAAATCTCCAAATATGGAACCTGATGATGCCAAGAAAACTAAGCAAGAGAATGATCGTTGACATCCTCTGAATGGACATATGTCCCAAGTCTGCCAACTCATATTTAGGAGCAGCTTTATGGCAAGAACAAACATTCTTGAGGGTACACAAGAACAAAATCAAATTGAAAGATGGAGGGAGGAGACCATCGAGCAAGGAATATGACTGAAGGATCTGACCCAGTGGTGAAATCCATTTTTTACTACCGATTCTGTGGGCGTGGCTTGGTGGACATGGTGTTGCTTGGTGGGCGTGGCTTGGTGGGCATGGCAGGGGAAGGATACTGCAAAATCCCCATTCCCTCCCCACTCCTGGGGGAAGGATATTGCAAAATCTCCATTCCCACCTCAATCTGGGGCCAGCCAGAGGTGATATTTGCCAGTTCTCTGAACTACACAAAATTTCCACTACCGGTTCTCCAGAACCTGTCAGAACCTGCTGGATTTCACCCCTGATTATTCTGACCTCTAAGAAGGTGGCTTCATTCTAGCTGTTTAAAGTTTGATCTATACACAGAAGCAGAAGCAGAAGAAGGAGGAAGAAGGAAGGAAGGAAGGAAGGAAGGAAGGAAGGAAGGAAGGAAGGAAGGAAGGAAGGAAGGAAGGAAGGAGAATATAACATCACAAATTTAAGTCTGCCATTAGGTCATTCACAGATTGGAAGAAAAATTTCTACTACGGAGTCTGATCTTACATTAAGCCAATTAATTTTGAATGTTTTTCAAGCTAGGGATAAAACAGTGCTAGAGCAGATCATTACTTTTCATCAATGAGTGCGCACATACTATTCATTGCCCTCCAGACCCAAACAGTTTCTATGACTGGTACCTTGACAGCTTTATTTGCACAGTCCAAGGTAGAGATGTAGAGTTGGATATCATCAGCAACACCAGAACCCGGAACAATGGATCATTTGATCCAGTGGCTTCATCTAGATGTTAAACAGAAAGGTGGTGATATTGAACTTTAAGGTATCCCTCATGAAAAACTGTGGGAATGACTTTTCTTCTCTTTAGACTTAGTTGTCTATTGCCTTTATTCCAGAGGTGGTATTCAGCCGGTTCAGACCGGTTCACCCGAACCAGTAGCAGAAATCGTAGGTGGGCCCGCCCCGGCTCTGTGCTATCCTATTTGTGCACGTTTTTTTAAAAAGTTTTTTATTTTCTTTTAATATTCTTCACATAAAACATCCATACATATACCATGATACATTAACAACGATTTATTCTAATTTCCTCCCATATCCAATATTACTACTAGATTGCCCATCTATCCTACATATTTTATCTAATCACTGCCTTCCCTCTATCCTTCTCCCCTTCCTCTACCTTCTTCCCCCTTCTCTCCCCTTTCCTACTACCCCTTCTACCTTCTCACCTCCTCGCCTCTACTTCCTCTTCCTCCTTCTTCTCCTTTCTTGAGTGTGTTGTTATTATTATTATTTTAATTTTCTTTTAACAGATAGATAGCCAATATATCTCTTCAATTAACATTTTAAATTACTCTTTCAAATCTATCTTATTGTTAAAAATCTACTTCAAAATACTTAAGTTTTAGGTATATTTTTATATTACTGTATTGCTACTTCTTCATTCATGTCCATTTTGTCATCTGAGTTATTTATCTATGTTCATTTTCTTATCTTTTATAAACAATAATTATTCTAGCTTGATTTTCCACTATATTCATTTTCCAACCAACTGTAAAATTTCATCCAAACATTATAATATTGAGTCCTCTTTGTCTTTAATTTTCATTGTTACTCTATTCATTTCAGCACAATCCAAGATTTTTTTTATCAAATCCTCTTCAGATGGAACCTTAGTTCCTTTCCATTTTTGTGCAAAGATAATTCTAGCTGCTGTCAAGACATGTATTACCAGATAGGTATCTTCTTTACTAAGTTCATGCGGTAAAATCCCCAACAAGAAGGTCTCGGGTCTCAGCTCAATATTTTGTCTCATCATTTTTTCTAGCCAGTTCTTTACTCGAGTCCAATATAATTTTGCCTCTGCACAGGTCCACCACATGTGATAGTAGGATCCAGGTATATGTTGGCATTTCCAGCATTTCATAGACATGTTCTTGAACATTTTAGCTAGTCTTTCCGGTGACAATATTTGTGCACATTTTTGAGTCCGGGCGCATGCGCAGAAGGCTCGTGCGTGAGTAAAGCGCATGTGCGGGAGGCTGTGTGCATGTGTGTGTGCTCACATTTGTGAACTGGTAGAGAAGGTAAGTGAAAACCATCCCTGCTTTATTTAATCATAAATTGTGCTGCTAACAAAAGCAATGCCAGTGTCACATGGAAGCAATTGATAGGACATGTCTCGAGATACATAAGTGAAACTATGGTCAGATTTGGAAAACAATAACAACTACTTCGTGTTTTACACAGAAAGACAAATGAGTTAGCATATATTAATGTCCACATGCAAAATGGAAAACAATGGGTTGTGTTAGTTCATAATTAATTCTAAGCCAATTCAACAGAAGACATACTGCATTCAGGAAGCTGTGAATCACATTCTTTGTGTTTGGTGAGTTCAGCTCTGCTCGTTTGCAACTCTCCTTTTAGATTTATTATTAGAGTTGGAAGGGACCTTGTAGGTCATCTAGTCCAACCCCCTGCTCAAGCAGGAGTTCCTACACCTTTTGAGACAGATGGCAGTCCAGTCTCTCCTTGAAGATCGCAAGTGTTGGGGCTCTCACAACCTCCGCAGGCAAGCTGTTCCACTGGTTGATCGCTCTCACCGTCAGAAAGTTTCTCCTCACTTCCAGGTTGAATCTCTCCTTGGTCAGCTTCCATCCGTTATTCCTTGTTTGGCTTTCTGGTGCCATAGAGAACAGCCTGACCCCCTCCTCTCTGTGGCATCCCCTCAAGTATTGGAACACTGCTATCATGTCACCCCTGGTCCTTCTCTTCACTAGACTGGCCAAGCTCAGTTCCTGCAACTGCTCTTTGTATGTTTTATTTTCCATGACATTCTGGAGAATAAAAATCAGAAAGCCAAACACGTCTGTTTGGGCTGCAAAAAAAAAATAAATAAATCACAGAAAGATTAATTATTCCCAGCTCCCAGGCTCAAAATACCGACTTACAAATACTGTATTTTTAATCACATTTCAACAAACAAATTTCATCCATTTGCATATTTGATTCTGAAGTGTGATCTCTTTTTTTTTCGCCAAGTCTACTGTACAGTGGCAACTATTCCCATCACAATCTCCTTCCCACTCACAGAAACACAAACACACACACACTCACACACACATACAAAGTTGATGAACTTTGCACCATTAAAAGTCTCAAAGCATTTTTATCCATGCAACTAAGCAGCAGAACATGCATTATTTAAGAAACTTGTCTTTACTGGGAGGATTATGAATGCGGTAAACGCAACCCACTGCTTAGTATGTTATTCCTTTACCTGCCTTTAAAAAACTGCAGCAATTTTCTTAAGCAATGCAGTACCTGTAGATCCTGGTACAATTTACTCCTTTGCTGTTCAACTCTCATATGACCTAACTCAACTGGATCATAATGGTTGCATAAATCAATCGTCAGTGGTTTGTGGGCTCCCAAAAGTCTAGTACATCTGCTTTAAGGGCATTTCCAGTTCATCTGCCCAGGATATTGTAGACCACAGTAATTTGTGGTGGTCAGATACTACATGGAGGAAAAAAAATAGGGCTCTGTGAAGTGGTAAACAGAGAAGGGGGGTTCGCATAGAAGTCATTGGACGCCTCTTGTGGAATTGGGTTGGCATCCTGTTAATGCCATATCCTTTGTTCTGTGACAATAATTGTGGCCTTTATTTTTAAATTCTAGTTAGAAAAAGCCATTGTAGCACTTAGTTGGTTTATTAATAAGCATTGCTGAGGCTAGCTAGCAAGAGCAGGCAACTTTTGTGCAATAAAACTCATTAACTTCATTAATTGGAGAGTATAGGCAACGTAATGAATTTGTCATTAGGGGGAAGTAAGAGCAATTCTATTGTGTTTAGTGACTGTTGCCTACTTACAAACACGAGTCAATGGAGCCTACGTCCTCAGGGCTGCTTATGAAATTGGGAGGGGAAAATGGCAGAGTGAAGGATGGTCTGCTGTGCATGTAATGGAAACTCATCTATTCTGCACTACCCAAGCTAGTAGTCCAAGCAAAATATGAGCACTTTTGCAACCAAATTGCCAAGCTCGGAGCTCAAACCAACAGCTTAACTACCAACCCGAGCTACTAATGTTTAAACACATTTCAATGAGTACTTTTTCTACAGTGTGCAAAGTCTACAAATGTCATTTATTAAAATGCATGCGATAATTTGATTGTGTTCTATAGATTTGCAGAGAAACAGCAAGCATCTGCAATAAACAAACAAACAAATAAATAATATATCACTTATATATTTTATGTACATTGAGGGCTTACGCACTGAAGACAAATTCCTTATGTGTTCAACCACCCTATTCTATTCTATTCTATTCTATTCTATTCTATTCTATTCTATTCTATTCTATTCTATTCCATTCCATTCCATTCCATTCCACTCCACTCCACTCCACTCCGTTCCGTTTCGTTCCGTTCCGTTCCGTTCCGTTCCGTTCCGTTCCGTTCCGTTCCATTCCATTCCATTCCATTCCATTCTATTCTATTCTGCATTGTGTTCTACTCTGTTCTATTCTTTAACTCCTGTTCTGTTCTATTCTATTCTATTCTGTTCTGTGCTGTGTTATGCTGTGCTATGCTATGCTATGCTATGCTATGCTATGCTATGCTATGCTATGCTATGCCATGCTATGAATAAATGCCACATAGAGGAAAATTGTACATACAGCAATGTACAAATTTTCACACAACCAAAAACTTATACATTTTGAACCTACGTGTTTTTTTAAAAAAAATAATGAATATAATACAGGTACAGGATAGATAAAATTATGCTTCATTGGATTCACGTTTTCTCCCACAAAGTAAATGGATCTCAAGAATTGCATCTTCTGAAGATCATGAAACTTTTGCTTCATCCTTTAGAGGAGGACTACTCATATTGTGATGCCACAACCAAGGGACTACTCTTCAAACACTGAGGAGATGGCATCCTTTCAAAGTTTCAAGACAATAACTTTGAAAGCTGCCGCTTTTCTGGAAGGAGAGAGAAAATATTTATGGCTTTACTTCAGTGTAAAGTAGAGAATGCAGAGTGCAATTTCTCCACACCTCTTCAGATCTGTATTGTCTTGAAAACGAAGCTGGACCAGGTTAATACCTGAATCATCATCTTCTTTGAACGACCCCATAATCCCTTGCCAGGTGGAGTCTGGGCAACTGAATGGAGCTGAGTGTTTACTGGCCGGATGCCCATCCTGTCGCCAATGTGGAGTTTTGTTCAGCAACTATATTCTCAGTGTGCCCAGAGAGTTAAATATTTGCCTCTACCGAGGATCGAACTCACAGCCTCCTGATTGTGGGGCGAGAGCTCCACCTCTAGGCCACCGCACCACTCGGTTAGTACTTGAATAAAAGACTCAAATCCCAAAGTGATAAACAATAACCTTAAGAAAAGTCAATGGCAAGCCATCTCAATATTGCTGATGGGGAGAATCAAAGTGGACAGGATGGAGAGTTTATTTGCAACACATTTTTGGAGTTGGCATACCTGTACATATTTCCACATAAGCATCTACCTAATCGGATTTGTCGGCCCACTGATCTCGGTGATGAGCTGAAGTCCATTTAACTTTGAGGAACTTGTAAACAAACAACTTTGCTGGGCTGATGTTGGAGCCATAAAAAGGTTTCTCGTTTATATATATAACACGACAGAGAATATATATATAGACCATCCAGGCTGATTTTAATATAGCCGACACACTAATATATATATATATATATATATATATATATATATATATATATATATATATATATATATATATATATATATATATATATGTGTGTGTGTGTGTGTGTGTGTGTGTGTGTGTGTGTGTGTGTGTGTGTGTGTGTGTGTGTGTGTGTGTGTGTGTGTGTGTGTGTGTGTGTGTGTGTGTGTGTGTGTGTGTGTGTGTGTGTTAAAAAGAGAAGGGGGGGATCATCCCCCATAGAGGTCGATGGATCTTTGCTTCCCTTTGAAGTCATTCTCATTAGAAAATAAAACCGAGATTCAAATCTAATTAACAAAATATTTATTTCAGTAGAAAATAATAAAAAGAATCCTTAGTAAGCTACATCTTATCGGCTAATGAATAAATCACTTCTACCTTCGACAGAAATGGCGAAAGAGAAAGAAGGAGTTGACTTCAGGAATGCAGGCATGCGTAATAGAACATACCATACGTCTGCTTGACCATAAATACAGGAAACAGTAGAAAACACAGAGATGCACAAACTGACAATATTCACATCGTGACTATATATATATATATATATATATATATATATATATATATATATATATATATATATATATATATATATATATATATATATATATATATATATATATATATATATATATATATATATATATATATATATATATATATATATATATATATATATATATACACACACACAAAAAAAACATTACATGATATACAAACATACAATGGTGGGAATCCTTGGTCCTTGTTTACAGCTCAAGATCAGTTCACATAGTTTTGCATACTTATAATATAAATATTTTCAAATGTATTTCTAATTTATATTTTATACTTAATTTATATATATATATATATATATATATATATATATATATATATATATATATATATATATATATATATATATATATATATATATATATATATATATATATATATATTCCATTTCTATATACATTCTTCTCTATACACCTCTAACAAATTAATAGTTACACTTTTCGTAAATTATAGTCTAATACAAGTTCAGAAGGTTTCTCATTTTGTAGCTCGGACCCATTTGCTTATTGCAAACCTGAGGTTTTGGAAAAGCTTCCCAAAATAAATTCATGTATGGATCTAGAGCAATAAGTCATTAATCAGGGAATAGAATTTTGTTTTAAAGATAATTAAAGACACTCAAGATTATATTGGGTTTTGATTTCACCTAAAAATATCTTGCTATCTGGGTCATGTTATTCTTTATTGCAAATGAACATGACCTTCACACTCACCAGAAGACAATGGGAAAAAGAGGATTTCAGATTTACTAATTATGGAAAGAATATACAGATGGTCCTCAACTTATGACTTCACCTGAGCCCAACATTTGTGTAGCTAAGCAAGGCAGCGTTAAGTAAGTTTTGCCTCATTTTATGACCTTTCTTGCCATCGTTGTCCAGTGAATCATTGCCGTTGTTAGATTAGTAACACGGTTTTGAAGTGAATCTGGATTCCCCGTTGACGTTGTTTGTCAGAAGGTCGCAAAACGGGAACCCACGACCCTGGGACACTGCATCCGTCATAAATACGAACCAGTTGCCAAACATCCAAATTTTGATCCATGGGGATTTTGCAATGGTCATAAGCGTGAAAAACAGTCATGTGGCTGTTTTCAATACCACTTAACTTTGAACAGTGATTAAAGAAATGGTTGTGATGCCTGAGAATATGTTGAGTTTATTGAAAGGATGTTACATGTGAAAAAAAATCAGTATATTGAAACAGAGTATTTATAGAATGTAGAATAACAGAGTTGGAAGGAACCTTGGAGGTATTCTAGTCCAACCCCCTGCTTAGGCAGGAAGCCCTACACTACTTCAGACAAATGGCTATCCAATCTCTTCTTTAAAACTTCCAGTGTTGGAGCATTTACAACTTCTGGAGGCAAGCTGTTCCACTAATTAATTGTGTGGTGTGGTGTGGTGTGGTGTGGTGTGTGTGGTGGTGTGTGGTGGGGTGGGGTGGGGTGGTGTGTGGTGGTGTGGTGTGGTGTGGTGTGGTGTGGGGTGGTGTGGTGTGGGGTGGTGTGGGGTGGTGTGGGGTGGGGTGGTGTGGGGTGGGGTGGTTGGTGTGGGGTGGGGTGGGGTGGTGTGGGGTGGGGTGTAGTGGTAGTGGTAGTGGTAGTGGTAGTATAGTATAGTATAGTATAGTATAGTATAGTATAGTATAGTATAGTATAGTATAGTATAGTATAGTATAGTATAGTATAGTATAGTATAGTATAGTATAGTATAGTATAGTACAGTACAGTACAGTACAGTACAGTACAGTACAGTACAGTACAGCACAGCACAGCACAGCACAGTACAGTACAGTACAGTATAGTATAGTATAATAACAGAGTTCGAAGGAACTTGGAGGTCTTCTAGTCCAACCCCCTGCTTAGGCAGGAAACCCTACGCCACTTCAGACAAACTGTTATCCAATCTCTTCTATAAAAACTTCCAGTGTTGGAGCATTAACAACTTCTGGAGGCAACTTGTTCCATTGAGTAATTGTTCTGTCAAGAAATTTCTCCTTAGTTCTAAGTTGCTTCTCTCCTTGTTTAGTTTCCACCCATTGCTTCTTGTTCTACCCGCAGGTGCTTTGGAGAATAGCTTGACTCCCTCTTCTTTGTGGCAGCCCCTGAGATATTGGAACACTGCTATCATGTCTTCCCTAGTCCTTCTTTTCATCAAACTAGACATGCCCAGTTCCTGCAACCGTTCTTCATATGTTTTAGCCTCCAGTCCCCTAATCATCTTTGTTGCTCTTCTCTGCACTCTTTCTAGAGTCTCAACATCTTTTTTTTATATTGTGGTGACCAAAACTGGATGCAGTATTCCAAGTGTGGCCTTACCAAGGCATTATAAAGTGGTATTATCACTTCACGTGATCTTGATTCTATCCCTCTGTTTATGCAGACTAGAACTATATTTGCTTTTTTGGCAGCTGCAGCACACTGCTGGCTCATATTTAAATGATTGTCCACTAGGATTCCAAGATCCCTCTCACAGTTACTACTATTGAGGAAGGTACAACATTTACTGTACCCAGGGGCGGGTTCTAACTTACCTCGCTCCGGTTTGCTTCCTCCCGTCCCACATGGGTGCACCTCGTGGATGCACAAGTGCTGAAAAAATAAAAAAAAATCCCCCCCAAAAAGCCAAAAACAAGATGGTGATGCATGCGCAGTGCCGGAAACTCGACTTTTGCGCATGCGCAGAAGAAAAAAAACATTTTTTAAAAAAAAAATTCAAAAAAAAGATGGCGGCGTCCACGGACCGGCACCGACCGAACCGGTTCTGTGACATCATCGTGACATCATCAGTGGGTTGCTACCGGTTCGGGCAAACCAGTCCAAACCAGGAGGAACCCACCTCTGACTGTACCTGTGCATTTACTAGATCCATTTTATGTACCCCAGAATGGCTTAAGAATGAATGAATTTGTCACGCTGCACACAGTTTTTTTTTCTAACAATTTGTTCAGCTGCCTTTCTGAGCCAATAGGCATGATTTGGAAAGTCGGCTTGAAAATGCCTTTCTGTGCATGTTTTTCATGATGTATGCATTTGCTTGTGTGCCTTTCTCATTTTAATTGGTGTGACCTTAGTGAATTTTCTCACCTTTTCACTTTCACCCTCGCGAAATATCTGTACATATTTGTTCCTTGGAGATATGTTTTGCAAAATTCAGGAAAAAAGTACAAAATATTGATTCTCCATGCGATTTCCAGAGGAAGTAAAATTTGGTAAGTTAAAATTAAAATTAAATGCAGGCCGGTGATCAATGGGCTCTTTTCTACAATGAACACTTGTAAATTGTCAGTCATCACCTCCTCCATCTAAGGCTAAGCTCAGTTTTTAGCAAAGCAATAATTATCTCAATTAACCCAGCTGTCAAAAACTTTCCAACAAAATAAAGCTCAATTTTACTAGAGGCTAGTATTAGTAAAACATCCTAAAACATTTGAAACTACCGATAAGCAGGCTTTCCTCGTACATGCGAAGTTTCTGGATTTGCATTTTAAATCCATCTTTATTTAGCATATTCTGCATTGGGTGACACCCAGTTTACCCTCAGTTATATTGTCCTTTAGACAATTGAGGTTCTGCTCAAAGTCACTCATGCCCACTCATGTCCAACCTCTCGATTGGACTACTGCAATGCGCTCTACATGGGGCTACCCTTGAAGAGTATTCGGAGTATTCATAATTGCTTTCGTCAGTGAATTCCCCCGCATCAGGGGTGGGTTCTAACTTACCTTGCTGCTGGTTCGCTTCCTCCCACGCTGCGTGGCCGTGCAGTGGCCAAAAATCCAACCCCTCCAAAAAAAGCCAAAAACAAGATGTCGATGCATGTGCAGTGCCAGAAACTCGGTTTCTGCGCATGCGCAGAAGAAAAAAATCCGAAAAAAAATTATCCTCCCCCCCAAAAAAATTGAAAAAAAATCCCAAAATTTTTTTTTTAAAAAAAGATGGCGGCGCCCATGGACTGGCACCGACCGAACCGGTTCTGTGACATCATCATGATGTCACCAGTGGTTTGCTACCAGTTCAGGCAAACCGGTCCGAACCGGGAGGAACCCACCTCTGCCCCTCATGACATGGCCAACATAAGTGAGATTATGATTGTTGCCTTCCAGTGACATGCCTGGTGTTACGTCTTCCAGTACTTGCTTGTTAGTCACCTTACACAAACACAAGCACTCACACTCTCACATACACCTTTGAATGTCCCAAAGGAGAAGATGAGCCTTTCTTCCCCCCCTTTTTTTTGAAAAAAAAAAAAGCTTGCAAACCCACTGACTTTAGAGAATTTTCTGCTTTTTTTCTTCTTTCCTAAATGGCTTATACAGTCCCAGATGGTTAATTGGGGTTAGATGAAATCTCCTTTCTTCTTTATAGAACCATATTTATGAGCACAGGTATGAGTCATTTCCTTCTCTTCTTGCAAATTTCTATTTGTCAGGAGAAACAGAGAGTATTTGTCAAGCGAGTTCCTGCCCATAAAAAGATTATGAGAGTCAGAGGTATCACTGCTGGGGGAAAAACCAAGACGACTGAATTTCAGTCATTCCCTCCCATTGCCAGAATTTTTTTTACAATGTCATTAATATTTGGTTGCCCTTTAAAGAGACCTGAAGCCATGTAATCGATTTTTGAATAAAAGTGCAAGGTTTCTTCCCCCCCCCCCCTCACACCTCTTCATTTTCCAATTGGAAGGTGTTTAAATGCACTCTGTATAACACTGACTGAGGAAAGAAAGGAAGAAAAAAACATCCTACAACAATGAAAAAAAGCACCCCACTTCCTGTATAACAAATTAGTCTTGTCAATCACTGATTAAAGAATGTTAATTTCTAGAATTGCCAGACAGACAGCTATAAATGGCACGGTTTTATTAATTATTCTTAATGTTTGCTTTTTAAAAAACAGAAAGCACTTAAGCACAGATTCCACTGTTGGCAAAGAAAACCAAGGGTTCAAAGGTATAAATTAAATTGCCCTGAGCAAGCATAATAACAGAATAACAGTTGGAAGGGAACTTGGAGGTCCTCCCGAATTATGTTTTCACTGGCAGAGGGTTGCAGGAGGCCACAGCATCCGAAAACGGACCTTTGGAGCCTGTTTTCACTGGCAGAGCACTAGGGCCACCACAGGCGCCCCTAACAGGAGTGATGTGGAGCTGGCCATGTCCACCCTGGCCACGCACACCCCAGCCCCCTGAGGTAAAAAACAACCCTGATGCGGCCCTCAATGAAATTGAGTTAGACACCCCTGCCCAGGGGTCGGTTCCTCCCTGTTCGGACCGGATCACCCGAACGGGTAGCAACCCGCTGGTGATGTCACTGTCAGTGCCGGTCCGTGCAGGCCGTCATCTTTTTTTTATTTTGTGAGAAATTTTCCCCTTCCGCGACTTGAAAAAGGGCCCTCCCGCCCGCCTGCGGTTGAATTCTGACCTCTATTTCTCATCAGGAGCTGATGAGCTCCTCAGATGTGTTTCGGGCTCATTCCTGCTTCTGAGCATGCACGGAAGCCAAATCGCATGGGAGGACTAGTGGCGAAGGTAAGTTGGAGCACCCACAATTTTTGAAGGCAAGCCTTTCCAGTGGTTGATTGTTCTTACTGTCAGGAAATTTCTCCTTAGTTCTAGATTGCTTCTCTCCTTAGTTATTTAGTCAATTATTGCTTAGTTAATGAACCCCTCGGATTTATTTTCAAATTAAAATCAAGCTTCACTTTTATGCACCAGACAAAAGTCTCAATTTTCCCACTTTCTTTGCCATTTTTTGGGAGGGGGGCACATTTTTCCAGGTTTCCTAAAGAGATAAAAATGAAACTGTCCCACCCGGGGTTTTTGTTGGTCCTCGGCCATTTTAGAAGCTTTCACGCTGATGTCTGAAATAGCAATAGCAATAGCACTTAGACTTATATACCGCTTCATAGTGCTTTACAGCCCTCTCTAAGCGGTTTACAGAGTTCAGCATATTGCCCCCAACAATCTGGGTCCTCATTTTACCCACCTCGGAAGGATGGAAGGCTGACTCAACCTTGAGCCGGTGAGATTTGAACAGCTGAACTGCTGAACTAGCAGTAGCCTGCAGTGCTGCATTTAACCACTGCACCATCTCGGCTCTGGAAATGAGATCCAGAGTGAAAATAATGCCAAGTTTCTACATTGCTGTTGGGAAAAATATTTATTTATTTATCAATCATATTTTAAAGCCTGAAATTTGAAATTTGATACATAACATTTTTTAAAAAAAAAATATCAATAGGTTTTCTTGTTTGGGAGAAATTTTAAATTTGGTAAATAAAATAATCAATAAATGAAAAAGGATACGGAGAAACCCCAAATTTGAAATTTGATACATAAAATATTTTTTTAAAAACCCATAGGGTTTCTTGCTTGTGTTCATTTTGTGTTTATGAAGAACATTATATCTTTTGCCAGTGGTGGGATTCAATTTTTTTTACTAATGGTTCTGTGGGCATGGCTTGGTGGGCATGGTGTGGCTTGGTGGGAGTGGTTTGGTGGGAGTGGCAGGAGAAGGATACTGCAAAATCTCCATTCCCTCCCCACTCCAGGGGAAGGTTACTGCAAAAATCCCATTTCCTCCTGATCAGCTGGGACTCAGGAGGCAGAGAATAAATGGGGGCAGGGCTAGTCAGAGGTGGTATTTACCGGTTCTCTGAACTACTCAAAATTTCTGCTACCGGTTCTCCAGAACTGGTCAGAACCTGTTGAAACCCATTTCTGTCTTTTGACCATTGTGACTAAGTAGAAATTTACTAAGGGTGAGACCAATCAACCAAAAAGCACCTTTGGGACAACCATGACCTGGATGACTGAGAATCTCTACAGACTGTGTGTGTTTATTTGTTTATTTCTGAAAGAAAGAAATGGTCATTCCCAATCATAGCTGGTTCTTCTGATGCCTCCATTAAAATCTTCCTTAAGATCATGGCATCTGGCCCTCTCAATTCCTGGCAAATAGATGGGGAAGAAATGGAGTGACAGATTTTATTTTCCTGGGCTCCAAGATCACTGCAGATGGGGACTACAGCCAAGAAATTAAAAGACGCTTGCTCCTGGGGAGGAAAGCTATGGCAAATCTAGACAGCTTACTAAAAAGCAGAGACATCACCCTGCCAACAGAAGTGCATATAGTCAAGGCTATGGTTTTCCCAGTTGCAATGTATGGCTGTGAAAGTTGGACCATAAGGAAGGCTGAGCGCCAAAGAATTGAGGCCTTTGAACTATGGTGCTGGAGAAGACTCCTGTGAGTCCCTTGGACTGCAAGGCTATCAAACCGGTCAGTCCTAGAGGAGATCAACCCTGACTGCTCTTTAAGAAGGCCAGATCCTGAAGATGAAACTCAAATACTTTGGCCACCAGATGAGAAGGAAGGACTCACTGGAGAAGAGCCTAATGCTGGGAAAGATTGAGGGCAAAAGAAGAAGGGGACGACAGAGAATGAGGTGGCTAGATGGAGTCACTGAAGCAGTCAATGTGAGCTTAGATGGACTTTAGAGGATGATAGAGGACAGGAAGGCCTGGAGGAACGTTGTCCAAGGGGTTGAGATGGGTCGGACACGACTTCGCAACTGACAACAACAGGATATAATCATCTTTGAGTAAAGTAGTAGGGACAACAGAGACTTCTTGAAATGGTAAAAAATATGAGTAGGGATTGTGAAAGCTGTATCATCAATTGTGTTAAGTTAAGCAACCTCCACTGAAAGCTAATGGCATTATAGTGACAGATTCTGGCTCCTGAATTCTACCTCTACACCAATTCACTCCCTGACCTCTAGCAAGGCTTTCAGCAAATTAAAATGCACAGATTGTTAAAGTAAAGCAATTTGCTTCAATCTACCTGGAAAGAACTCCATTTATTTCAGAAGGGTCTTTTAGAAGTTTAATTAACTAATGCTTTTAAAGTAATCGGAGACCTTTCTATTTCACTCCCTCCTGGATGGAGTCTTCATTTTATGAAAGAGTGAGTTAAGGGGTCTCGAATAGCCTCTAAGAGGTATTCTCCACATAAAAAAAAATATTTCCCTAAACAAAACTATACTTCTATTTGGTAGACTTCATTTTAATATATAGACAAGCATCTCAAGAGCTCAAGTTTTCACAGTTTATTCATTTATTTTATTTATTTAGTTTGTCAAACATGTACGAGATAACAGATATAAGTATAAACATGGATATGAACACAGGAAATGGGTACAAATAAATGGGGACAGTAGGACAGGGATGGTAGGCATGCTGGTGTGGTTATGCACGCCCCTTACAGACCTCTTAGGAATGGGGTGAGGTCCACAGTAGACAATTTAAGGTAAAAGTTATGGGGATTTGAGGATGCAACAACAGAGTTGACGACGTGAGAATAAATCCTCACAGAGGCGAAATAGATCTTTTTCCCGGAATTCTGACATTAGAAAAGAAACCACAGTTTAAAAGTCTAAGTAAAAATATTTATTTCGATACAAAAACAATAAATCTCATTAACTACATGCCTGATATAAAAGTAGGTCTTCCTTCAATGGAAGCCAGGAACAGAAGGAAGAAAACGGAGAAAAGGAATGCACACATGCGTACAAGAACATATCAATCACGTGCTCAGGAATAAACCATTATAATGAATAGGGATGCATCTCCCTGCATATACATATAACAGGCAATAAATCACTGCGTGACAAGAGTCGGGTAATGTTCAGAGCATCCTCCCTTAAATATATCCTTTGGAAAGGAATAAGGCTTCCGAGAGAAATGTTTTACCTCAGTCCTGCAAAAAGAGGTAAATAAATAAATTTAAATTTCAAGGAACCTACCGTATATGAACAAGATAGTGGGAATCAGGATAAACATGTAAACAGAGAATGACCCTGGTTTTAGCTCAGATTCTTCACCTGTACTCTGAATAAGGCTGGTATCTTAAACAGGGGGGGGGGGAAGTGGGGGGGAGAATTTAGCTCTGGCCATTGAAAATCCCTTCACATTTCCATAGATCAAAGCCTCATGAATACAGTATGTACAATATTAACAACACCCACAATAAAAAGCTTTGATTGTTTCCCCAAGGACTAGCTCTGTTGAAGGTTAGGGTTAGAGGTTTTAAAAAAGAAACCCCTACTTGTCTTAGATTAAAACTAAACAAGCATCTTGGCTGGGTATTTTGCATCTCTAAATATGAGGAATTTGGATAATCTCGTGCAATTTTCTACATAATTCAAAAGCAGTTGTCTGTGATAGAGATGCTTTCCCCTGAAGCTGGATTGTTTGTCGTACCATCCGTATAGCTTGGCAATATTGTGGAAGTAGTTTGTCATTTCCTTTTCTTGGGTTTGTACTACACCATACCAGACTGCATTACTCTATTCTACTCTATTCTACTCTAGTCAATTCTACTCTAGTCAACTCTACACTAGTCAACTCTACTCTACTCTAGTCAACTCTAGTCAACTCTACTCTAGTGAACTCTACTTTACTCTAGTCAACTCTAGTCAACTCTACTCTACTCTACTCTACTCTACTCTACTCTACACTACACTACACTACACTACACTACACTATAGTCAAGGTTAAGCAATGACTATATTGTGTTTATCAATTTAAACCAAATGTGAATCAACTGAATCTCTTGTGTAACTCGAAGAGGGGTTTTTTTGTATGGTCACATCACATAAAGTGTCACTGAATCCCTTTGTAGAATTTTTGCAGAAACATATTTCCTGGTCAGTTGTGAAATCTGGATCAAACTCATCTGATTGAACATTTAGATGTGGAAGTCTAACACACATCTATCTTTTAAACTGCAGCAGAAAATACCTTCCCAAATGAGACTGATGGAAACAGAATGATTTTGATAATTGTTTTGTTTAATTATTGCTTTATCTTTTGGCAATATTTTCAATCAAATTGATTCTTCAGAGATTAAGTACTATATGTAGCACTTTATATATAACATATTATATATATATATATATATATATATATATATATATATATATATATATATATATATATATATATATATATATATATATATATATATATGTAGGATCTTTTGCTGATAAATGAAAATAAAGGGAGACTATTATAGATCTATTTCGAGCTTATTTTGCTCTTGTCAGATAGCCATCTATCTATCTATCTATCTATTTATATATAGTGTTATATTCTCTAATTTGGAGCTCTTTATTTCAAAGCAAGGTAAACCTCAGACTCTGTAGTTAATCGTTAAGATTTTTAGGACAAAACTTGGTATAGGACATATGATAAGCGTTGTGGTAATTATTTATTATCCAAATAATGTAACATCAAGGACTTTTCCAAAGAACATTTTCCAGCAACTCTTTTTCTTTTTTCCCTGGCAAGGAATCTATACAGGATCATTAGCGTACAACTTCTGTCCCATTACTGCCATAACTAGCTAGATGAAAATTTCCAGTCTGTTTTTCTGCGCATGGTCACTGCACCAAAACTGTGTTAAATAGGGCTTGTAATGAGTTATTCCACCATGCTGCCTTTGGTTCTCTGATGGTTTAAAAGTTTACTTGATCTATTTACACCATTTAATTCTATTGGTCTTAAATACTTCTTTTCTGGTTGCAAGCAAGTATCTTTTTTGAACATTTATAAAACATCTCATTTTTTAATGATTATTTACTTCAAGCTTTCACTTAATAATTCTACAGAGTTTGTACTGAAAAAAATTTATAAGCAAACCCCCCCGTGATCCTCTAAACTCATTTATGATGTTTATAACCTGATTTATTTTGATTGGATAGCTAATATTATCTATATCATCTATATGTATAATGTCTACACCATCTATATCTATCTATACCAGTGGTGGGTTGCTACCAGTTTGCCCCAGTTCGGGTGAACCAGTAGTGACGGGCGGCGGACGATTTGCGCATGCACATCTCTGAACTATCTGAATGTTATATACTATATAATACTTTATTTTACACATACATTCTGATTATTTTCTAATTATTGTAGTTTATTTACTGTGTATTGTTTCTCTTGAGTTGCTTAGTGTCAGCCAACTAAAATGACATTTGCAATAAATAATCATAAATGAATACATTATTGGGTAGACAACTAAATGAAGATAATTTAATTTAGCCTTCTAAATATCACTCCCATTCTCCAATCTAATTAAAATTGTTTGCTACATGAATCTTTGTAGCAGACATTTCACTGTATTCCAGAACAAACATGCGTGATACCATTTACCGTAAATACTACTAACAGTTCCTTCCTCAGGTTTCTCCTTCCATCCTTAAGTTTATATTAGAGATATCCACAAAATGAGATTTTTTTTTCTAATTGATTCAGTTTTATTTTTCTTCTCCTTATGAATATTTTAAAAAGAGAGGGAAAATTAGAAAATAAGATTCATGGAAAATATTGAATATACTGTCTTTTAAAATAAACATTTTACTAATATAAAGAAATAATTACATAATAAAACAGGTAGCAGCAGAGGTATGCTGGTGGAGGATTAAAAAATCATAACAGTAGGTTATGTGATCAAAAATCTGCCTTTTTAAAAAAATGTGTCATGCATGCTATGCATGTAACAAAAGTGATGAGGATTTCATATAGTATGTGGTAACCATCTTAACATTTTGACCCATCCTCTGTACATCTTTGGTTGGAAGCAGGTAAGAAGCCACCACAGCATGCAAAATATTCAAATAACATGCCAAAGGTCAACATTACATCATATTTATCAAAGTTATTGGATGATTAGCAATCATATTTCTTCTTTTTTGAATTTGTTACTGATTGTAATAAAGTTCCTTGATTGATGTCTATGAACATTCTCAGTCATCCAGGTTGTGTGTTCCAAAAGTGCTTTTTCAAGAGGCAATTGAAAAAGGTTGACTCAGCCTTCCATCCTTTCGAGGTGGGTAAAATGAGGACCCAGATTGTTGGGGGCAATATGCTGAACTCTGTAAACTGCTTAGAGAGGGCTGTAAAGCACTATGAAGCGGTATATAAGTCTAAGTGCTATTGCTATTGCTAATTGGACTTTCTTTGTTTTTCTTTGAAGATGTTTTTTGCTTCTTACCCTAGAGGCTGAAGAAGCTTCAAGAACTGAAGTTTCACTTTTCATCCAAGAAGCTTCAAGAACTGAAGAAGCTTCTTGAATCAAAAGCAAAATGTCTTCAAGGAAAAACAAAGTCATTGCCTCTTGAAAAAGCACTTTTGGAACTTCCTTAATTAGTATCTAGAAATATGCTTCTGATACACACTTCTTCAACTCCACATATTCAGTCAATGAAAGCCATGTCAAAAGTAGAGAAGTACAGAAGTACAGAAACAGATACAGATTAACAGAGTTGGAAGGTACCTTGTAGGCCATCTAGTCCAACACAAGGAGACCCTACACCATTTCTGACAGATGGCAGTCCAGTTTCTTCTTGAAAGCTTCCAGTGATGAAGCTCCCACAACTTCTGAAGGCAAGCTGTTCCATTGGTTGATCACTCTCACTGTCAGAAAATGTCTCCTTATTTCGAAATTGAATCTCTTCTTGATCAATTTCCATCCATTATTCCTTGTCTGGCTTTTGGGTGCTTTGGAAAATAGCTTGACCCTCTCCTCTCTGTGGCAGCCCCTCAGATATTGGAAGACTGCTATCATGTCTTCCCTGGTCCTTCTCTTCACTAGACTAGCACAAGCTTTTGAGACAGAGGGGAAACAAAGTCCTAAATAGAAATCAGAGAAGTTTGAATTCTTTGGATATAAATTCCAAGATCAGTTTTCTTATGAAAAAGTCATCAGACAAGGCACTAATCTTGCATAAAAGGTCATAGTCAATCATAATCTCCTGTAATATTTCATAAAAAGCTGTCTACGAAAGGGACCTTGACAACTCAGCGTTTACCCTTTCACTTTTAGTGCCTGTCTTCTATTGGTAACTGTCCATATGTTTTTACATTGAGCCATTATCCTTGCTGAAATGTATTTTTAAAGTAAGTGTGTAGTAAGCAAGCAAAACGATGCTGGATCTCGGGAAATACGTCATGCAGAATGTTCTCTCTTGTTTTGCTCTTTTCTCCCTTCCTAATTTTAACTTGCGACTTCGAAGCAGTAAAATCCTTCTTCTATGAAACTCACTGAAGCGATTATTCCATCCACCAGTTTCTTCAAGGCAAAGGGCATGCATTTATGCTGAATGCATAAATGCATCCATTTCCCTACCTGTTGAATTCATTGCCACCTCTTAAAGACTAAGCTGCCTCTTCCGTGATATCAGGGCCCATCAAAATGGAGAAGGCAACTTGTTTGTGAATGTTTCTTTATAGCTACTCTGTTCTGAGAACGGTGGGTGGAAGAATGGAGGCAAGACAGAATAACGTTTAGCGAACTCGTGTATTAGTTCTAACAGTCTGGCTAACAGTGACAGCTCAGCTAACAGCAACAGCTGATTCTCCGTCTGACAGCTCCTTTTATAGTCAGCTGTCAGACGGGACAGCCAATCAGAACAAATGTCTCTTCCCGCTTGAACAGCGGACCTGAGTGAAGCCTTAATACACAATAGCAGTAGCTAAAGCCAGTGAGGGAGGCCTTCTGAAGTGATTCACACAGAAAGGCACCAATCCAGCCTCTTAACTTTTCAGGCTTCCGTTTTGAAAAGGCGAGCAAACGTTATAGAACCTAACATCATGTGCCTAAGAATAGTTGGCTGCTTCATGTTAAAGCAGGGGTGTCAAACTCGATTTCATTGAGGGCAACATCAGGGTTGTGTTTGTCCTTGGGGGGGCAAGTGGGTGTGGCCGGGGTGGGCGTGTCCAGGGTGGGCACGGCCATCTTGACATCCTGCAGTCCTCTGCCAGAGAAAATGGAGCCCGGGAAGCCTTGGGCTCCATTTTTGCTGACAGAGGGCTGTAGGAGGCCATTGCAGCCAAAAACAGAGCAATGGAAGGTCGTTCGTGGCCCTTGCGAGCTCCATTTTTGCTAGTAGAGGCACTGCGGGCCGGTCCTTCACTGATTCCAGGGCAGCCCCACGGGCTAGATCTAAGCACCCCCATGGGCCAGATTCAGCTCTGGGTCTTGAGTTTGACACCCCTGTGTTAAAGGGTTTTTGTCATTAGCAGCAGTTTTAAGGAAGCCAATGCTTTTGGTCAGCATGCTACATGTTTTTGCAGGACTAATGGAGATCATCAAACCTTTGCTGAATCGTTACAGTTCTACTGATCCCTATCCTGATTTCATCAACACTTCTAATACAACTTAGCAATAGCAATAGCACTTATATACCACTTCATAGTGCTTTACAGCCCTCTCTAAGCGGTTTACAGAGTTCAGCATATTGCCCCCAACAATCTGGGTCCTCATTTTACCCACCTCGGAAGGATGGAAGGCTGAGTCAACCTTGAGCCTGGTGAGATTTGAACAGCTGAACTGCTGAACTAGCAGTAGCCTGCAGTGCTGCATTTAACCACTGCACTATCTCGGCCACTTGCTGTGGCCATCTCGCTGTGGCCACCTTGTCGCTGGACACTTTGCATCGGCCAACACATTGTGGGGCCTTCCATCTGGTTTTGCACACAGAACAATGACTCCCGTTTACTCTGCCTTTCGCAGGGGAGGGGGTATACTGGAAAGTGAGGCAAACAAGCCTTTGGAGAAGTGCAGGCTGGACTTTTGCATCCCCTTAAGCCGGGCCAGCTTTGCAATCCAGAACAGAAACCCCAGACTTGCGGCAAAATGTCCCCGCAGTGAGGTGGCTATGGCAAGGTGGCTACGACAAGGTAGCCACAGAAAGTTATCCCAATCCATATAATAAGTGTTGTACAGCATTCTCCTCTTCTATGCAGTAGAGATTAGATCTGGAAAATCATGTAGTATATAGATACAGAGATCTATGTATAATATACAATGCAGGTTTGATAATATTTCTCCTTTCTAACTATTTCAGTGTATTGCACTGTAACACGTTTAACTCTTTCACTCCACTTACGTCTTTCAAAACGAATTCAAGATATGCCACTAGATTGGCATCATATTTTTTTTCTCAGATTCTTCATTAGCATTTTTAATGAAACTTGTAAAAAGCTAAGCTCTGATAAGCAAAGCTTTTTAATAAGCTTTAGCTCTCTCTCTCTCTCTCTCTCTCTCTCTCTCTCTCTCTCTCTCTCTCTCTCTCTCTCTCTCTCTCTCTCTCTCTCTCTCCACACACACACACACACACACACACACACACACACACACGGAGAGAAGTAAAAGAGAGAGAGACAGACAGACAGAGAGACAGAGAGAGACACAGAGAGAGAGACACACAGAGAGAGAGAGAGAGAGAGACAGACAGACAGAGACAGAGAGAGACAGAGAGAGAGACAGAGACAGAGAGACACAGAGAGACACAGAGAGACAGATAGAGAGAAAAAGAGAGACAGAGACAGAGACAGAAACAGAGAGACACACACAGAGAGAGACAGAGACACAGAGACACACACACACACACACACACAGAGAGAGAGAGAGAGAGAGAGAGAGACACAGAGAGACACACACAGAGAGAGAGAGACAAAGAGAGACACAGAGAGAGACAGACAGAGAGAGACAGAGAGAGACAGAGAGTCAGAGAGAGAGACAGACAGACAGAGACAGAGAGACAGAGAAAGACAGAGAGAGACAGAGACACACAGAGAGAGACACACAGAGAGAGACAGAGAGAGATAGAGAGATAGAGAGAGACAGAGAGAGAGAGAGAGAGAGAGAGAGAGACAGAGACAGAGACAGAGACAGAGACAGAGACAGAGACAGAGACAGACAGAGACAGAGACAGAGAGAGCACATGAGCCAAATGCAACTTTGAGGCAGATGCTTCCCCTCCTGTCTCAATATCTTTCTTAGACAGACCTTGAAATAGTTATTCATACATGCTAATCTTTCAAAACTGGATAATTTCTATTATTGATTGGCTGCCTTCCCTACAAGCTCTTTTAGAGATTTCCAGCTGCTGAGAAATTTCACTGCAAGCCAGCTCCTGAAAAGGGGGATGATTTGATCATGTTTTTTGCCTATTGAAAAGTTTGCACAGATGGCTGCTTAACCAACGCATTGATCTCCGTATGAATCTCTTTAATGGCAAGATGCTTAATACTTAATTGAACCAATAGATTGGTATCTCAGTTTTAAGATCCTTTGTTTATTCACATCGATTTTGCTTACATTTTCCCTACTTTGAGACAGTGATCCAAATAATATTTTCCAGATGAACAGAAGCACTGCAGGGATGCATGGATGTATTCATAGAAGTTTTCAGACCAAGGTGTGATGACGTAGAACCCACTTGGAATTGGAAGCTAAGTTATCTTGTAAAAAAAACACAACAACATTGCATTCAAAGAATGTGTGTACCGTAGTATTAGCATCAGAGTTGAAATGCTACCGGTTCAGACCAGTTCGCCCGAATTGCTGGTAAAAAATGATACCGGTTCGGGAGAACTGGTATATCCGATGATCAGCTGTGTGATAATCAGTTTTAGATTTAGATTTATTATTAGAGTTGGAAGGGACCTTGTAGGTCATCTAGTCCAACCCCCTGCTCAAGCAGGAGTTCCTACACCATTTGAGACAGATGGCAGTCCAGTCTCCCCTTGAAAGTCGCAAGTGTTGGGGCTCTCACGACCTCCGCTGGCAAGCTGTTCCACTGGTTGATCGCTCTCACCGTCAGAAAGTTTCTCCTCACTTCCAGGTTGAATCTCTCCTTGGTCAGCTTCCATCCATTATTCCTTGTTTGGCTTTCTGGTGCCATAGAGAACAGCCTGACCCCTCCTCTCTGTGGCAGCCCCTCAAGTATTGGAACACTGCTATCATGTCACTCCTGGTCCTTCTCTTCGCCAGACTGGCCAAGCTCAGTTCCTGCAACCGCTCTTTGTATGTTTTATTTTACAGACCCTTTATCATCCTGGTTGCTCTCTTCTGCACTTTCTCTAGAGTTTCAATGTCTTTTTTGTAGTGTGGTGACCAAAACTGGATGCAGTACTCTAGGTGTGGTCTGACCAAGGCTTTATAGAGTGGTACTAGTACCTCTCTCATCCTTGTATCCCTCTATTTATACAGCTCAGGACTGCGTTGGCCTTTTTGGCTGCTGCTGCACACTGCTGGCTCATATTTAGTTGTGCCGCGCGATCTAAATCAATCTAATCTAAATCGCGTGTCACAGCTGATTCCCCCCCCCTTGCTGTTCTACTGACCTTTGCAGACTCTGGTGGCTTCAAAATGCTCCTCTTTCAATGCTGCACAGTAGTGCCTGCGGTGCGCATGGCGCATGCGCGCGTGAAGCGAACCGGTAGCAGACTTCAGAGGATTTTCACCCCTGATTAGGATTGTGTCTTGTCTCTCAAGAATGGCTGGGTTGTTTACTTGTCCTCCATTGTGAAGAGGACAAGATGAGATGAGGACCAGGTGTTATAGATGAAGATAATCAGCCCTCTCTATTCATCATTATGACAGATTTGACCTTTAGACAGACAATATAAATGAATATCAAAGAAGTTCTGTTATCAGATTTGACTACCTGGAAATACTTTAATGGTAAATAGGTACAGTGTCCAATAGTCAAACTTGACTCAGGATAACTGCAAGGATATTATGCTTACAGATTCCTTTGCAATAGGGAAGAAATCATTTTTCAATGCCTGAATGGCCTGGGGATTAACTATCCAAGAAAATTGAATATAATAATTTGTACACAATTTCTGTAAGAATCCATTCTTGACATAAAGGCCAATCCCCAAATTTAGATGGGACAGATTCTTCTCACTACAGGACCATACCATACAGTAAATACAGTGTTCAATAAGGCTGGCCATTTTCCAATGCATTATATCTCCTGGACTAATGGCCTCTTATAATCCTGGCTTATTATTAAAGGCATATATATTGCATCCTGTTCAATGTAATGCTTTTCAGCAAATCCAGTGACTCGAATGAGGCGTTCTCAAATGCAAAGATATCTTCCTTCCCTCCCTCCCTCCCTCCTTCCTTCCTTCCTTCCTTCCTTCCTTCCTTCCTTCCTTCCTTCCTTCCTTCCTTCCTTCCTTCCTTCCTTCCTTCCTTCCTTCCTTCCTTCCATTATATAGTTGCCCATCCCATAATAGTGACTCTGGGCAGCTTATAACACACTCAGAAACAATATAATAACTTTATCTATATAGCTGAAAAGCCAGATTAATCCAATCAAATAACCATGCCATAGACTTTGATTCCAATGTTTGCAATCCAGAAACGTATATTGATATGTGAGTAATATTTCAACCAGCTTTGAGAAAATAATATATCCATGTTATTTTGATATGCAGAGGTTTGGAGTTTATCTTTTAATTTATGAATATGCTTAACACAGCAAGAAAAATAAATAGTCATTTTAAACCTATGTGACTATCCTCAGAACCTTAGTGAAAGTTGCCTTAAGCCTCCCCATAACTGGGCACCTGTAGGAATGAACAGTTTCCTTTGAAAGCTGAAAATTAATTTCTCCTTAATTCTAGGTTGGATTTCTCCTTGATAACTTTCCATCCATTAGTTCTTGTCTTGCCTTCAGGTGCTTTGAAAAATACATTGACTCACCCTTCTCCCTTCTTTGTGGCACTCCCTTAGATATTGGAACATTGCTACCATATTGCCCTACTCCTTCTTTTAATTAAACTAGACATAACCAATTCTTGCAACTGTTCTTCATATGTTTTAGCCTTCAGTCCCCTGCAATTTAGTTGCAACCACAGAACCAGGAAGCAGATATGTTCATTCAACCATGTTGCTTAGATCTCTGACCAGCCACTTAATTCTAATCGTGTTACTTCTAAGGAGAGCTAAACTTGAAGGGAAAGAGATGATAAATAGCTTTACATGAAATCTAGTTTGGTTTTCCATGCAGCCAAGGCAAACCAACAGGATGAACCATAACAATGAACCTACATCTCTAGGCATCACATTGCTGCCTTAAAGGACCAGAGAGGTATTAGTACCACTCTATAAAGCCTTGATCAGACCACACCTAGAGTACTGCATCTAGTTTTGGTCACCACACTACAAAAACACATTGAAATCCTACAGAAAGTGCAGAAGAGAGCAACCAGGATGATAAAGGGTCTGGAAAATAAAACATACGAAGAGCGGTTGCAGGAACTGAGCTTGGCCAGTCTGGCGAAGAGAAGGACCAGGGGTGACATGACAGCAGTGTTCCAATACTTGAGGGGATGCCACAGAGACGAGGGGGTCAGGCTGTTCTCTATGGCACCAGAAAGCCAAACAAGGAATAATGGATGGAAGCTGACCAAGGAGAGATTCAACCTGGAAGTGAGGAGAAACTTTCTGATGGTGAGAGCGATCAACCAGTGCAACAGCATGCCAGCGGAGGTTGTGAGAGCCCCAACACTTGCGACCTTCATGGGGAGACTGGACTGCCATCTGTCTCAAATGGTGTAGGAACTCCTGCTTGAGCAGGGGGTTGGACTAGATGACCTACAAGGTCCCTTCCAACTCTAATAATAAATCTAAATCTAAATTATACTGCATTTGGAATAGTCTAAAACCACTTGACTATCATTCAAGATAAAAGTCAGTCCAGGAAAAAGGAAAAAAAATCTAAAATATACATTTATAGAACATGGTTAAAATATCAGCCTAGGGCCTGTAATCCTCATCTTCTTTTAATGATCCCATAATCCCTTGTGGGGTGGAGTCTGGGCAAGAATGGCGCTAGCAGAGTGTTTTAATGGCCGGATGCCCTTCCTGTTGCCAATGCGAAGTTTTGTTCAGCAGATATAGTTTTAGTGTACCCAGAGAGAGAAATACCTGCCTCTGCCTAGGATCGAACTCACAGCCTCCTGATTGGTTAGAGGTGGAGGCGAGAGCTCCCCCTCTAACCAAGGGCCAGTAATGGTTAATAAATATTAACATGGTTGAATAAACAATAGTAAGTCTCATGACCATGGATAATTCAGGATAGAAAGGACGGAGAAGGAGACTTTGAGGAACTTTTCTGGGTTTATTTAGGATTCAGATTTGGGGGAGAATGGATTAGAATTCAGGAAACACTTTCAGGTTGGCAAGAAGCTGGAGTAAAAAGAAGAGTATATAAGTAACTTATCTACTTTTCTGTATGTACAAAGTAAAAGTTGCCAGGGAACAATGTGAAATACTTTCTAGCTATAGGATGCATTGCTGAGTTTTACAATTATTTCTCCTCCCCCCAAGAAAGCACCCTCAAGATGCTATCAAGGTTAACAAGAACCGTCATTCAGAGCCAGTTCAAGGCAAGACATCAACAGCTACGGGATTTCAAAATCAGGAGTGGAGGGAGAACCAAGTTGGGAAAAGTCACAATGTTCTACCAAGTTTTTTTTTTCCTGAACGGGAAATGCTTTTGAGAAGCAAATTCAAACCAAGAAGAACGTGCCAACAAAACTTGTCTTTCATTTCCAGTTTCATGCTGTGTCAGAGTTTACTTACAGCCCCTGAGCCACATTTGCTGAAATTTTGTTTGTTCCCCCCACCCAGGGAGAAAAAATTGAACTGCGTGGCCTTTTTCAGCAGCCAGTACACTTTCGCATTATATACTCTGTCAGTATTTTTGCACCCTTCTGGCTAGCAAGAAGATTTTTCTCAGTTTCTTCTCTTAAGAATAGCTCACTTTCTGTGTCTTTTTTTCCCCCCCTGGAGCCCTGAAGCAAATAATTTTCACTTTTAGACTTAAACGAGTGAAAGAGAATTTGTAAATGATGCCTGGGATGACCGCATAGCACAAAAGTTCTAGAGGTGGCATGAAATAATATTTAATGTACGATGAAAAAAATGCAACTGCACACACACACACACACTTTAAGTCTGATCGATGAAGGGGGTATCCAGGATGGTTTATGCTGTGCAAATGGCCAGAGATTTTTGCACCCCTGGTGTGACCATCTTTTTGTTCCTGGCATTAAGGTCTTATCGTGTACTAAATTTTCAACCCTTTCAGCAAGTAGTTATTAAGTGGTATGAAAGTTTTTATCACAGCATTGAAGAAAAACATGAACTATCCTACATAGAGTTTTTGAAAAAGAACAGGCTTGCAACAAATATATAGTTATTTTACCTCTCTGGAGAGGGGAGGAGAGGAGAGGAGAGGAGAGGAGTGATGACCCGTGGCAAGGCACGGAGGCAACACAGCCAGCTGATAGTTCAAACTCCCTTTTATTGCTCCAAATTTCCTCCAAACGCTCCCACATTTATGGCAAGTCCCAGAGCAAAACGCTCACACACATACCTCCAGCAGCCTCTGGCTCTGAGTAGTCCAGCAAGATGCTGTTAGCACAATGGCTTCCAGGAAAATAATACAGCGAGGCAAGGGAACAAGGCAATGAGTTCATGAAGCAAATAGGCAAGAAGTCCAGCCAATGCCAGACATCGGCAATGACACACAAAACTCCACAAATTCAGTGTTTGTTCCTGACAAGCGCCCCTCCCCACAGCGTCTCCTTAAGTCTCAGTCCCCAGGTGTGCCTTGGGAAGAGGGGCGGGGCACTTTCCTCCTGAGTCATCCAGTCGGCCTGCACTGTTCCCGCCTCCTCTCCACTCTCCATGCTCGGGGATCAGGAGCGGGCTTTCCTTGCTCATTGCCTGAACTTTGTCACTTTGTCACTCCTCATCTCCAGTGCCTGCCCTCTCTCTCCCCCTCTCATTCTGCCCCTGTTCTTCCCTGTTGGCAAGCTGTCCCAAACCTGAGGGACTTGGGGCTGCTTCATCCAGCTCCTCCCCGTGTACCTCCGAAGCCAACAAGCCACCCCGTCTCTTGACCTCCATCGGCCCCAGCTCCAGCTCATCCTCCTCTGCTGACTCAGACTCCAACGTGGTCATGACAGAGGAGAGGAGACATTAAAAATTATTTTCAATTATTTCTTGACAGCAAAACCAGGCTATAGCTTCTGAGCATATATATGAATATTACGACACAAATTCTAGCATACAGGAGCATTCTGAAGACAAGATATAGAGAATAGTGTTCGTAGCAATGTCACTGCAGGCCTGGACCTGCCACATCTTGATCTTCTTGCTGAGAATGCTCCTGATCCTACATCAAGTTAAGAAAAATGAAACCAAGCAGTAAGTTGAGATATGCAAAATGTTCTCACGCAAAACCATTCAGGCTTCAAATGCGTTATTCCTCATGGAAAGTTTGTAATTTACAGCCCACTGTTTTGATGCTAATATGTGTATTCAAACTTGAAACAGGCACACTAAGAACACTTATTGTGTGATGGGAAAAGAGCATTTCAGACTTGAAATGGATTGAATCTAAAGCACAATTACAGGGAAGGAAAGATAAAAGGCCAAGATTGCAACTGTAATAGTTTTACTTGGTTAAAAGAGATAAAGATGAAGATTTATTTCAATCCACTCACTCTGGATAAGAAAACTTTAATGCATTGAAAACAGTCAAAACTGCAATAGTAAAAAGGGTAGCATTATAAAATAACAAAGGAAGTAAATGTATCAATCAATATCAGAGAAAATATTTATCACATTTAAAGCCACTTTCCTTGAGTTATTCTAAGCCTTACATTCAAAGCTTTAAAGATTAACAATTTTTTTTCCCAGAATGGAAAAATAGAAATGGACTTATTATTAAAGTGCTGTTGTCACATGACTAAGATTGTAACTTTCTGAAAGTTAACGGAACCAGCAATTTCAAATGAGGCTCTTACAGGCCGCACATACCTTTTCTGAATGGGATGGCATTTACTACAGAGGTTGTGGAAAGATATTGAATTGTGGCTGGCAAAATCTCTCCAGAGGCAGGAGAGATTGTGAGATAGCCCATATACATTCCGAGCAGGGGTGGTATTCACTTACCTTCCCTACTGGTTCGCAAATGTGAGTGCACACGCGCATGCACAAAGCCTTTCACGCATGCACACAGCCTCGAAAACGTGAACAAATGGGATGAGATTATGTCTGGGCGGGTAGGCGGGGTCACCCTCAGTCAACGCTACCGGTTTGGCCAAACCGGATAGAACCGGCTGAATGCCACCTCTGATTCCGAGTATCTGCTTTGCATGAGTAGACCACAGAAGTCAAGGTTTTTGTGGTTGATTGATGTGGTGCTGAGAGTCAAGGAATTCCATTTAAACTTACAGCTGTAATACAACCTTTATGGGAAATAAGCTTGACCAAGTCTCAAGACCTAATCACTTTGGGATTATTATTTTTTATATAAAGACACGTGTCATATTTACTAGGTAAATGTCCTTACTCATGAAAGAAGCTTTAAATACGAGTTTAAGAATTTTGAAAAAATATTATTTAATGGCCAAGGGGTGTTTAAAGGGTTGATTTTGGAAACATAAATATGGACTATGGGTGATCCAGATGGATTTGAAATAAGAATTTGAAATTAATTTTAAGAAACCTTCCCAGAGAACACTGTGGTTGTTTTGTTCTTTTTGGGGGGAAATGATAAGGTGTAATTTTGAATTTTGGACCACCAGAGGGAACCAGAAGAAACCAAAGATTACAATTAAAGGAATAGAATACTTAGATTTGACATGCAAAACATTGTAATTGTGGATGTTTTTATGGAGCTTTGTGAACTATGAATTCAGAATTATTATATTATATTATTATATTATTATATATTTTATATTATTTTATTATTTCATTTTATTTTATTATTATATTATTAAATTAAATTAAATTAAATTAAATTAAATTAAATTAAATTAAATTAAATTAAATTAAATTAAATTAAATTAAATTAAATTAAATTAAATTAAATTAAATTAAATTAAATTCTATTCTATTCTATTCTATTCTATTCTATTCTATTCTATTATTCTATTCTATTCTATTCTATTCTATTCTATTCTATTCTATTCTAATATTATATTATTCTATTCTATTCTATTCTATTCTATTCTATTCTATTCTATTCTATTATATGTCTCATCATGGTAGTTGCTTCTTATTATACCATCTTGTCAACTTTGTACAATATCTTGTACTTTTTACATCAATTCATCTCAAAAGTTAAATCATTCTGGGAACAACATTACAAAAATCAATAGTTTCCATCCATTCCCCCCCCCCCTATTTTTGTCAAGAAATATAAATTTTCAAAACAACGTTTCAAACATCACACATAGTGGCAACATCATATAGTGCAGCATGGTAAGAAAATAACCACGAACAGATATTAAATTACAGTCAACCATCTCAAAACCCTAATAAAGATCAGTAGATCAATACATGAAGTCCAGAAAAACAAAGATGCCTTAGTTATTTAACAGTTTGAAAAGATTGACATCTTTTCATAACACCACAAGTTCTAAGCCATAACACTGGGGGTATTAAAGCATAAAGCAACCTTTACATCTTTTGTGAATTTCTTTTCTTACGACAAAAAAATAAATATGAAGGTTAAGAAGGATTTGAACTTTAAATGTTTGGTTAAAACGTAAAGGATTTGAAGTTAAAATATAAAGTCAAGAGGGGCCCTGAAATATATTGTTTAAAGTATCATGGAATAAATGTTGATGAATGTTGTTTTGATGAATGTTTTAAATTAGAGAAACAAATGAATTCATTCAAGTATATTTTTCCAGAAATTTTATACTTTCCAGTTAAAATTCAAAAATGAGATAATGGTCCAGCTATGGAAGTAAAATGCTGAGTCGAACTTTCGTTAAATCAAAAGTTTATCTATTCTTTGGTAAGTGAGAAGAACCTTCAGCTTAGCTTGCCTAAATATTAATCATTAGATACTTGACATGAAAGGAGTAATGTAATGCTACAATAGACAAAAACAACTCACTACTTTTCTGCTTCTGGAAAGCTCATAGCTAAATAAAAAGGCAAGAAAACAAAGGTGGTTGTTTGTATTGTGTGTGTGTGTGTGTGTGTGTGTGTGTGTGTGTGTGTGTGTGTGTGTGTGTGTATGTATGTATATGTGTGTGTATCTATTTATATCTCTATCTATCTATCTATCTATCTATCTATCTAATCTCTCTCCTCTATAATCTCTCCCTCCCTCCCTCCCTCCCTCCCTCCCTCCCTCCCTCCCTCCCTCCCTCCCTCCCTCTCTCTCTCTCTCTCTCTCTCTCTCTCTCTCTCTCTCTCTCTCTCTCTCTCTCTCTCCATCCATGGGCGAGTTCCTAATTTTTTTACTACCACTCTGTGTGCGTGGCTTATTTTGTGGGTGTGGCTTGCCAGCCATGTGACCGGGTGGGCATGGCTTGCTGGCCATGTGACCGGGTGGGCGTGGCTTCTCGGATTGCTGAAGGGAGGGGAACTGAGATAGGTCCTGCCGCCCATTCCCCCTCCCCTCAGCAGCTTGAGAAGCCTCAAATGTGCAAAAATGCCTAGGATCATCACCGTGCGTTCGTGACTTCTCGGACTGCTGAAGGGAGGGGAATGGAGATAGCTCCTGCCGCCCGTTCTTTCAGCATCTCATGCGCTCCCTCGGCCATCCTCCCCTGCTTGGACTCACTGTGGGGTAGGAAGGCAGCACATGCGCAGTGCCGGAAGCTCGGCTTCTGGGCATGCACAGAAGAAAATGTTTTTTTAAAAAATTAAAAACTTTTTTTTAAAAAAATGGTGGCGCCAAGGCACCAGCAACCAACCGCACCGGTACTGTGATGTCACCAGCGGGCTGCTACCGGTGCTATAGAGTGGACCGCACCGGTAGGAACCCACCACTGCATCCATCCATCCATCCATTGGATCAGTCATTGTCACATGATCATCATTTCCTATGCTCCCTGTCATGTATCATATCTACTCCTCTCTGGCGTGGCATGCTGAATTGTGGTGTAACACTTAATGCATGGGTACTGGTAGCCACAGTTGCAAACTTCCTTGCAGAGTGGATGTTTTTTAAAAGGTATTTTGAGGTGGGTCAGAATATACCACTTCATTCACAATTCAGCAAAGATTAAATTGGCCCAGTGTGAAAGAATTCTAGGAGGAATTTTTTTTCTTTTAAAAAAAGAGAATTAAAAACAAACAAACAAGATTCCTATTTATTATCATGAAAGAGACTTTTCTCATCCCAGCTCTAACTGCTCCGATGAGAACTCAATTTATTGCTGAATGTATCAGAGTTGGAAGGGACCTTGGAGGTCATCTAGCAGGAGACCCTTTCAGATAGGTGGCTGTCCAGTCACTTCTTAAAAGCTTCTAGAGCAGAAGTGTCAAACTCAAGGCCTGTGGGCCAGATCCGGCCCATGATGTGGTTAGATCTGACCCATGGGACTGCCCTGGAAACAACGAAGGACCGGCTCCCGGCTCCCGGCTCCCGGCACCTCAACCCCAACCCAGGCCAGCCGGGCGCAGATCTACAACTTGGTGGTGGCCATTAGGGCTGGAATGCAGTCAGCCTTAGATCTGCAGGGGGCCATCCTGGAGCCAGCAAGGGGCTGCTCCCCGCCCTCTGGGCACACGCTGGAGACAATGTATCCCCCAGCCCCACCCGGGCCACCACAGGCACCCCCCAACATGAGCGACATCGAGCTGGCCATGCCCCTCCCGGCAACACTCACCCAGTCAGCTGTGACCACCTGGCCATGCCCACCCGGCCCCCCGAGGTCAACCACAACCCTGATGTGGCCCTCAATGAAATCAAATTTGACACCCCTGTCTAGAGATTCTCCTGCTCCTACCTCCTTCCATCCATCAACCAACAAGGAGGTCTCTGTTAGTTTGGAAAATGTTCTTGGATTTTTTTTACACTGAAGTTCTCTAGTGTATCAATCATGCGGATACTGATATGGAAAAAACAGGTTTTTCTTCAGTGCACACCAGGAAGAGATTAACTGCCTTCTTTGTGTAAATGAATTAGTAAAGTGCAATGGGATTTCAGAATGCTCAGCTGTTATTGAGTTGTTTCACCATGTGCAATTAAATAATGTATAGGGATGTGTCTGAAATGAAACCAGGTGTTTGTCACCTTGCACTCCCCAATCTGATCCCATATTTACCTTTAATTGCTCTCGGAAAGCTATTATTTTCAGCATTCTAAACCAGGTCTTTCCTGCCCAAGGTAGCTAATTAAGGCATATCTAGATACTTGGTGCACACATAGGAGCACTGAATAATACATGAAGATTGACTGAAGTCCATTTCTTTACATTTTTAACTTTTATTCATCAGGATTTCTTGTCGGCGTCACCCAAAAAAATATGTTTATTTTAGTTGTGGCTCTAAAATAATAATAAAAAGCAATAGCAGAAATGTTTTAGTCCTTCCTGTTATCGTTATTGCTATTTATAGATTTAGTATTTAATTTGATTCACAGTCTGGGACTGGTAAAAACTTAACAGTTCAAGTCCTAGCCAAGGACCTAAGAGCTGTTAAGGTAACATCTGAGTATTATAGACAGTTCTGAGTAAGGTGTTGTTGTTGTTTTTGCAAAGTCAGAATATTCAGGTCTGATAAGTTCAAAATTTCTATGTATCTAGGCAGTCCTTTGTGTATTGCTCCAAGGGCTCCTATTACTATTGGTACTATTGATTTCTTCCT
This sequence comes from Diadophis punctatus similis, assembly GCA_023053685.1. Taxonomy (NCBI): domain Eukaryota; kingdom Metazoa; phylum Chordata; class Lepidosauria; order Squamata; family Dipsadidae; genus Diadophis; species Diadophis punctatus. The sequence goes on from JALIGW010000021.1 coordinate 7,136,768, forward strand.
CCGCAATCGCTCAACTTCAATTTGAGATTGTGGTATTTTGATGACGATGATGATGATGATGATGACGATGATGATGATGATGATGATGATGATGATGATGATGATGATGATGTGGTGAAGTGTTAATACCACTTTATAATGCCTTGGTAAGGCCACATTTGGAATACTGCATTCAGTTTTGGTCACCATGATGTAAAAAAGATGTTGAGACTCTAGAAAGAGTGCAGAGAAGAGCAACAAAGATGATTAGGGGACTGGAGGCTAAAACATATGAAGAACGGTTGCAGGAACTGGGGATGTCTAGTTTAATGAAAAGAAGGACTAGGGGTGACATGATAGCAGTGTTCCAATATCTCAAAAAATAAAACCAAACATTAAAACCAAGGACACATGGAGAGCAGTGGGGGGAGTTGCTATCTGTTATTACTCAACCAATTTACTCAGATGTGAGCTGGACCACACCGAGAAAGTCTGGTGGACCCATTCTTATCATACCAACACAGTTGTTTTTATTATATTTTTTCTTCTACTTTAATTCATATTTATTAATTCTGCTATCCTTTTGTTGCTACTGCTGTTGTTTGTTGGCCTGTATTGAGAGCTGTCAGCAGGCTAGCATCATAACCATGAAATGTCTGTAAGACAAAAGAATACAGTCACCCCAAAGTAAACCAGAATAATACCATAAAATATTAACCAAATAGCAATAAACTGAATCCTTTGACATAATAGTTGTTGTTGTTGAAAGGTAAAACATGTATTATTTAAAGGTAATACATGTATTGTAATACATATCTGGCTTAATAGTGATAACTGTGAGAGGGATCTTGGAGTCCAAGTGGACAATCAATTAAATATGAGCCAGCAGTGTGTGGCAGCATCCAAAAAAGCCAATGCAATCCTAGGTTGCATTAACAGAGAGATAGAATCAAGATCACGTGTGGTACTAATACCACTCTGTAAAGCCTTAGTAAGACCACACCTGGAATAATGCATTGAGTTTTGGTCACCACATTACAAAAAAGATGTAGAAACTTTGGAAAGGGTGAAGAAGAGAGCAACAAAGATGGTTAGAAGCCTGGAGGCTAAAAACATATGAAGAATGGTTGCAGGAATTAGGCATGACTAGTCTAGTGAAGAGAAGGACCAGGGTTGACATGATAGCAGTCTTCCAATATCTAAGAGGCTGTCACAGAGAGAAGGGGGTCAACTATTTTCCAAAGCACCTGAAGACCAGAGAAGAAACACTGGATGGAAACTGATCAAGGAAACTGATCAACTGTTCAACCTAGAAATAAGGATAAATTTTCTGACAGTGAGAATAATCAACCAATGAACAGCTTACCTTCAGAAGTTGTGGGTGCCCTGTCACTGGAGGCTTTCAAGAAGAGCCTGGACAGCCACTTGTCAGAAATGGTATAGGGCAGTGATGGTGAACCTATGGCACGCGTGCCACAGATGGCACGCAGAGCTATATCTGCCGGCACATGAGCTGTTGCTCTAGCTTAGCTCCAATGCACATGTGCATGCCGGCCAGCTGATTTTCGCTCACACGGAGGCTCTGGGAGTGTGTTTTCAGCTTCCGGAGGGCCTCCAGGGGGCGGGAAAGGGCGTTTTCACCCTCCCCAGGCTCCAGGGAAGCCTACTGGGCCCACCAGAAGTCGGAAATGGGTCATTTCTGGCCTCCAGGGGAGGCCGTTCTCACCTTCCCCAGGCATTGAATTATGGGTGTGGGCACTCACGCATGTGCGTGCACACACTTTCAGCACCTGAGGAAAAAAAGGTTCGCCATCACTGGTATAGGGTCTCCTGCTTGAGCAGGTGGTTGGACCAAGGTCTCTTCCAACTCTGTTATTCTGCTAGATAGAATGAGAAAAATTCTCGTAAGCTAAGGCTCCTATTATTAGATTGCCACTAGATCTTTTCTAAAGCAAAATTTGAAACACACTTCAGCCTTTTTCCTCTCCTGTGTAGAAACATCTGGCAGCTATTAAAGGTTCTCATTGACTCAGCTGAACTTTCTTTGGAGCAATCCCTAACAAGCCATCACATTCCTTTTCTCTCGGCTACAATTCACTGCTTTACAGGATGGCAGTGAAGACCACCACCACCCCCAACTCTCACAAACAGCAACTCTGCACAATTTTCACCTTCCGTGACATTGCTATCACTTGTCCGATCTCAATGAAATAATTACCTTCCCATTTCTATCAAGTGGTGTTTAGCATTTCTGTCGAAAGCACACTAAAAATTAGCAGAGAGCCAACAAGGGTTAACGTTAAAAAGAAAGAAAACCAAACCTATCACTATTGTTTAGACATCCTACGCCGAGTCTATTTGAAAAGCTACATTAGAGCATGAACTTTTTGTTTTAACCTGGAAAGAACTTCCTCTTACGATAACAGAGAAAGGTCATTTGAAGGTTTGCAAATTATTTTCATAAATGTGTGTAGATGCTATAAAGGGAACTGCCTATCCAAAACACATAAACCTTTTTGCTGATCGTAACGTATTGGTCCCAACAGTGTAATCAGACTTTTTTCCCCCATCCAAGTGTGAAGACATCAAAGAATGAATTGTCCATCACATGATACAGAAATTGCATACTTTATCTAGCCATTAGAATAAATGCTGAAGACAGATATAAATGGTTAGAACTTGACATGAAAAATATCAGAGTGTGGTTCCCAGCATCCTCTCTCCCTTAAGAATAATCGCTGCATATGGCTGAGAGAACTGAATATACATTATGCATAAATGAACGCCAAGCTGACATCTTACCGTCCACCCAATAACCCTGTTTCTGTTCTGACCTAGGCTTCCCAAAATCCCGAAACAGACTCCTTGCCCCGACAAAACCCCTTTTTATTTGGCTAATGTGAATTCTTAGCATTCACATCCAGCAAAGTCCCGGCAAATAGTCTTTCAATGGTGAATTGCAACAACAGACCATATCAGTCCTTGGAGAGTTGCCAGGCCGATAGCTTCCAGGCATGACACTGTACAAGGAAATACTTGGCAGGGAGTCTCTGTGAGGCACCAACTCAGATAAGCAAATCTTCACACTAATAGCGAACTAATTGTCTCCTGCAAACACCACTCCCCTTTTGCTCCTATTTATTTCCTATGGGAGGGGCCATTCAGTATCCCCTTGTGCCTTTACTCCCGAGTTGACCTCTGTTCCTTAATTGTTCCCTTCTCCTGGCAGCTCTGCGCATGCGCACATCAGGAACAGGCTCCAGCTGTTCTTCAGCCCCACTTACCTCCGACTCCGAAGGTAGCTGATAACTGTCAGACGGCCCTGGCCCCATCTCTGCCTCTGATGCAGAGCACTCATCAGAGCCTTCCCCAGACTCCAGGACTGGCCCATGTTCCTCCCCAACCTCCTCACCGTCCGAGTCTGTCACCAGCTCCACTGGCCACTGGCAGGCCACAACACTATCTTCTACAGCTACAACTTTAATAAATACATGTGTTAAATAAATATTAAGTATTGCTATTAGATTTGCATGCATTAACAGAGGGAAAAAGAATCTAAATACACATTGCAGGAAATAATACTTGCTTTGTTTTTGTTTTTTTATCATGCTTATAGATGCTATATTTTTATGTTTGTGCTAAAGGAACAACTTAGGTAGTATTTTATACCGAAGCGCACTACTTGTCAAGCAGAATAGGAGACATTTGTACCACAGATGACATGTTAAGACACATTTGAGTGAACCCATGAATTGGAAACGAGCTGTTTTGTTTATCAGGAACTGCAACTGTTACATAGTCTTGTATATATATATAGGCTTCCAGTGGGAGGCCTAATCATGTGTGTGTCCATCACACACAGACACGCAATTACAACTGTAGTCCCAAAGTTTCATTTAGACTCTGTATCTTCATGCCTTCCCGTTCATTCCTGTGTTACTATGATAGAGCGTTTAGCATTCATGAATTGTAGGGTTTTCTCTCAGTGAAAAAAAAATTGACCGTTGACCCTTTTTAGTTGCCCATACTTTTAATAACATCTTTTAGTTTTAGTCTCCTCTGTAGGTTAATTGTGTAATTTATATGACTTTACATTTTCAGCAACATATTGAGTTTTTTTTTATTATTGATTTACACTTCTACATCCCCTAAGGAGTTTAGAGATTCTTTCTACACATTCACAAATGAGAAAAAACTTTTATCCTCATAATAATCTAGCAGAAATAAATTGGATAGAACAAAATAGAAAAAAAAACCCACAAGGTTTTCAGCTTGAAAGTGGTCCTATTATTCAAATAAAATCACCACTAAACTATGATAATTACAATATCAGATACATTATTTTTTTCTATATAAGCTACGCTATGTCATTTTTTATGCTGCCCCCCTAAATGCTTTTACTATAGAACTAAATGCATTTCGTTTGCCTTTTCCCTCATTTGAATTTCTTTTTAATTCTAAAAATGCTTTTGAGGCCCTTTATGAAAATGTTTGTGAAGTTTGGATAGAAGTCTCTCTTGGAGGCAAGTGTTGAAAGCAAGCTCCACCCATTTGTATGTCCCTTATGATGTCACAAAGGCATTCACAAGAGGGAAAAAATATTTGGGTGTTGATGGTGAAAAGCTGCTTCTGTTATTTTGGGATCATTATTTGGCCACCTCTGTTTTGGGAAGGTCTTTGTGAAAGCAGAACCAAAGAAACTTCTCAGTCATCCCTAGGGCCTTACTTTAAGTTCAGGGCTTCAAAATGTTTAGCAAGCGGTTCTCTGCCCAGTTGCTGGATAGGGGTGGCTATGGTAGGTGTGGCCTAGTCAATCTCCTGCACCAGGGCGGGGGGATGTTTTTGCACTCCCCGTGCTCCGGAGGGTTTTCCCAAGCCTCCGGGAGGGCGAAAACGGCCTCCCCAAGCTCCGGAAGCCCTCCGGAGGCTGGAAATGGGAGGCTGGAAATGGGCCCATTTCCAGCCTTCCCAAATTTCCAATAGGCCTGTTTTTCGCCCTCCCCAAACCTCCATGCATGCCATGCACTTATCTGCATCCAAAACAGGCCGTGTGGTGACTCCGGGGAGGAGAGGGGCCAGCCAGGAGTGGGATTTGGGGGTTCTCCAAACTCACAGAATCTTAGCTAGAGGTTCTCCTGAACCCCTGAAAACCCCCAGCAGCCCACCCCTGCTTTAGTTTAGATCTGTGTTTCCTTTCTAAAAATGGCTTGGAATTCCCTTCTTGCAAAGTAAAAGGCTCAACTCTTAAGACTCAACCATTATACGAATATTTAGACCATGATTTAGCACATAGGATAAGAGGATTGGAAGGGACCTTGGAAGTCTTCTAGTGCAATCACCTACCCAGGGCAGGAGATCTTATACCCTTCCAGACTTTCTTGTGGCTTGATAGATATCCATCTATCAAGCCACAAGAAAGTCTGGAAGGGTATAAGATGGATCCAGATGGATCATAGAAAGAAAAAAACATAACAGAATAACAGAGTTGGAAGGGAGCCCAGAGATCCTCTAGTCCAACTCCCCATCCAAGCAACAGACTGAAGGAAGCCACACCCCACCCCGAGAATGAAATCTTTTTGGGAATATTAAAAGAGGCAGGATAGAAAAGTTCCCCAAAGGAGAAATTGAGAATTTTTTTAAACAAAGGCAGAAAGCAGCTCCAGTCTTCCTGCCATAGGAAAACAGCTTCAAATGAAGAATCTTGAAGAGGCTGGCCTTCAGGAATGCAGATTTTGTATCCATTCAAAAAGACTGGGCCAATCTATTCATAAACAAAAGACCTTCGGCTCCAGCTCCAGCTGATGGGATTAAGAATTTATATTCCCCCACCCAAATTCTAAGGACAGGACATGTCCTTTTAGGACATAATAGGATTAACCCACCACTATTTAAATAACAAAAGACACAAGGCTCACTACATTGCACAACCCCCTGGAGCATCTCAATCACATAACCCCAGAAACCTATAAAGATCCATCCATTCACTCAGCCATTTTGTCAGCCATCCCAGAAACATTCTGCTGTCACTGACATTTCTGGTAACCAAATAAACAGAGACCTTCTTTCCAGCCAGCCAGCCAGACTCTATTTTATTTCCAGCGTCTTTCTTCTGGCTTAGAACTGGACAGGATTTTTCTTCCTACAACACCCTAAACCATTTCAGACAAATGGCTGTACATTCTCTTCTTAGAAACCTCCAGTAATGGAGCACCCACAACTTCTTGCATTCAGAATTTCTCCAGAATAGTTTCGCTGGTACATTCATTTCCCCAAAGAAATATTCACCTTGGATAGGCATGGTTGAAAACCTAACTATTTGAATTTGGTTGAATAATGCTCAAGTCCAAGGCCCAAGCTTGCTTAAGCCCACTGCAATATCTTAATTTAAATATGTTTAACTTTGTGTTGGACTATGGCTCAGTTTTTGAAGAAGACAGAGAATATTCTAGCAAGGATATAACATTCTGCTTCAATAGAAAGCTCTTTTGAGTCTTGCCACTTGCAATTTTTATTTTTATTTTTTGCCTATGAATCAGAGTATGATTACTGGTTAGCTAAAGAAATTATCTGCATATTTTCTCTCTGGCAAATAGCTTTCATTATCTAATGGCACTGTTGGAGTCTAGCCTGAAAACATTCTTCCCCCCCCCTCCCCGGACTCAATGACTGAATTCTGCCAATCATCAAGGGAAATAATCCAAAACCATTTCCATTCTCGGACTTTTCAACAAATCTATGATTGGCTATTTGGCACACCTATTCAGGCGTGATTCTCAGATGACCTGGTATTTACCACTACATTTACAAGCTGCACTTCTTCAGAAAGGACATGAGCTAATAGAGGTCTCTCTTTGGAAAAGTCAGACGAATTAACTCAATTGTCACCGGTGTTTTCACAGAAAGGTAAATAGCAAAAGAGCTGCTTGCTACAAAATAATCTGAACTGAGGCTACCAAGCCTTGTGAGGCTTCTCCAGCCCATGAAGAAGGATACAAAAACCTGTTGAATCAATAAAACCAAGCAAATCATCTGGGTAGTAATTGCAACCCAGCCATGTCTGTGATAGAGAGCAAGAAGTATTACTTTTGATCCCCTTAACAAAATATAACTTCTTAATTCTCTGACAAGCAAAATTTACACTGGTCAGTGGGGTTTACCTCCAAGGAAATGTTCTTGAGGTTCCCCCCTTTTGAAATCTCAAGTCCAATTTCAACCTTGGTTCTTGCATTCCAGGGGTGGGTTCTAACTTACCTCGCTGCCGGTTCGCTTCCTCCTGCGCCACGTGGCTGCACCGCATGGCTGCACTGTGTGGCCGCACGCATGCGCAGTAGAAAAAAATCAGAAAAAAATCCCCCCCAAAAAAGCCAAAAACAAGATGGCAACACATGCGCAGTGCCAGAAACTTGGCTTCTGCGCATGTGCAAAAGAAAAAAAACCGAATCCCCCCAAAAAAAGAAAATTACCCCCCAAAATATTCCAAAAATATTCCAAAAAAAGATGGCAGCCTCCATGGACTGGCACCGACTGATCCGGTTCTGTGACATCATCGTGACATCACCAGCAGTTTGCTACCGATTCAGGCGAACCTGTCCGAAGCGGGAGGAACCCACCTCTGATGCATTCCATATATCAGTTTAGAAGGGAAGGACCATCTCTGCTGCAGAAGTCACAGTGTGTAAGGTCCAGCCTCTCCTCCTCATTCAAGAAAGTAAAAACTCTTGGAACTTGGCCTTTTTAAAAGCAACCTTTATTGAACTGGAGTGATAGCAGGATGAAAGAAAAGCAGACTCTGAGATCCCTCAGGCAATACAGTTAGGATAAAAGGAATTAGAAACCCCTCCCAACAGTCCGATGTGGATTCATCCAATCCGCAGGTGTGAAGATGTTTTTGTACGGCCGCTCTGAGAAACTGATAAGGGAACTTTCTCAGGGTCATCTTCTGCTGGCTTTCAGGCAATACAACTCACATGGCCCTCCCACCCCTTACATTCCCCAAAAGGTGCGAAAATGCCAGAGCGCCTAAGCACCAGGCTACAAGTTATAAATCCATAGGCTACAGGATATAGGATACATAAGGAAGAAAGCAATAAAGTAGATAATATAACCAAGGATCCCCCCTTCCCCTGAAGAATGGCAGATTTAAATCATGGCCGCATTTAAAGAAAACACATATAAAATGTTTTATAGATGGCATCTACCACCAGCGAGATTGGCCAAAATGTATCTATCCATATCGCCTAATTGTTGGAAATGTAAGCGGTATATAAGTCTAAGTGCTATTGCGATCTTCCAACATTTCTTAGTAACTTTCTCCATATGAAATTCATTGGAGAGTCTATTCTGAAAAAAAAACACCTACCGTTATGTTGCACTTCATCAATATTACTGCCAGGAGCTGCATCTGATGTTGGTGTTGAGTTAGCATGAATTTCCATTTCCATTTCTAATATAGGGATGAAGGTGGAGATAGTGTAGAGATATATGGCAGTCCAAACTCAAGATTTACATCTTAAATAGCTATTTAAGTAATATTATTAGCTCTGCATATTTCACACATTTAAAGGATATTAAAATCCTCTGAAAATTAAAAAAAAAACAACTATGCAATTTGGAGAAGTAAGGACATGAAAATATTCCTAGGTGTTAGTATGAGTATTTATCAGAGTTACAGCAGAAGACAAAAATGATGGGAAATAAACTTAACAGTGGCATTTGCAGAATAACAGATTCATAGACCAATTCAAGTTAAATGATCCTGCCAATATTTCCCACCACCACCACTGATAGGTTTTTTTTTCCTTTCCTTTTTATCCGTAGGAATGTAATTTTTGTTATAGATATGTAATACTTCTGCAGTTCTATGTAACATTATAGATTGGAGCAATTATCACTTAAATTGGCTTTCTTTTTTTTCAATCCATATAACCCCGCTTACCTCATTTAATTGTAACGCTATATGATTTTTGGCCCTTGGAATATGAAAAAAAGGAGTATTTGCAGAAGTGGTATTTGTGTCACCTATATAGGCACCAAGAGTAATCAATAACATTCATTATGTGAGTACATTTTGTTATACTGTATTTCTTGTGTACTCTACTAGCAATTTGAAAAGTCTAAAAAAAAAGCAACCAGAGGAATGTTTGGCAACAACAGAAACTAATTGATGTGCATATTCCAAAACATTTAACATATAGAATAATTTCATCATCAGAATAGAGCTGGAAGGGACGTTGGAGGTCTTCTAGTCCAGCCCCCTGCTCAAACAGGAAATCCTATATCAGGGGTATCAAACTCAATTTCATTGAGGGCTGCATCAGCTCTGTGGTTGACCTCGGGGGCTGCCTGGAAGTGACTGACTGGGTGGGTGTGGCCCACTGGATGGGCATGGCCAACGTGAAACCACTCCCCAAATGTCTGGTGTGTTTCCTCTTCGCACTGGGTAGACTGGGCGCACTGGGCCAAAGCTGTATTGGGTAAACCGGGCCGAAGCGACATGGGCCGGCCCCTTACATTTTCCAGGACAACTCTTCAGTCTGGATCTGACCACATCCGACCCGTGGGCCTTGAGTTTGATACCCTTGTCCTATACCATTTCAGACAAGTGACTATCCACTCTCTGGTTAAGAAATCTCCAGTGACAAAATACCCACAATGTCAGAAGGCAAACTGTTCCACTGGTTAATTTATATGTATGCATGCATGCATGCATGCATGCATGCATGTATGTATGTATGTATGTATGTATGTAATGTATGTATATATGTATGTATGTAAAATGTATGTATGTATGTATATATGTATATATGTATATATACACACACACATACACATACACATACACATATACATATACACACATACACATACACATACACACACACACACACATATACATACACATATACATATACATATACATATACATATACATATACATATACATATACATATACATATACACACACATACAAGGGTGAGTCAAAATGTAATGACATTTTCTTTAGGACAGGTATAATTACCAACACAGCAACATGTAGCATACATCAAAATGAAGCTGGTCCTCTGTGGATCACATCCCTACTTCTCAACATAGTCACTGTTTCTCTCAATAGCAATGTTCCACCTTCGAATGAGAGCATGTATCCCTGTCTCGTAAAATTTTGTTGACTGTTCTTTGAGCCACTTCTTCACTGCAGTTTTCACTTCCTCGTCACTGGAATAATAATCCTCCATACTCACCAGATTTAGCGCCTTCAGACTATCATCTGTTCGGCCCCATGAAAGAGGGTTTGAGAAGCAAACATTATTCCACCCCTGCTCTGGGGCTGCGCAGAGCAGAAGACATGGAGAAGAAGACAGGTGATCCTGATGCACCACGCGGGCTGCAGACAAGCCAAGATACATGGAGATGAGCCTCCCATGGCTGCCGCCGCTCCATCCCACAGTTGCTATGCTTTCCCGTGGCCCGCATGGCACATCTAGATTGCCTCCCTCCCTCCTGCGCCTCTGCCTCTGTCTGCTGAAGACGAGCTTTCCACGGATGCCTGACCCACAGATGCTCGGCTTTCCCATGGCCTCTGCAGTGCGTCTGGATTGCCTGCCTTCTCCCCATCTCTGCTTCCACTTGCTGCTTGCACAGGTACTCAACTCATCTGTGCTGCATGGGATGTGGCTGCTGCCAGACATCGTTGGCCTGCAGGTGTTCATCATCTCCTATGCTGGCCATACCCACCCCCTTCACTAGGGCTTATTTTTCAGGAAACATGATATCTATGTTGAATATTAATATGTCAAACGGTCTTGTGTGTGAATTGCAGGAGAATTTTGCAAATGTGTTGGAATCAACTCCCAAAAAACCAGACTTTGCCCTTGTGGGAAAATGCTAGGAAGAAATAAGATTGCTGCACGCCAAAAAAATAGCAAATCTCCTTGAAAAGAGAGTGTCAACAGGACAAATTTAATTAATGGATCACATTAATAATTTTATAACATGATAAGAAGCCTGATAATTACCTGTTTAAACAGTGAAAGTTATTTACCCAAAATCTCTTCCCATTATAGTACTTATAAAAACTGTGGAAGGTCAGCCTCGGTTATTGTTTAAAATTTAGAAAGTCTGAAAGTAACTACATGTTCATTTGTTGACTTCGTAAGTAAAGAGCAGGGACAATTGCATCATTCACATTTGACAAAACAAGCAAATAAAATATTGAGTCTTTCATTGCTGGAAAAATGTCAGCTCCCATGTTTCCTTCCTCTGGTAGGTGAAGTAATAAATCTAAATAGGTTACAGCCAGTGATTGGGGGATTTACCTTAAAGGAAATAATACCACTTGTAAACTTCAGAACATGTTTTTAAATTGGTCTACTCTATACAGATCATTGATTAGTCTTACCTGTCTTCTACCTTTCTCAATCCCATCCTCCATTCCCTCCCCAAAAGAGCAAATTTTGGAAGAAAATAGGACACACCATAGAAAAATACAGTGCATTCCATAGAAAACAATCTTGATGTATGTGTTCAGTAGGGATTTCTATTAGGGTAAAACTAGAATTGTATTCCACCAAACACTGCCTTATATTGGCATAAAAACTGCTCATATACCATATTTTTTGGAGTATAAGACGCACCTTTTTCCTCCCTAGCCAAAAGCGATTTGGCTGAAAATTTGGGTGTGTCTTATACTCTGAATGTAGCTTTTCGGAGCTTTTTTTCCAGCCCTAACTAAGTGCTAACGATCTTCCCAGCTCTTACCTTGCAGGCTTTTTCATTGTTACTCTCTTCGAAGAATGTTTTTCCAGCCCCAAGTCTTTGCAGGGTTTTTTTCATTGCTCTACTTGTTCCGAATAAGTTTTTTTCTAGCCCTAACCAGGTGCTAACGATCTTCCCAGCTCTTACCGGCTTGCAGGCTCTTTCATTGTTACTCTCTCAGAAGAAGGTTTTTTAAAGTCCTAACCAGGGGATAAAATAATGTGCTGAAGCTGACCAGACTAAGGACGCTAGCCAGATGAATACCTGGTAGGCAGATTTTTTCCCCCTATTTTCCTCCTCAAAAACTAAGGTGCGTCTTATATTCTGGTGCGTCTTATACTCCGAAAAATACAGTATATAGAATCAACCTATAATTCTCTCCGTTGATTCAGAAAGGAAAGCTTTTGGAAAGCGATTTGGTCAAATAAATAAGTTCCATAAAATGTGCATTCACAATTGAATATCTAATTTTCATTTCTTAAAATATATGAACTGGAGCTAATGCGTATCAAAAGATTTATAGATTTTTTAAAAAAAATCTTGTGAGAAGCAGGTACAGCCTACAAATTTCAGTGTTTCAGTCTATTTGTTCCATTTATCCCACAAACTACCGCAGAAATCAATGAAAAGCTATACGGACTACTGTTTGGCTAGTTTCCAGTATCTGGTAAAAAGAGAGATTTTTGTGAAGAACTGCCTTATAGCACTTGTAGCTGATCACGTCTGTTATTATCCAAGTAGTGAAGCGTTTGCCAACACCAACTTCTGTCTTTTATAACATGATTCATGACCTGGAAAAGAACAAAACTATTGCCATTCTGAGCACCATCAGCCTGCATTGTAAAAATCCCATTTTGAAGTTTCTCCTTTCAGCAGAGAATACTAACAAACTGTCCACAGATCACAACAAGACATCAGAACGATTGGGGGTGACCCTTGACCTCCCTTGAAAATAACAAATATTAATCAAAACTGCAAAGTAGAACTTGTCAAAAAAAATTATGCTGGTTGCCAAATGGAATCAATTTCCTGAATTTGAAATGAACTGCCCAACTGAAAGAATTTAATGTTTCACAAAAGGGTTTTTTGTCCATTTTGTTAAATTGATTTGATTTTCTTATCCAAGTCAGGTCTGAATTGACAATTTCAACCTGAATTGAATTAATTTAAGTCAAATCGGAACCCGCTAAAGGGCTCTTAAGTGTTGATGCCAGCTCTAAAATGGTCTCATGGGCGGTTCTGTCTGCATTATCTGAGAACGAATACATGCACACATATGTGTGTGCGTGTATGCCCAAGAGTTTTATTGGAATCATCTTGCTTTGATTAGCATCCTATTTCATTTCATTAAACTTTCATTCTTTTGAGCAATGTGGTGATTAGGTAAAGGTAAAGGTTCCCCTCGCACAAAGCCGAAGAGCCAGCACTGTCCGAAGAAGTCCGTCATGTGGCTGGCATGACTAAACGCCAAAGGCACATGGAACGCTTTGGGAACCAAAAGTGGTCCGTATTTTTCTACTTGCATTTTTTACATGCTTTCGAACTGCTAGGTTGGCAGAAGCTGGGACAAGTAACGGGAGCTCACCCCGTTATGCAGCACTAGGGATTCGAACCGCTGAACGACAAGCTCAGCATCTTAGCCACTGAGCCACCCCTTCCGTGATTAGGTACATCACCTCAAGATGTGGATGAGATGTGTAAAATGTTTCTCCCATCCCTCTCTCACTAGCAGGACATCTTTTTATCTCATTCTTATAATAAGCTGTGTGTTCACATCTCTAGAGAATCCAGATCTCAGGGCTCCACATAAATTCCATACAAAATTAGTAGAATTATATCTGAATTATATCAGAATTTGCTTCTGGCAGATATGAGTTTACTCATGAGAGGTAGAAGATGTTTCCAATAAAGACAAACTACTAAGGGAAATCCATATAAATAGTAGAAGAAAATGAAATACATTGAAATACCTGTAATTGCTTTATTTTGTCTGAGTTTGAACATTATGCTAAACTACAGTTGACTGAATAAGCCAGAATGAATTAGTTCACTCGTCATCAGTTAGATGCCAGTTAGGTGCCATTGAGTAGTCAACACAAGCCATCTGTTCATCTCTCTTACCCATTCTCATTATCTTCTTCTATTTCCCTGCTGAAAACATCTTTATTTGCCCCCCGATAATCCACTCCTATCATATGCCCAAGATATATGCTTACTTGCTTGTTTATTAAAACTTCAAGGCAGGGGTGAAATTCAGCAGGTTCTGACAGGTTCTGGAGAACTGGTAGCGGAAATTTTGAGTAGTTTGGAGAACCAGCAAATACCACCTCTGGCTGGCCCCAGGAGTGGGGTGGGAATGGAGATTTTGCAGTATCCTTCCCCCAGGAGTGGGGAGGGAATGGGGATTTTGCAGTATCCTTCCCCCAGGAGTGGGGAGGGAGTGGAGATTTTGCAGTATCCTTTCCCTGGAGTGGGGTGGGAATGGGGATTTTGCAGTATCCTTCCCCTGGAGTGGGGTGGGAATGGGGATTTTGCAGTATCCTTCCCCAGGAGTGGGGTGGGAATGGGGATTTTGCAGTATCCTTCCCCTGGAGTGGTGTGGGAATTGAGATTTTGCAGTATCCTTCCCCCAGGAGGGGGGAGGGAATGGAGATTTTGCAGCAACCTTCCCCCAGGAGGGGGGAGGGAATGGAGATTTTGCAGTATCCTTCCCCCAGGAGTGGGGTGGGAATGGAGATTTTGCAGTATCCTTCCCCTGCCATGCCTAGCAAGCCATGCCCACAGAACCGGAAATTTTGAATTTCACCCCTGCTTCAAGGGAATAATAAACCTTTATTTCATCAAAGACCAACCTGCATATTCTAGAACTCAATGGGACTCTTAGCAACCATCTCCAAACACATAATTAAAAGATGACATTTCTCTCTCTCCCTCCTATTCTTTCTCAATGCCCATCTTTCATAGTCATGTGTTCCCATTAAAATGCTTTAATGACTCCGATCCTTATTATGATAGAAATATCCTTCACGACCTTGTCTAAGAATGTCATTGCTTTCCTCCCTAAGATTAATCTCCTATTTACTTCTCAAACACACTGTCCATCTTTATTTATCTTTATCTATCCTGCAGCCCAAGGAAACAAAAATAACTCCACCTTCACTTCTTTGCTGTCATACATCATAGTGTAGTATAAATCATGGTTAACACATGTTTGGGTTCATGCATCACACTTAACAATTGCAAGGAGCCTTTTGCAATCGAAAGGAAAAAAATCCTCAATCTTTTTAAGGATCAAATGGGTCACAGCACAATAAGATCACTTACTCCCCTTCTTTCTAAGGTTGAACTTTCAGTGATGTGACTTTTTAGAGTTCCAGAGCTCCTGGATGATTTTCAGTCTACACACAATAGCAATAGCAATAGCACTTAGACTTATATACCGCTTCATAGTGCTTTACAGCCCTCTCTAAGCAGTTTACAGAGTTCAGCATATTGCCCCCAACAATCTGGGTCCTCATTTTACCGACCTCAGAAGGATGGAAGGCTGAGTCAACCTTGAGCTGGTGACCAGAACCTTGTCTGGTCAACCTTGAGCCGGTGACCAGAACCTTGTCTGGTCCAGGACAAACTCCTGGACCAGAATCTTAGCAGCCATAATGTGGCTAAAGGTGTTATATAAACCCAGGTAAAAAGTCTCACCAATTAACACCCAAAGATGATGCAGTTTCATTTTGGAAATGGACAGCAAATCTAGGGGGTCAGAATGCAAGAGGTTTTGTACAGGAGAGGTAAATTGACTCTTTACTAGAACCTGGGAGTACGACCCTAACCTTTGTATTTTCTGTGAGAGTTTCAATTATACATTATTGAAAATATGGAATTCATAAAAAAAACAATACAATGCAATGACATTGCAAAGGCAGATGACAAACGAACTGTCCCACTGAGACAAAGCTTTCTTTGACTTGGAAGGTACCTTAGATGACATCTTGTCCAACCTGACTGTGATCCACAGGTCAGCGGTTCAAATCTCACCGGCTCAAGGTTGACTCAGCCTTCCATCCTTCTGAGGTAGGTAAAACGAGGACCCAGATTGTTGGGGGCAATATAAAAATACATTGCTTATTGGTGTAAACCGTTTAGAGAGTGCTTGCACTGTGAGGCGGTATATAAATGTCACTAATAAATAATAAATAAATAAACCTCCTGCTTGCAACGGTCTTCAATATAGCATCTTTGACAGGTGGCCACTCAGCCTCTGCTTGAAGCCCTTTGTGTGGACCCACAAAGTCCACACAGCCAGCTGAGAGTTCAAACTCCCCTTTCATGCTCCAACTTTCCCCCAAACACTCCCATGTTATGCCAGTCCCGGAGCAAAGCACACACACACACACACACACACACACACACACACACACACACACACACACACACACACACACACCAGCCTCTGGCTGCGAGTAATCCAGCAAAATGCTGTTAGCACAATGGCTTCAAAGCAAGAAGTCCAGCGAGGCAAAGGGACAAGGAAATGAGTCCACAAAACAAGGAATTCGGTAATGAGTCCATGAAGCAAGGAAGAAGGCTAGCAGTCCTGCGAATGCCAGACATCGGCAATGACACACAAAACTTCACAAATTCAGTATTTGTTCCTGACACACGCCCCTCCCCACAGCATCTCATTAAGTCTCAGTCCCCAGGTGTGCCTTGTCAAGAGGAGCACTTTTAGACTGAAAGAAGATCCTCCACCTGAATTACAGGGAGTCCTGGACTTATAACAGTTTGTTTAGTGACCATTTGAAGTTACAACAGCACTGAAAAAAGTGACATATGACCATTTTGTTCACACTTATTACCATTGCAGTATCCCCATCGTCATGTGATAAAAATTCAGACTCTTGGCCACTGACTCATATTTATGACCGTTGCAATGTCCTGGGGTCATGTGTTACCCTTTTGCTACTTTCTGACAAGCAAAGTCAATGGGGAAGATTCACTTAACAACCATGGTACTCACTTAACAACTCAATGGGGGAAGATTCACTTCACAACTGTGGCCAGAGAGGTTGTTGCAAAATTTGGGGGCAAAATTCACTGAACAAATCTCTCACTTAGGAACAGAAATTTTGGGCTCAGTTGTGGTCCTAAGTCAAGGACTAAAGGTAAAGGTAAAGATTCCCCCACACATGTGTGCTAGTCGTTTGAGGCTCTGGTTAGTCTTAGAGGACTTAGAGGGCAAGTCAGTGTTTTTTGCATGAGGCTTGTAGTGAGCACCGGCCCTAGATGAGCCAAAGGTGCTGGCAGCAGGATCTGCCTCACGGCCTTCTTGCCTGAGCGCTGCTTAGCTGAATTGTCAGCCTCTGCCATGGTTGCTCAACAAAGGGCCTGGTAAGGGTTACTATAGGGCCCAACAACTGCAGGTGGAACTCACTAGGCCACTGCCAGCAAAGAGTAGGCCTCAGTAAAGCCTGGGTAAATTAGTAGGCCCAAATTGGCAACAAAATGGCCACTGCCCTTGCTAGAGGCTAATAAAATGGCCACCGCCCTTACTTGGTGCTTTCAATGTTGTGTTCTGACTGACCTCTAACTGAACTCTAAACTTGTTGTGACTAGACAACCTCTGACTGAACTGTAAGTTGTTATGTTTTTAGTTGAACTCTACCTGAACTGTTGTTGCCACCCAGGTCATGTGTTTAAATGCTCATATGCTATTGGTTGTTGTGTCTGACAGCCCTCTATAAAAGTGCTAGCTGTCAGACCATGTTTTGCTGGTTACTTGAGTGAGCTGAGTAAAAGAGCTATTATGAAGTCTGTCTCCTGTGATCCTTGCCCACAATCTAACAACATGACCACCACCCTTACTTGAGGCCTTTTAAGATGGCTGCCGCCCTTAGTAGGCCTCAAAAATGGCCACCAGCAAGAAAGGCTCCATTTCTAAGCCGAAGAGCCAGCACTGTCCGAAGACGTCTTCGTGGTCATGTGGCCGGCATGACTCAATGTCAAAGGCGCATGGAGCGCTGTTACCTTCCCACCAAGGCGGTCCCTATTTTTCTACTTGCATTTTTCGAACTGCTAGGTTGGCAGAAGCTGGGACAAGTAACGGGAGCTCACTCCATTACATGGCGCTAGGGATTCGAACCGCTGAACTGCTGACCTTTCTGATCAACAAGCTCAGCGTCTTAGCCACTGAACCACTGTGTCCCTTTTAAGTCGAGGACTACCTGTATGTTATTGGCCACTTGAGCCTTGTTCAGCGGAGCAGAGATTTTACTGCTGATATCAACCCATTTCAAACAGGCCATTCAAAACAGAGAGACAGTCAGAATGCAAAGAAAAAAATGTTTTGGGGAAAATAGACTAAATGAATATAAAGGGAAGAAATACTCTGTGCCCTTTTGTCAGTAGATTAAGCCAACATTTGATCTCCACTTCCCACAAAAAAAATATAGTAATAAAAAATACTTTCTTACTATAATGGCCACTCAAGGAAGCACAGTTGGTCTGATGGATCAGCAGGGGATAGAAAAGGTAGAAAAAGCATTTCTGTTCAGCAACCTGTGATAAAGAAAAGCTAATTGACCAGCAGAGACTTTTGGAATCCAATTAGTAGCTATTAGTAGTGCCATCACAGATAAAATGAATGCCAATGTGTTAATTATAACATAGGAACTTTGTAAGTGCAAATAATTAAAAATATTGTTGGCGCCGGATCTTGATCTATTCACCGCATTTTAACTCATTTTTTTTCTGTGTTATTTTTTTTCTTCTCCCTACTGAAGAACAGATTGCTGGAGACAAATTCACCCAAGATGGGAACAGATTAAGAATGTTGGAGAAAAACTTAGTTTCCCGTGTAAAAGGAAATGCGGTAAAAATGAAGAAGCCAAATGTTTTGTGAGAAAGTTGGCTATTTCAATTAAAAGGTAAAGGATAGTCACTCTGAAGATAGCAATAGCAATGACACTTGGACTTATATATCGCTTCACAGTGCTTTACAGCCCTCTCTAAGCGGTTTACAGAGTTCAGCATCTTGACCCCAACAATTTGAGTCCTCATTTTACTGACCTTGGAAGGATGGAAGGATGAGTTAACCTTGAGCCTAGTGAGATTTGAACTTCCAAATTGCAGGCAGTCAGCAGTCAGCAGAAGTAGTCTGTAGTACTGCACTCTAACCACTGCGCCACTGTGGCTCAAGATGATTTGTTTGTTTGTTTGTTTGTTTGTTTGTTTGTTTGTTTGTTTGTTTGTTTGTTTGTTTGTTTGTTTGTTTGTTTGTTTGTTTGTTTGTTTGTTTGTTTGTTTGTTTATTTATTTATTTATTTATTTATTTATTTATTTATTTATTTATTTATTTATTTATTAGTGAGACTTATATACCGCCTCATAGTGCAAGCACTCTCTAAGCGGTTTACACCATTAAGCAATGTATATTTATATTGCCCCCAACAATCTGGGTCCTCATTTTACCTACCTTGGAAGGATGGAAGGCTGAGTCAACCCTGAGCCGGTGAGATTTGAACAGCTGAACTGCTGATCACAGTCAGCTAAAGTAGCCTGCAGTACTGCACTCTGACTGCTGCGCCACCTCAGCTCATTTAAGACTAAAAAGAAAGATTATTCCTTCTCAAGGCTAGCCTGGAGTAGGACAAGGAGGTCCAACTGGGGACCTTTATATGAGGCAGGGACAAGAAATTGGCAGATGTCTTATTTTGTCCAGAAGAGTAAGACAAGATTTGGAGAAGGTGGCTGGGAAGATCCAGTAGTCACCTGCTCCAACCATAATTCCACAGTGGAATAGAGAATGTGCTACACCATGAGGTGTAATGCATAGGAACTTCCTTTCTCATGATTTTCACAGCTCATTCCACCATTTCAGTGTTAGTCCTGTAACACAGTTGAAATAGCCCCAGGGGGTTGGACTAGAATAATATATTTGGTCCCTTCCAAATCTATTATTCTATGTTCAAACATCGTATCAAGTGGAAACGACTAAAGTCTGGTTTTCTTTCTAATTTCAGAAGACAGGACTCAGAATTACATTAGGAAGACAGATTGCAAAAAATTATCGGGGGGAAAACATTCTCATAGTGAATGTCCTAAATAGAGCAACAAAGATGATTAGGGGACTGGAGGCTAAAACATAAGGGAACGGTTGCTGGAACTGGGTAGGTCTAGTTTGATGAAAAGAAGGACTAGGGGTGACATGATAGCAGTCTTCCAATATCTCAGAGGCTGCCACAAAGAAGAGGGAGTCAAACTATTTTCCAAAGCACCTGAGGGCAGGACAAGAAGCAATGGGTGGAAACTAATCAAGGAGAGAAGCAACCTAGAACTAAGGAGAAATTTCCTGACAGTTAGAACAAATAATCAGTAGAACAGCTTGCCTCCAGAAGTTGTGAATGCTCCAATACTGGAAGTTTTTAAGAAGATATTGGATAACCATTTGTCTGAAGTGGTGTAGGGTTTCCTGCTTAGGCAGGGGGTTGGACTAGAAGACCTCCAAGGTCCCTTCCAACTCTGTTATTCTATTCTATTCTATTCTATTCTATTCTATTCTATTCTATTCTATTCTATTCTATTAAGTGATGGATTTTCAATTGCTGAATGCATTCAAATGAATGTGGGAGATGTTTAATTTGGGTTTTTAAATCAGGCAGAGGTTGGGCTCAATGCTCTCCTTCAACTGAAAGATTGTGGGTCTCAGACTCCACACTGATATAATAATCCAATCTCTAGATCAAGAGAACCAATGGATATGGGATGATTCATTATTATTATTATTATTATTATTATTATTATTATTATTATTATTATTATTATTATTATTATTATTATTATTATTACATGCAAACAATAAACATCAAAAAATAAAATAAATAAATAAATAAATAAATAAATAAAATTAAAAACACTAATTATTAAAAAAGCATTAAAAAAATTTAAAAACAACAATTTTAAAAAACCCCATGCAATTCCTACATTCAATGGACCAAGAGTTCTCGATGTTGTATTGAATTCATTCTTGAATGAATTCTTGAATGAATTATTATTATTATTGCTGCTGCTGCTGCTGTTGTTGTTATTATTCACAATTATATCACAGCGTCCAGTTGTTTCGCCGGATTTGGCATTAATTACTAGTCGAGCCCCACCCAGGGGCCTAGGATGTCGTAATATATTTTTGAAGTATATTGCGGAACCAAGCAGTGCGGCTTTCTGCATTTGACTGATGGTGATTTTGTCGATTTTGAGCTGTTTTAAATGTAATTCCAGTGCTTTTGGGACAGCACCCAGTGTTGTTGTTGTTGTTGTTGTTGTTGTTGTTGCTGTTGTTATTATTATTATTATTATTATTATTATTATTATTATTATTATTATTATTATTATTATTATTATTATTATTATTATTATTATTATTATTATTGCCAGTTTTCCTGGAAGAGAGTTGGCTTGTGGTTAGCAGAGATGAAGAAGAATTATGGTGATCCAGTCCAAAGACTGACTTCGTCAAGATCAATCTTTATCCTAAAATCCCCATGGTTTATATAAAAGAAAAATACTTTATCTGGACTTCAAATAGACCATTGTTCTGATGATCACTTCCCCTCCCTCCTGTCTAGAGTGTTAAAAAGAAACTCCACACTCCTGGAAATGCTAATGTGTTGTTTGCAAGCAACCAGTTTAGCAAGAAGCAAAGTGTTGTTGGACAATTCCCAGCTAATCTTTAAGAAGTAAGTCATGATGCATTCTGAGATGAAATATTTTATTAAATATTTCCAAGAGCTTTTTGTTGCAAACATTTATTTTTTTTGGGGGGGGGGAGGGAAGAAACTGTTATAACTGTTCATTCCCTTTTCCTGCTAGAAACAGGGTAAAACTAGACAAGAAGCTGGCAGAGTAGAGAATCAGGTTTCCTGGAGATCTTTGAATGAATTTCCACAGAGCAACAGGAGTTTCTGACTTCCAACGATTAAAAAAAAAATAACACTTGCAAAATGCCCTTTCTCTTTTCTTAATTAGCCAAGGAAGCTTCAAGAGAGAAAGCAAGCAAGCTCAGAGAAAAGCTGTCGACTTGAGGGAGAAAGAACTTGTTGGAGAATGAAAACCAGCCTCTACCTTCCTGCGCCAGTTCTTGCCAAGAAGGACTCTCACTGGCAGATCTCACAGAAGAAATTATTACTGTGGAAAGAAAGGCTTTATACGTGCATGAGAAAAAGAGGGTGAGGGAGAGAGAATGAGAGAGGGAGAGAAAAAGCTTTCTGGCATGAGAATTGGTGCTACAAGCACACAAGCAGCTCCTCCTATTCAAGTGTGATTTTTCTCTTAAATTAGATGTAATACCTACTATCTAGATTTGCCAGCTAGCACAGGGAGCTCTTTTGTTAAAGAACGAAAAGGAATCATAGTTTAGCAAAATGCTTCCGGCACACCGCCAACTCACGCAAGGGGAAGAGGGCACTAGACAGGAAAGACACAACCACAACAATTAAACATTGTAAAAGGGCTTTAGAACATCACCAGTATTAGTTAGCTATCGCGATGGCTCATGAATGAAGATGGAGCCAATTATATATATAGTATACTGTATACATCAGAAATACATTATTATAATAGTGCACCTTTTTCTAGAAAAGTGAATGCAGAGGAATTATATACTGAGGTTAGAGTTAGTTTATAAGAGGAAAAAAACAGATATTTTTTGGGGTGAGGGTGGGGAGATGTCTTCTGTTTTCTTTCCCAGTAATTTTGGAGATTTACATGATATTCTTTCTAGGGAAGTTTATATGTTAATCCAATGTACTTTAGTACCTGTTTAGCAGGGTGGACTTCCATTGTGACAGCTTTGTGTCCAAAATTATAATACAAACTCAGAGGCAAATTTGCTAGTTCATTATTAGATGGGTTGTGGACAATGTATTGTAGAAAGTTAGCACCCACCCGTCTCCTAGAAGAATGAAATGTTTTAGGACATATTAAAAAGGCAGAATATTATATTTCCCTGGATGAGAAAAGGAGAAACATGTTTTAAAGACAAAGCAGCTCCCTGCAGCTCCCTGCCCCCCATCTTCAGCTCCAGGGTGATGGGATTAAGACATGGCCCTCAGGACATAATAGGATTAGCCCTCTACCCATCTAGGAACAGAACTAACCACATGGCACAACCAAGCCCCTTCAATGCATCACTCAGCAAGATTCAACCAAGCCTGGGACACAGACAGTGTACAAAGTTAGCTAAGAGCCCCTCCCTCTGTGAGTCTGACAGCCAATGGGATACATTTGTTGTACTGGAACAGGAAACTCTAAATATATCCCTCTCTCCACTCCATGTGCTCATTTTGCCCAGGACCTCAAACGATGTGGTCCTGTCCACCTGTTGTAAGGAGTATCCTTCTGGGTTCAGTTCTAAGTGGGGAAAAAGACACTGGATTCATGGAAGTTGCTTGGAAAGAAAGTTTAATATGGTGGACAGGAGCACATAACATGAGACCCTGTACAGAAAAGGTAGATTACATTCTTCCAGGTGTGGGTGAAGAGAAAAGGGAGGGGAAGATGCTGAGTCCCTTGGTTTTATAACCTCTGTTGGGCCCCACCTCTTAGTTTCCTGTTCCTGTGTATGAAATGCACTCTGATTGGTGGTCAGGCTCCCAGGAGGCCATGCAGTGGCAACTCTATAGGCTTTTGTCTGTCCCAGGCTTGGCTGAATGAAAGGGCCTTGGGCAATTCCTAATATGGCTATGACTGAAGGAGATAAATCTTTGTTATGTAGAAGACTGCTCCTATTAACGAAAGGGGGAGGGGACTAAGAGTGAGTCTGTTTCCTTTCTTACAGCATGTTTCTCAATTTCTCTAGGGATATTCTATAGAATATGTTCTGCCTTTTAATATTTCCTAGGATATTTCATTTTTCTAGGAGAGGGGTGGGTGTTAACTTCCTACACACCATTAAACTGTCTTTCCAATCAGCCTCCATGTTTCCAGTATCTTTCTCCCCACTTGGAAATGAACCCAGATAGACATTTCTTCCAACAGTATCTAGTTTCATAAATGTACAATGTGGTTGAAGACCTTGAGCTTGTCCTTATTTTCAAGAAAATAAGACCCTGTCTTATATTTTTTTTGAACCTTGAAATAAGCCCTTGGCATTATTCCCATGCACTCAAAAGCCGGATTGGGCTTATTATCAGGGGATGTTTTATTTTGGGGAAAACAGGGTACACAGAATGGGCTTCATTTGAAGGGTGGAATTAATGAAATTAATAAATCACAAATTTAAACCAAGGTGAAGAAAAGGTTGAAATTCACTGCAGCTGTCAGCTCTTCTAAGTCCTGATTGCAATGACTGTGAGGAACATCTACTTAATTCTCCTGTAAGCCAGGGGTATCAAACTCGCTGTCATTTACATGATGTATCACAACTTTTTTTTCCCCTTCACTAAAATGGAAGTGGGCGTGGCCAGCATATGATACATCCGGCCTGCAGGCCTCGAGTTTGACACCCCTACTCTAAGCAGAGTAGGAACCAAAGGAATTTAGGCAATATTATTAACGCTCCTAAGATAGATAGATGGATTTGTGGCTGAGCTCAAATATTTCTAATCTTTACAATCACTGGGATGGATGGGTGGGTGGATGGAAGGAAGGAAGGAAGGAAGGAAGGAAGGAAGGAAGGAAGGAAGGAAGGAAGGAAGGAAGGAAGGAAGGAAGGAAAGAAAGAAAGAAAGAAAGAAAGAAAGAAAGAAAGAAAGAAGGAAGGAAGGAAGGAAGGAAGGAAGGAAGGAAGGAAGGAAAGAAAGAAAGAAAGAAAGAAAGAAAGAAAGAAAGAAAGAAAGAAAGAAAGAAAGAAAGAAAGAAAGAAAGAAAAATAGACTTCACTCATGCTTTTTCCACTAAACTTAAGCCTATCTTTTTCCATACTCATTATTCATATATTCTCAGAATCATAGGTTCGCACAGAATTAATGTAATACCAAGTACTTTTCTGGGTTTTTCTTTCCCTCCCCCACCTTATATTTGTTTCCTTGAAACTGGCCCAAAAGCCAGAAATGTAGTTTACCTACCTGGCCTTGTATCTTTGAGGCAAACCACCCACATAAGGCTCTTGTCATTTTTAAAATCTGTTTTATCTGAATATCTGTCCGGGTGTTATTGTTTTCCTGGGAGAGACACCCCACCCCTCCGATTAATTAGCAAACAGCTTTCTTCTGGACTGAAATTCAGTCCAGAAGTAGCCTGTCAAGTGGTGTCAACAACAGTGAAGCAATTTCGTGCTTTGAGAGCGGTTCCTTGTTGCTAAGAGAGATCCATGTGTGGTACAGAAGCTAGTATTCCTCACCGAGAAAAATCTCAAGATCAGGGTTAAACAAGAAAATATTTGATGCATATATTGCTTCTGTATCATTCCTTGTCTCCTCCTTACACTTTCAGTCACTACTTAAATGAATTATTATTTTTTTCCCTTTTTGTATTTTCTTTTTAAGGATGTTAAGCTCTAATTCATTCGTTCATGCTTATGGTTAGCTCTTTGGAGCATTAACAGGAAGGCAAGATGATAACTGAAGGAAGATTGAAGGAAGCAATGCAGAATAAATTAAATGCCTTAAAACTCAAGTAAGTCTTCAAGAGAGTCTCGAAGTCAACCAAACATAAGGACGGGGAGGTACAAAAATAAAAACAAAAGCAAAAGCAATAAGATGAATTAATTAAATAAAGCGAAAATAATGGGGAGGGGAATCAAGTAAAAGAATGTTTGCTATTATATCAAAAGTTCCAACTCATTTTAAGAAACTACCTTTTTGTCAGAGGATGGGCCGGGGAGGGGGGAATGAAACAACATATCTAAAATGTATGAAATTATAAATATACCTGAGACATGCATAAAACAGACATTAATATAGCCATTAAAAAAGCATTTATCCCAAAAGGGAAAGGGAAAAGAAGCAGTATGAAGAGACAAAAAGATCAACAGAATGAATGATACAAGGATAATTTCCATTTTTATATCAGAACATGGAGGGAATACTGGATGGGTAACATTGAACTAAGAAGGTTGAATAAGAAGGTTGAACTTAGAAGGTTGCAGGAATTGGGTATGTTTAGACTAATAAAAACAGTTGTGGGATTCAATTTTTTACTGCCGGTTCTGTGGGCGTGGCTTGTTGGACATGGTGTGGCTTGGTGGGCGTAGTTTGGTGGGCATGGCAGGGGAAGGATACTATAAAATCTCCATTCCCTCTCCACTCCAGGGAAATCCCCATTTCCTCCCGATCAGTTGGGATTTGGGAGGCAGAGAATAGATGGGGGCGGGGCCAGTCAGAGGTGGTATTTACCGGTTCTCCAAACTACTCAAAATTTCCGCTACCGGTTCTTCAGAACTGGTCAGAACCTGCTGAAACACACTTCTGAATGAAAAGAAGGATTAAGGGTGGCATGATAGCAGTGTTCCAATATTTGAGGCACTGCCAAAAAGAAAAATAGAATGGAATGGAATGGAATGGAATAGAATAGAATAGAATAGAATAGAATAGAATAGAATAGAATAGAATAGAATAGAATAGAATAGAATAGAATATTTGCTGTTCTATCCTGCAGGCAGGCTGTTCTATTAGCAAGGCCTACCTGCAGGCCTTGCTAATTCAGAACAGCCTGGCCTGGACTGACTCTGCCCTTCCCCAGTTTCCTCCAAGGCCAACGGAGCTGCCTTTCCACCGCAGAGTCAGACTCTGACAGAGGCATGACAGGGTGCTAGGAAGGGACCCCCTGGTATATGATATATATTCTTCTAAGAAATGAGACGGTTGGAACTGTCTTCATGCATACCAGTAGGGCTGCTGTATGCTTCATTTTACTTCTAATGAACATTACCTTTTCCTGAACCCTATTTCCACAACTAATTCTGCACAAAACCAGAGAGGCGTCCTCCTTGCTGATAATCCTTCTGACCGTATGTGTATTTTAAACTGAAGACAAGATTCAGAATAATGGCTGGCATTGTGCTTATTGAAAAAAGCGGCATGGTGAACAGGATATTAATTACTTCCTTTTGAACGCATTCCCAATATTTCAAAGCTGAAATCATGCATCTGTTTCTTAACGTTGCACACTCTGACAGAAGAGGCACTTCCAGGGGCTGACTGTCATCTTATGTTCATTACGTTAGTCGGGGAGTTCATTCTTGTCTGGCAGATTCCATAATAAACTACTATTGAAGCTGTATCCATTTCAGTTTTTGTTAACAGAGACTAATTGTCGCAAGCCTTTACAGCTCATGATGTTCTCGATGGAATGGAGCATGGTCTCATACCAATGTACAATTATTTCCTCATTTCAGTTTGCAATCCTCATCCAAGCCAGTTGTTTCAAGGTTTATTATATGTCTGAAATAAGAAACTATTCTTCTATTTACAAGGAGGTCCTCAGCACTGCCTTTGTCCATGGAACCTACATATATGTTAGCTTGCAGCCTCATTTGTTCAATTTTGAATACCATGCCAAGGTAGGCTAACTAATACCACTGAACTTGCTTGTTTTCTTGCAGACGTTTCATTACCTTAACTAGGTAACGTCATCAGTGCTAGTAAGGAATGCAAATATTCCCCTTCATTGGTAACTAAAAGCACATTTCTTCCAGTGCTTTTATTCATTGCAGAGGACTTCTGGTGGCACAGTGGTTAGAATGCAGTACTACAGGCTAACTCTGCCCACAGTCTGGAGTTCAATCACGACATGCTTGAGTTTGACCAAAGCTTCGAAGCCTTTGATCCTTCGAAGGTCGGTAAAATGAGGACCCAGATTGATGGAGGCAATATGCTGATGCTGTAAACCACTCAGAGAGTGCTGTAAAGCACTATAAAGTGGTATATACATTTAATTGCTATTGCTTGGGTCAGTCTCAAGTCAATATTTCTGACCCTCTTGTGGCAACTTAAGCATCATCTTGCTTTTTCCTAGGAACTTGAAAGTCTTGAGTTGTTATGATTGTATATGGTTACATCAATCTTGGTTTCCCGTGATGGAAAGAGATCATTTACTTGCTTCTCCGTGAAGTACAAGGTGATCTAGAACCAAGCAATACATAATCTGTAGATAATCTGACCCTGAACTCTGTTAGCTGTGACACCCATGCCTCCACCATATTTCCAAAGTTTTTCTTCTATTTTATTATGTCAGCAGTTGTGCTTTTCGGCTACCTTTCCTGAATTATTTCTTCTCCATCTAACTTCTTTTGCTGCTCTTTCTTCAATTCTAGAAGCTTGGAAAGCATTGTGATAACATATTGTGTGTCTGGGTGTGTCAGAAGGGGAGAGAGAGAGAGAGGGAGGGAGGGAGGGAGGGAGGGAGGGAGGTGGGGAGAGGGAGGGGGAGTGGGAGAGGGGAGAGAGAGAGGGAGGGAGAGAGAGATAGAGAGAGGGGGGAGGGAGGGAGGGAGGGGGAGAGGGAGGGGGAATGGGAGAGGGAGAGGGGGAGAGGGAGAGAGAGGGAGGGAGGGAGAGAGGGAGGGAGGGAGGGAGGGGGGAGGGGGGGAGGGGGAGTGGGAGAGGGAGAGGAGAGGGGGGAGAGAGGGAGGGAGGGAGGGAGAGAGAGAGAGAGAGAGAGAGAGAGAGAGAGAGAGAGAGAGAGAGAGAGAGAGAGAGAGAGAGAGAGAGAGATCTTGTTCCATGCTAGAAATTTTCACAATGTAAGGCCCGAAAAACAACTTGTCAGAGAAAATTCATCTAAGGATGAAAATAGATTGAAATATGGACATTTCTCAAGAGGCAGTGGACAGATTGGTCAGTAGCTATCAGAAGAAAAAACGATCAGAAAACACAAGCAGATAGAGGTGTGGGAAGAAAACATTCAACAGCAGAAGGAAAGTACACAAAGGTCATTGGCAATCTGCAAGATGGATGAGGTGGAAAAGAGACTTATCAATGATCTGGGCAGGCATCACCATGATAGAAAAAGAATAAGTCAGCATTACAGGGCAGAGGAATAAGCAAAGGAGAGAAAAAATATACTGAAAGTGATAAATGGCTGACTATGTCCCACTGCCCATCACAAGTACACAGATTGTAATAGATTATCCATAAGGGAAGAAAGTCCTTGATAGTGAAAGATCCCTCACATGTATTTATATATCATTAGTATCCAAGTTCACTGGTGTATACTTGAGGGTTTTTTTTTTGTCCTATTATATATCTCCAGTCAAT
>JALIGW010000021.1:7165787-7170787 GCA_023053685.1 Diadophis punctatus similis
TCCCCAGCAGTCAAACACTGGGGAAATGAAATACTAATGTTCCAGCCAACACTTCCTAAATCTTCGTATCATTGAACTGTTTCCAATTCAACTGATCATTATAGGAATGCTATAATTTAAATAAATGGTGTTCTCTATTTGCACTTTCTTTTTTTTCTCCTCACTCTACGTTCCTTTACTTTTTTTGTCACAACTTTTATACCTTAAGAGAGGCATCATTCTTGGTTTTTTTTGTTTTTTAAAAAAAATCTTTTGAGCTGAACTGAAGAGTTAAAAATGCTTTGTTTTGGTCAGTAAAATATTTAAAAATATTTCTAAATATTTATGGTAAGCAATTAGGCAGAACAATAAACCAAGTATAAAAATCACCATATTTTAAGAAAGATTCTGAGAAACTGGACAGATCAGAGAAATGCATTGAGATAGATTAAAAAAAACACTTGCAATGAAAACTTCGACTAGGAGTTGTGAGAAGGAGTT
Organism: Diadophis punctatus similis; assembly: GCA_023053685.1. Classification (NCBI taxonomy): domain Eukaryota; kingdom Metazoa; phylum Chordata; class Lepidosauria; order Squamata; family Dipsadidae; genus Diadophis; species Diadophis punctatus. Next base: position 7,166,268 of record JALIGW010000021.1, read on the forward strand.
GATCATGTTTTTCAAATGGAAGGCTATCATTTAGAGTGCTGGGCAAGGAACATTAGATATGAGCAGTGGTGGGTTCCTACCGGTGCGGTCCACTCTATAGCACTGGTAGCGGCCCGCTGGTGACATCACAGTACCGGTGCAGTCGGTTGCCAGTGCCTGGGTGCCGCAATTTAAAAAAAAAAAATTTAATTTTTTAAAAAAATTTCTTCTGCGCATGCCCAGAAGCTGAGCTTCCGTCACTGCGCATGCACTGCCTTCCTACCCCACAGTGAGTCCAAGCAGTGAGGATGGCTGAGGGAGCGCGTGAGATGCTGAAAGAATGGGTGGCAGGAGCTATCTCCATTCCCCTCCCTTCAGCAGTCTGAGAAGCCACGAACGTGCGGTTACGATCCTAGGCATTTTCACACGTTTGAGGCTTCTCGAGCTGCTGAGGGGAGGGGGAATGGGCGGCAGGACCTATCTCAGTTCCCCTCCCTTCAGCAGTCCAAGAAGCCATGCCCACCTGGTCACATGGCTGGCAAGCCACGCCCACCCAGTCACATGGCTGACAAGCCACACCCACAAAATAAGCCACGCCCACAGAGTGGTAGTAAAAAAATTCGGAACCCGCCCCTGGATATGAGTTACCCTAAGGGAAATTCAGCTGAATGTTAGGAAGAACCTCCTAATGGTAACCTACAGTGGAGTCAATTTCTAAAGGTAGTGGTGAACTACCATTTGCTGGATACACCCAAACAGCTTTTCCATGCTTGCAATGCTGTAACTTGGATTTCAGCATTGAATCTAAATGACCCTAGGATTCTAAGATAGTCCATATTGAATGCGTTACACATGACAATACAATAATTGCCCGATTATCAGATAATGTGGGCGAGAGACATTAAATACACCTCCTGAACTCTCTGGCAGGGAACTGGGTTTAACAAAACAAGAGACTGATTTGAAGAATTTTTTAAAAAAGATTTATGGCTAAGATTTTTGATTCTAGGCTACTGTTTTTATGACTATTAGGGTGAATGAGCATCTTGAGGAAGAGGTCCCTTCCAAAGGATAGAGAAATGGCCCCTGATTGGGGATTTACTCATATCAGGATACAATTTTTTTTCTCCCCTAAGGAGAATAAGTTTCCAGAGATGGTAGGTGGTAACCTCTTAAGAGAGATAATGGAAAATACAGAAAAGGAATTGGTGTTTGGCATACGGACTGCATGAGGTTGGACTGTCTAGTATAAAAATAGCAGATGCCAGTTGTTTGTTTGTTTGTTTGTTTGTTTGTTTGTTTGTTTGTTTGTTTGTTTGTTTGTTTTTCCCATGCTGGTAGATACCACTGGGGAAAAATCAGCAGTTATAAACAACAGTAGCCAAACAACTGAATGGAACATAATTATGCAGCCCTTGAAGCAAATGCAGTAGATAGACAGTACATATTTCCCATATTGTATAATGTAAACTATGCAATATGTGTGTGTGTGTGTGTGTGTGTGTATGGAGAGAGAGAGAGAGACAGAGACAGAGACAGAGACAGAGACAGAGACAGAGACAGAGACAGAGACAGAGAGTACAACTTCTCTTCATTTGTCTTAATAAAGGTCATGATTTTGTTGTTCATGTCAGGATGTAAATCTCCATTGGCACTATGAATGATTTTAGAAATTTATGATATAAATTTTTAAGGAGCAGATGTCTTAATAGGAAGGTATCAATTGTCCCCAGTGTGCAGCAATTTGAATAAGGACCACAGCCCCTTGATTCTAAAAAAAAAAAAAGGAAAAAAGATATTTTGCAAGGACTCATATCAGATAGCACCTACTGGGATTCAAGAACACAACATATTTAGTTTCATTGTGCACTAACCAGAGTTTTGAAAGAACAGGAGGTTGAACCAAAATGCAACCAAATTTCTGATATAGAAAAGCAACCGTCTGTCTCATAAACCAGGAGGTTGGAAGGATGGGACTTTCCTGATGTTATTGAATGTCAACTCTCAGTCATTCCCACCAGACTGACTGAATGCCAGAGTGAAAGGAAGTCATCAAGAGGTCTATGGAGATTCTCAGTCATCCAGGTCATGGTTGTCCCAAAGATGCTTTTTCAAGAGGCAACTGGACTTTCTGGTTTTTCTTTGACGACGTTTCACTTCTCATCCAGAAGCTGAAGAAGCTTCTTGGATGAGAAGTGAAACATCTTCAAAGAAAAACTAGAAAGTCCAGTTGCCTCTTGAAAAAGCATCTTTGGGAAGCCATCAAGAGTTATTCAATCATAGTAGTTCCCTACTTTATTTAATAACAACAATAATCAAGGAACAGGAATGGGGGAAACACATTATTTTGGATTATTTTAAGGCAGTGGTTCCAACCTGTGGTACGTGTACCACTAGTGGTACGCGAGGGCCTTCCAGGTGGTACGCGAACATTTTCGGGGTCATGAACGATTTTTAGTTAGTTATTTTTTACTTCACAAAAATGTTTACTGCCTAACACAACTGTTGCCACACACCACCCACCTAGTCCCAGCGGCCCGAGAATCCAGTTGCTGGATGCGCGGGGCCAAAAAAGGAACGGTACAATTATGGAAATAAAGTGATATCTGATCGAATTTAGTTTCTCTGGAACCAGGTGGTACGCGGCGACTGTACGGGACCTCCAAGTGGTACTCGATCACAAAAAGGTTGGGAACCACTGTTTTAAGGGATAAGTAGGGAAATGTTCTGGATTGTCCAAACGGAAGGGAGGCAGGCAGGCATTGGAGCTACACTCCTCCCTGGCTATTGCATTTGCCTTGCGCCATAAGTAATAGTTATGAATGAAAGTCTATGGAGATTCTCAATCATGGTTGTCCCAAAGGTGCTTTTTTCCAAAGGCAATTGGGCTTTTTCTTGGTGTTTTTCTTTGAAAACATTTCACTTCTCATCCAAGATGCTTCAGTTATGAATGAAAGACAAATTACATTTAGAAATATATTATAACCAATATCCACGCACATACGTAGATACAGATAAACCCATCTGGAATGTGCACCTGCTTCATAGACTTATCGGTGAGACGTGTAGCTCTAGTTCTAACTGGAAGGAGTAAGTTTGTTTCTTCCCAGACAGTTTCTATATTTATTCTTTATTTTTAGAACTACCAGGAAAAGTTGATCTCATTGATTTTATTACTGACGGAGAGATATTCATTTCTGACTTACATCCCAGAACCAAGTTAATGATTTCTCCTTAAATACCTCCCTTCGCTGAAAACAGAAGCCTGAAAGAGGGGTAGATTTGCACATGTGGCATTTGCTGTAACAGTAAATCTTTTCAACGGTGGGAACAAGGTGTGCCTTTATGAGGATGGGAAATCAGCTGCAAAGCATATGGGAAACACTCTTCTCTAAGCCTGAAAAATGGTTATACTGCTCACCAGCTTTCAGCTTGCACAGATATGCATTTCTCAAATATCACTTATAGAAGAAAGGAGATACTCTTAAAATACAGATAAAATGTCCCAAGAAGGCTGAAGCACAGCTTTTGGGTGTACAATAATACATTACAAGGTCAGAAGGAGGGAAACTGGTTCAGGAAAGCTACAAATATCCATCCTCCAGAAATGATAAGATACCCAAAGAACAAGAGGGGAGAAAACTAAATGACCTTTTAACTGATATCCAGCTACCCTGGTTTTAAAATATTTCATGAATGCTCCGCAAGATAAGACTTTTGTCATGCCCCATTGGAGTCTGCATCTGGGGAGGAGAACGAGTTGGAGCTGGAGCCGACGGAGATCGAGGGGGCTGCTTCCGTTGGCTTCGGAGGAATGTGGGGAGGAAAGGCCGAGGCAGCCCAGGGCCCCTCAGGATTGGGACAGCTTGTTAGCAGGGAGGAACGGGGGCAGGATGAAGAACAGAGGGCAAGCAGTGCACAGGAGGAATGACGGAGCTCAGGCGAAGAGCAAGGACTGCCCCCTCCTGATCCCCGAGCATGGAGAGTGGAGAGAAGGTGGGAACAGTGCAAGCTGACCAGACAACTTGGGAGGAGGGCGCCTCGCCCCTCTTCACAAGGCACACCTGGGGACTGAGAGTTAAGGAGATGCTGTGGGGAGGGGCATTTGTCGGGAACAAATGCTGACTTGGTAGAGTTTGGTGTGCCAGTACAGACATTTGGAGTTTGCAGTACTTCTTGCTTCTTCCTTACTTGTGGACTCAGTGCCTTCTTCCTGACTTCATGGACTCAGTATCTTGTTCCTGTCTTTGTGGACTCATTGCTTTTTGTTTTATGGACTCATTGTTTGTTCCTTGTTTCATGGACTCTTTCCCTGTTCCTTTGTTTTGCTGGACTGGGCGCAGCCAGTGGCTGCCATGTGTTTGTGTGTGTGTGGGGGGTGCACTTTTCTCTGGGACTTTGCCAAGAATGTGGGAGCACTTGAGGGGAACTTTGGAGCATTAAAGGGTAGTTTGAACTCTCAACTGGCTGTGTGACCTTCATGCTTTCTCCCGGGTCATCACAACTTTCTCAAAAGTGTAAGAATCATAGTAAAATCTCTT
>JALIGW010000021.1:7175787-7288287 GCA_023053685.1 Diadophis punctatus similis
GGCTAGACAAGTGAATTTTTGCCCCAGTTTACAGTTGTTCAGTAAAACACTGCAGTTGTTAAGTTAGCAACACAGCTGTTCAGTGAATCTGGCTTCCCCATTGGCTTTGCTTGTCAGAAGGTCACAAAAGGGGATCACGTGACCCCAGGACACTGCAACGGTCATAAATGTGAGTCAGTTGCCAAGTGGATCAATTTTGATCATGTGACCATGGGGACAGTGCAACACTTGTAAGGGTGAGAAATAGTCATAAGTCACTTTTTTCCATGATGTTAGAATAGAATAGAATAGAATAGAATAGAATAGAATAGAATAGAATAGAATAGAATAGAATGGAATGGAATGGAATGGAATGGAATGGAATGGAATGGAATGGAATGGAATAATAATAGAACAGAACAGAACAGAACAGAACAGAACGGAACGGAATGGAACGGAATGGAACGGAACGGAATGGAATGGAATAATAATAGAACAGAACAGAACAGAACAGAACAGAACGGAACGGAACGGAACGGAACGGAACGGAATGGAATGGAATGGAACAGAATAATAATAGAACAGAACAGAACAGAACAGAACAGAACAGAATAGAATAGAATAGAATAGAATAGAATGGAATGGAATGGAATGGAATGGAATGGAATGGAATGGAATGGAGTGGAGTGGAGTGGAGTGGAGTGGAGTGGAGTGGAGTGGAATGGAATGGAATGGAATGGAATGGAATGGAATGGAATGGTATGGAATAATAATAGAACAGAATAGAATAGAATAGAGTAGAATAGAATAGAATGGAATGGAATGGAATGGAATGGAATGGAATGGAATGGAATGGAATGGAATGGAATAATAATAGAACAGAATAGAATAGAATAGAATAGAATAGAATAGAATAGAATAGAATGGAATGGAATGGAATGGAATGGAATGGAGTGGAGTGGAGTGGAGTGGAGTGGAATGGAATGGAATGGAATAGAATAGAATAGAATAGAATAGAATAGATAGAATAGAATAGAATAGAATAGAATGGAATGGAATGGAATGGAATGGAATGGAATAGAGTGGAGTGGAGTGGAGTGGAGTGGAGTGGAGTGGAGTGGAGTGGAATGGAATGGAATGGAATAGAATAGAATAGAATAGAATAGAATAGAATAGAATAGAATAGAATAGAATAGAATAGAAATAGAATAGAATAGAATAGAATAGAATTCTGCATGGCCAAGTGTGATTGGACACACAAGGAATTTGTCTTTGGTGCATATGCTCTCAGTGTACATAAAAGAAAATATACGTTCGTCAAGAATCATAAGGTACAACACTTAATGATAGTCCAGGTACAAATTAGCAATCAAATCATATTAGGAACTTCGAACGATCACTAAATGAACTGTTGTAAGTCAGGAACCAACTGTATGTGCATTTTCATTCCTATAAGGGACCGGAATCTGTTGTTTTTGCCACCATTTGGGGGAAAGAGCGGGGAGGCTAATGATTGATTCAGTTCGATGTGAAGAACACTAAACCCTGCACTTCCAATATCAGAAGGCAAAAGAATGACAGCAAGAGATAGGAGTTTGGTTACAAGCAGCCGAAAAGCAATAATCAGATGTCAGCCATGACGAGTCAGTCAGGAAACAAAAGCTCTTAAGATTGAAGAGATGGTCCTACAAGAAGACCCCTTTTGCCAGAAAAACAAGAGTCTAATGGCACCTTAATCACTAAACCAATTTATCCACCGAGTATGTATCATACAGTATATGGTGCAGATGGAATAAGATGAATGGGTAGATATTGTATATTATGTTAAGAAAGGAGTTACTGTCACCATGGGAAAGCAGAAAAGCTTCTTTAAATGAAAGCAAGGAGAACATTGAAAAGGAAGGAGAAGGGATTACAAGATGGATTTCCTCAGGACCCCCTCAGGGTGGAGATCATTCCAATGGGGATGCACTATATGGGAAAGTCATTCCAGAGGTGGGTTCCTGCCGGTTCGGACTGGTTCTATAGAACCGGTAGCCGGAATTTCCCCCCGTTCGCCGAACCGGCAGCGATGGCTGGCTGAACCGGTCCTCCAGCTTGAAATCCATGCACAGACCAGTTTAACCCAGGAGCGACGGGCAAAACACGCACTTCCTGCATGACCCCGAACCAGTAGGGAAGGTAAGTAGAATCCACCTCTGAGTCATTCCTTCTGTGTCCTATTAAGTAGCATTGTTTCAAGAAAGAGTCCAGATGCCTATCCTACTGGAATGAATGGGACGGACAGATACCATTGAGGAGAGGCAGTCTGGCCCTGGGATTTAGGCACCCCAGAACCCACAACCATCAGTCTTAGTAGTATGGAAGCAAAGTCATCCAGACCAGCAGAGTCTACAGATGCTTGGATAGAAGCTTACCAAGATTATCTTCTTTAACAGATTTGGGAACAAGATGGATTAATGTCCCATCTTACCTATTACAATGTTAAAAACCAGTGGTGGGATTCAAATTTTTTTTACTACCAGTTCTGTGGCAGTGGTTTGGTGGGCATGGCTTGGCTTGGTGGGCATGGCAGGGGAAGGATACTGTAAAATCTCCATTCCCTCCTCACTCCAGGGGATGGATACTGCAAAATCTTCATTCCCTCCCCACTCCAGAGGAAGCATACTGCAAAATCTTCATTCCCTCCCCACTCCAGGGGATGGATACTGCAAAATCCCCATTTCCTCCCGATCAGCTGGACTCGGGAGGCAGAGAATAGATGGGGGCGGGGCCAGTCAGAGGTGGTATTTACCGGTTCTCTGAACTACTCAAAAGTTCCGCTACTGGTTCTCCAGAACTCATCAGAACCTGCTGAAATCTACCTCTGGTTAAAATCCTGACTTTCAAACAGATGCAAAACGGATGGATTGTCTTTTAAAATAGTTTAATTAATATTAGAAACAGAGACAGGAGCGAACAGATACCCAGACATGAGATAACATAAAAAGGAAAGACTTCAAGGTCCTAATAAAACAATGAGTTATTAGAAAATTGTTATCGCCTTCAGGTCTAGCTTTATTTCCAATAGCAATAGCAATAGCATGTAGACTTATATACTGCTTCATAGTGCTTTACTGCCCTCTCTAAGCGGTTTACAGAGTTCAGCATATTGCCCCCAACAATCTGGGTCCTCATTTTACCCACCTCGGAAGGATGGAAGGCTGAGTCAACCTTGAGCAGGTGAGATTTGAACAGCTGAACTGCTGAACTAGCAATCAGCTGAAGGTTGCAGTGCTGCTTTTAACCACTGCACCACCTCGGCTCCCTGAGGTGGTGCAGTGGTTAATGCATCTAGGTAGTCCCCCCCCCCCCCCTAATTTCTGACTTCTTCCATATTGCTTTTTAGATTTCCCAGTTCAGGCCTACAATTCCAATATTCCTTGGCGGTCTCCCATCTAATCCTAAATTTGTCACCTAGAGTCACAAATGTGAGATGGACATTGAGGGGCTGCCACAGAGAGGAGGGGGTCAGGCTGTTTTCCAAAGCACCTGAAGGCCAGATAAGGAATAATGGATGGAAACTGAACAAGGAGAGATTCAACCTAGAAATAAGGAGGAACTTTCTGACAGTGAGAACAATCAACCAATGGAACAGAAGTTACCCTCGGAAGCTGTGGGAACTTCATCACTTGAGACTTTCAAGAAGAGATTGGACTGCCATTTGTCAGAAATGGTGTAGGGTCTCCTGCTTGAGCAGGGGGTTGGACTAGATGACCTACAAGGTCCCTTCCAACTCTGTTAATCTGTTAATCTGTCAATTTCCCATCTCTTTTAGAGCTTCCAAAGGGCTTAGGCCATGCAAATACATGTGCAAGCTAAACCTAGATCCTAGCAATGGTTTAGAAAGGAATCACTACAAGTTATCTTCTGGATGACCACAAATACACTGTTGGACATTATTCCATTCTTTCCCTTATTTTCCCTTATTTTTGCCCTTTCAGATTTCAACCCTCCAAGGACAATTCTTGCTGGGTGTCTCTACTGTTGTTTTTCCTTTCTTGTTACAGCTTGCAAATGTTGGCAATAAAACATCTTCAAAGAAAAAACAAGAAAGTCCAGTTGCCTCCTGAAAAAGCACCTTTGGGACAACCATGACCTGGATGACTGAGAATCTCTACAGACTTTTTAGATATGTAATTTGGGATGAACACCCTTCAAATGGTGTGGGAGTATGAACGGATTTCCAGAAAAATGACAAACTACAGGACCCATTAGCAGTACTCAGGTGACCCTGACGACACAGATAACCTCCAAGTGGCCTCAACAATGCTATAAAAGAATGCAAATGACCAGCTGTCTGCAAGGAGTATAAATCCTTCCATTCCCCACCATCCAGTCAAAGCACAGAATGTCTGAAGGCTTGGCCAAATGCCATGAGTCTTCCTTGAGAAGAAATCCAAAGCAGGGAACCAGGAATTCATAATACAAGGCATGACAGAGATCTGAGTTTAAACTATTGTTTCCTGCAGCTTGCCAGCTGCCTCTACTGTTCTTAAATAGACTAGGGGAGTGGCCAATTAGCCCCCAGTCTTACTCCCGAGGAGACCTCCTCCAGAGTAAATCTTCCTGCCTCTTGGCAGCCCTGCGTGCTCTTGCATTCAGGAAAGGAGTAGCCCCTCCTTTCTCATCACTGCCAAGAGGTGCTGGAGGTTCCAAAGGCCCTGGCTGCACAGGCTGCTGATGGGCCACAGCAGATCAAGCCTGATTCTTACCAAGGTGAAGACTATCTACCATTACTGCTATTGGAAGTAGAAATGGTACTCTTCAACCAGAATAGAATAGAATAGAATAGAATAGAATAGAATAGAATAGAATAGAATAGAATAGAATAGAATAGAATAGAATTCTTTATTGGCCAAGTGTGATTGGACACACAAGGAATTTGTCTTCGGTGCATAAGCTCTCAGTGTACATGAAAGCTATAAGTGATAAATCATGATCATAGTCATCATAAATACATTCATCATGAATCATAAGATGCAACACTTAGTGACAGTCATAGGACACTAAATAAGCAATCAACATAAATCATACTAAAAAACTAAATAAAACAATATAAACCATAAGGATACAAGCAACAAAGTTATAGTCATAAGTAGAAAAGGAGATACGTAATAGGAAGGATGAGAAGAAAAATTGTGATACAGTCTTAATAAATAGTTTGACAGTGTTGTGGGAATCAGTTGTTTAGCAGAGTGATGGCATGGGGGAAAAAGAAGTTGATAAGAAGCACACCTATTTACAGGCAAAATGCCAGATGTGTGAACTGATCGATTCCTGGCCTAGAGATGGAGCTCTTGCCTCACAATCAGGAGGTTGTGAGTTTGATCCTAGGTAGAGGCAGATGTAGGGTCTCCTGCTTGGGCAGGGGGTTGGACTAGATGACCTGCAAGGTCCCTTCCAACTCTATTAAATCTGATTCTGTCCAGATCATGCTTCACATCCATAGCCCATTTCCACAGTGACCCCCTCCCTCTTGGTATCTAAGAGGTACCAAGACATCAAGGCAGGTCACGATAAGAATTCAAAGGCAGAAACTCAAATACAAGTTCATTACACCGTCTTGCAGCTGGCAAACAGCTAAGATTTAGCGCGATCGATCCCGGCCAAGTGGACTGTCACCAATCTGAAACCTTGGTCAGTGGCAAGGTTTATTTGCATAATTTGTGGCAGGGAGGGGATAAGGTTGACTGGCGCCTAGACAGAGGAGATAACATGTCACATTTTATCTTTGGTTTGTTGTTATTTTCCAACCGAGAACAACAGCCTTTTGCTGTTTGTCTTCCCCAGAGATTTGATCGAAAAGATTGTCAGTGCTGATATAGGGTTGAAGAGGGGGGAAAAACTGCAGTGGAGTAGAGATTTTTGTCAGCACCTTAATCTCTGATTTGTAGAAGGTTGTTCTTTGGGATATTCGGCATGTCGGAGGATTGCCACCAAAGAGCCCTTCTGTTCTTTAATGCCAGTACTAATCTTAACCAATGTGAGCATGAAAACTATTGTGCGACACTTGCGGAACATCTATCAAAGTTATATTTTCCCAAGCTCAGGGAAAGCAGCTGAATCATGCATGTTCTTGATAGGGCTCTGATCAGGCTGATAAAGGCAGCTCAGCTTCAGTCGGGGTGTTTTCTTTTTCTTTTTCTTTTAAAGGCGGTGTTTTGAAAAGCAAAGAGGAAATTCAAAGCCGGAGCTGTAGCCCAACAGCTCCCCTAACACTTTGATCAACCTGCGACTGACATTTCACTGAAAATGTCTTGGTTTTATTAAAATGCTGGCATCTGAGATGGAGGGAGAGTCAACCGGAGTCACCGAAAATATAATCTATAGTTTAAAAAGAAAAAAAACGATTGCACAAACACAACAACAGTTCTGAGAGACACCACTTATCAAATTCTCTCTCTCTCTCTCCTCTCTCTCTCTCTCTCTCCTTCTATTCTCTCTCTCTCTCTCTCTCTCTCTCTCTCTCTCTCTCTCTCTCTCTCCTTCTATTCTCTCTCTCCTCTCTCTCTCCTTCTATTCTCTCTCTCTCCTCTCTCTCTCCTTCTATTCTCTCTCTCTCTCTCTCTCTCTCTCCTTCTATTCTCTCTCTCTCCTCTCTCTCTTCTCTCCTTCTATTCTCTCTCTCTCTCTCTCTCTCTCTCTGTCTCTCTCTCCTCTCTCTCTCCTTCTATTCTCTCTCTCCTCTCTCTCTCCTTCTATTCTCTCTCTCTCCTCTCTCTCTCCTTCTATTCTCTCTCTCTCTCTCTCTCTCTCTCTCTCCTTCTATTCTCTCTCTCTCCTCTCTCTCTCTCTCCTTCTATTCTCTCTCTCTCTCTCTCTCTCTCTCTCTCTCTCTTGTCTCTCTCTCCTCTCTCTCTCTCCTTCTATCTCTCTCTCCTCTCTCTCTCCTTCTATTCTCTCTCTCTCCTCTCTCTCTCCTTCTATTCTCTCTCTCTCCTCTCTCTCTCTCTCTCTCCTTCTATCTCTCTCTCTCTCCCTCTCTCCTTCTATTCTCTCTCTCTCTCTCCTTCTATTCTCTCTCTCTCTCTTCTCTCTCTCTCTCTCTCCTTCTATTCTCTCTCTCTCTCTCTCTCTTGTCTCTCTCTCCTCTCTCTCTCTCCTTCTATTCTCTCTCTCCTCTCTCTCTCCTTCTATTCTCTCTCTCTCCTCTCTCTCTCCTTCTATTCTCTCTCTCTCCTCTCTCTCTCTCCTTCTATTCTCTCTCTCTCTCTCTCTCTCTCTCTCTTGTCTCTCTCTCCTCTCTCTCTCTCCTTCTATTCTCTCTCTCCTCTCTCTCTCCTTCTATTCTCTCTCTCCTCTCTCTCTCCTTCTATTCTCTCTCTCTCCTCTCTCTCTCCTTCTATTCTCTCTCTCTCTCTCTCTCTCTCTCTCTCTCTCTCTCTCTCTCTCTCTCTCTCTCTCTCTCCTTCTATTCTCTCTCTCTCTCTCTCTCTCTCTCTCTCCTTCTATTCTCTCTCTCCCCCCTTCTCTACACAGAGAGAGGGAGGGAGGGAGGGAGGGAGGGAGGAAGAGTATATACGGACATATTTTTGAAAAGGAAAGCTTTTCCCTTAGGGTCAGGATAGATTTCCACTTCTCTAAACATTAATATATATTGTTAAAAATGAGACAAACACAGAAGTTAAATCAACTTAGGACTTCTTTGCAGAGGGCAATAAAACCTTTATGTGAGAAGACTTATTTCTCAACAAAGGAAAGGAATCCGCTAATTTAAAAATTAATTGGAAAGGAAAGAAATACAAAAAATGTACTGAAGCATTTAAAAAAAATCAGTATTGGGATAGTTATTTGCCTTTCACTTTGAAGGACGTCAAGAATAAATTGCCACTGAAAGCCAAGTTCCTGCCCCCCCCCCCCGCCCTCAAAGGTAACTGGGCTGCATATGGTTGATCTTCGACTTATGAACCAAAATGGGGCTAAGTGAGACAGTCATTGACAAAATGTCATATACCTCTGTAGAAACTTCCCCTCAAATACTGTATCATACGAGGACACCAGCATGAAACAGACCTGCTTCAAAAAGAGCCAGGCCAGAGAAGACAATCATTTAAAATAAAATAACCAGTTAAGTTTCTTTTCCCTCTTTGCAAAGCCTATATACCAGTGATGGTGAACCTTTTTTGGTTTGCTTGCCAAAAGGGGGTGCGTGCGTGCACTAGCGCATGTGTGCACATGCCCACACTCATTCCTTTCCCCCCACACATGCGCACAACCCCCCATGCTGCCCCCTGTGCATGCCCACATACTCACACCCCCACCCCTTCACATGCACAAAGGCCTCACTGAAGCCTGAAAACAGCAAAACGGGCAAACCAGACATTTGGAAAAACGCACTTCCGGTTTGCCCGTTGGGCTGTTTTTCACACTCCGGGTCTTCATGAAGCTTCCCTGAAGCCTCCGGAGTACAAAAAACAGCCCAATGGCAAACCGGAAGTGCGTTTTTCTGAACTTCCGGTTTTCCAGTTGGACCATTTTCCACACTCTGGGGCTTCAGGAAGCTTCCCTGAAGCCTCCGGAGGGCAAAACAGCCTTCCCCAAGGCCGAAAATCAGCTGGCCAGCACGCACATGCGCGCTGGAGCTGACATAGGGCAATGTATCGCGTGCCCTCCCATATGGCTCCGCGTGCCACCTGTGGCATGCGTGCCATAAGTTCGCCATCACTGCTATATAGTCTCTGCAATTGATTGACATTGTTCTGGACAAGACATTTTGTTCTATCAGATGTGTTGGGAGCAAATATTTCCTTCTTACTTCTTCCTGCAGTGGCGTTTGACCACTCTGGATAGCAATCCTTGCCAGATCCTCATTCACAATCAGAAATTGGCTTTTAATAGGATTTAGGATATCATACCAGTTGATACCAGTTGATAATACAGAAAGTGCTATGGAAATTAAAAACGCCTTAGGTCCAATCATTCTGAAACATGCAACTACACTGAGTAAATTAGAAGTAGCCTTCATGCTCTCCAGACTGAATTTCTTCATGCTTCTTGAGTGTTTCCCGTCCAAAATGTATGTGCTGGAATAACAATCTCCTTTTCACTCAATTCATACCATGCTGTAGAGCATATGACATCTTGCTCTTTTTGCCCTTTCCTTAGTTAGCCAGCTGACATTTGGTTTGGCCTGGTGAAGGTGTTAGACCTGGTCGTACCTACCTTCAGCCAGGAAAGCTCATTTTGGGCCAGGCTTCCTCTTTTCTTGTGGAAAATCAGCAAATATCGGTGCATATCACATGAAATCCTGAGGAAGATCCTATCTAACAATATCTACATGTAAGGGAGAAACTTCATGGTCTTCTTCCAATATTTCTTTGGATTCCAAAACTGCCCTATTGAATGTTAAGGAAATAAAAATAAAAATAGTGGGAGTCTGCAGCCCACTGCTTTCTTAGAAGGGTACTAATCTACCAAGAAAAGGGATGAATGAGCTGTAAATATGAACTCTTAACTATAAGTGTTCTGTCCTCACTATAGATTAGTCTGTGTGCAGCTCGACATGCAGCTAAACCCACCTATCCTCTAATAAAACAGACCGTGTGCGTAGATCTGAATGCTTTATTGAAAGAACAGGATGTGGTGAAACTGGGGAAAATAGGAATACATACAATGACACCCAAATACAAAACAGACAGTATTAAGTTACTGTTGAACATAACAATTAATAAAGACAAGCACTTTAAATTTCACCAGCGATGTTCTGTGTGTGGGATGTGGGTTTGTCCTTGAATGACCATGTGCCACAGATTAAGATGGATTCTTCTTTGTGCTTCTGCCTTCCCCAAATGCTAAAGGAAATGGAGCCTGGCTTCCCAGCATGCACTTGGTTTGAGAGTGCGGGCTGATGGGTAATGGGGTGCGGTCAACTTCAAACAATATACTTGGTATTTTGTCTCTCTTGCCACTAGATGGGGCTAGAGAGCAACAACAGTATATAAAGTTTATATGCTGGGGCATGACAATAAGGCTAAAGTTAAGACCAGAATTCACTTTTCTTGTTGTCTTTGAATATATGTTACATATTTACCTAACCTACTTAAGCACATGGAGTGAACACAGACAGGCATTTATGAGTGAATATGAAAGAGAGTGAGGGGACCATTTATTATATTCTCTGTGAAGAGAAAAATGTGTTCTATTAATCAAACCAAGTAATTGTCAACGTGTAGCTTTCTTAAGCGAGCAGCTTGCTTCACAAATATAATTCACGAGCCACTGAATTACAGAAATATAAAAGGCAGAGAGCGAAGGCACCCTCATTAAGAAGATAACTTTCATATGCTATAGTTAGGTTTCTCCTCCCCCCAACCCCGCTTTTTTTAGGAGTTTTATCTTGGCTATCTATTTTCTCAGTTTTTCACTGTCTGAGCCAAACAGTCTCTTGATCCATGTTCACACCTTGTTTTACACCAGACCAGTGGTGTGTTCCTACCGGTGTGGTCCACTCTATCGCACCGTAGCGGCAGGCTGGTGACATCACCAAGAGGTTACCGACCCGGTGTGGTCGGTTGCCGGTCCCTAGGAGCCGCCATCTTTTTTCAGAATTTCTGGGCTTTTTTTTCTTCCTGCGCATGCACGGAAGCAAAAAATTGCTGAAATTGCACGTGCGTCCCCTCGCGAGATTTTGGTGAGATTTTGCTTCCGCGCATGCGTGGAAGCAAAATCATGCAAGGGGGGCACACGCGTAGCAAGCGAGCACACGAAATGTGGTGATGCACGCGCAGCGCACTGGCAGCAAGGTAAGAGAGCAACCCGTCACTGCACCAGACCCTCAAGTGTGTCCAGAAATTAATTTACACTCTTTTTGCGGGTTTCCAGACATTCAATAGAAAAACAGAAGGTTTTCCAAGACAAAGTGGAAGTGACATCTTTTGTCAGTAATTTTATTAGAGATAATAAAAGAAGAATTGCATGCATTTTAGTAGCCAAAGGTACAGTTTGGCTATTGAATACATAAAGCCACTTTATTATTTTTGTAAAAAAAATATCAATGATATTGTCTATTTTTGGACAGAGTCATCACTGGGTACTGAGGTGGTATTCACTTACCTTCCCTACAGGTTCACAAATGTGAGTGTGCGCCCATCTCCACACATGCGCACGGCCTCCCGCGCATGCACTTTAATCATGTGTGTGCCTTCCGCGCATGCGCCCAGCCTCGCAAACATGGCTAAATAGGACGTCATTACATCTGGGTTTGTGGGTGGGTGGGTGAATGGGCGGGGGCAGGGGCAGGGGCAAGCCCACCCACAGTCTCCGCTATCAGTTCTCCTGAATAGCACCTCTGACTGGGTATGTTAGGAAATGAATCAACAAGCTCTAAATTCAGGCTGAATTCTCATGGGTTTTTTGGCATCAGGATCTCTAAGAGTGGAAAGCCAGTTTGGCATTGCGAGGTTACTTATTAAAGAGAAGGCTTTCAAAACTGGGTCCAATGCAGGGGTGGGTTCCACTTACCTTAGGCACTGGTTCGCATCATAACACTCGCGCATGCACATGCGTTCCCCTGTGCAATTTGGTTTCTGCGCATGCTCAGTAGCTGGAATTGGCCCGAAACACAGCTGAGGAGCTGATCAGCTGTGCTTCGGGTGAAGGAATAAAGGTCAGTATAAACCCGGGGGTGGGTGAGAGGGCCCTTTTACAAGCAGCAGAACAAGAAAAACCTTCCAAAAAGTCAAAAAATTCGCAAAAAAACCAAACAAAAAAAAAAGATGCCAGCACCTACAGACCGGCACCAGCTGGTCCAGTTCAGTGACGTCACCAGCGGGTCACTACCGGTTCGGGCGATCCGGGCCAAACCAGGAGGAACCCACCCCTGGTCCAATGTTTCCAAAACTCATTTAGCATTTTGCTCTGAAAGGAAAGTGTCATTCTGCACCTTCTCTCCGCTTGGAGAGAGCACTCCAAAGAAGAGGTGAAAACGCAATTATAATTAAGGGCAATGGTATTATACCACAGCACATAGCAATAATTATAGGATCCCTGGATGCATTTTCCATTCTTGCTACTGTAGCATGAAAGGGGTCACTCATAAATGTGGCTGAATCATTTATTTATTTATTTATTTATTTATTTATTTATTTAAACGCTCTTATAGGCCGCCCAATCCCGTGGGACTCAGGGCGGCGTACAACATGAATCATCTTGGTCTCAATTATAAAAAAATCCCTGGTCAATTCAAGTCAGACAGAAAACTTTTCCGCAGAGTTGATGGGCACATTAAATTGCAACTTGCAATGTCAGAATGAATATGAATGAATGGCAGATGAGATTACTGGCAGTCTTCAGTTCTTGCTAGATCCCCTCAGCCTGCCCAATGTTGATCTGGGATCTTGATAACTAGAAGCTGACAGCCACACAAGCCATTGTGGACATTATTTTAGGTTTCTTAAAACGCCGCGCTTCTAAAGTTGTTTGTTTAAGCGGTCCTGCAGTAAGAGGAAGAGTGAACGTGAATGAACAAGCATACAAAGGTGGGAACTTTCTTCCATTGTGGTCCACAGTTCCATTCCCATTTCTGAAGGCTGCAGCACTGCTGTTGAGAGAGGGAATGGAAAGGAAGGATAGAGTAGGGAAGGGTACAGAAGGGAAGGGTAGAATGGTGTGGGAAGGGGAGGAGAGGGAAAGGGAAAAGGAAAGGGAAAGGGAAAGGGAAAGGGAAAGGGAAAGGGAAAAGAAAGGGAAAGGGAAAGGGAAAGGGAGAGGGAGGGAGGAAGGAAGGAAGGAAGGAAGGAAGGAAGGAAGGAAGGAAGGAAGGAAGGAAGGAAGGAAGGAAGGAAGGAAGGAAGGAGAAAAGCAGGGGAAGGCAGGAAGGCAGGCAGGCAGGAAAGAAGGAAGGAAGGAAGGAAGGAAGGAAGGAAGGAAGGAAGGAAGGAAGGAAGGAAGGAAGGAAGGAAGGAAAGAAAGAAAGAAAGAAGGAAGAAGGAAAGAAGGAAAGAAGGAAAGGAGGAAAGGAGGAAAGGAGGAAGGGAAGGCAGGCAGGCAGGAAAGGAGGAAGGAAGGAAGGAAGGAAGGAAGGAAGGAAGGAAGGAAGGAAGGAAGGAGAAAGGCCAGGGCAGGCAGGAAGGCAGGTAGGCAGGAAAGAAGGAAAGGAGGAAAGGAGGAAAGGAGGAAAGGAGGAAGGAGGAAGGCAAGGGAAGGCAGGAAGGCAGGCAGAAAAGAAGGAAGGAAGGAAGGAAGGGGAAGGGAAGGGAAGGGAAGGGAAGGGGAAGGGAAGGGAAGGGAAGGGAAAGAACTAAATAGATGAGGAAGGCATGGCAAAAGATCAAGTTAAAAATAATACAGTATAATCATGTGAAGTGCCTCTTCCAGAGAGAGATTGCTGGAATGAATCAGGTTTCAAAGTGGTTACTGACTTTGAAGTTATACACATTTGGATGTGATGTCTTGGCAGACATACCCAAATACAGGTAGTCCTTGACTTACAATGGTTCATTTAGCGACCACTCGAAGTTACATCAGCACTGAAAGAAAGTGATTCATGACCATTTTTCACATTTAACAGTTGCAGCAACCATATGATCACCTGATCAAAATTCAGACGCTTGACAACTGACTCGTATTTATGACGGTTGCAGCACCCTGGGGTCATGTGACCCCCTTTTGCAACCTTCTGACAAGCAAAGTCAATGGGGGAGCCAGACTAACAAGCATGTTACAAACGTAACAATTGCAGTGATTCACTTAACAACGGTGGCAAGAAAGTTTATAAAATGGGGCAAAATTCACTTAACAATGGTCTCATTTAGCAACAGAAATTTGGGGCTCAATTGTGGTCATAAAATGAGGATTATTTGTATCAGTTTATACCAGTGGTGGGTTGCTCCCAGTTCGGCCTGGTTCAGCGAACCGGTAGCGGCGGTGGAAGGAGGCTCCGCCCAGCCACCCGGGATGCATGAGCCGAGGTGGTACAGCGGTTAGAGGCAGTACTGCAGGCCACTTTAGCTGACTGTGATCCGCAGGTCAGCGGTTCAAATCTCACCGGCTCAAGGTTGACTCAGCCTTCCATCCTTCCGAGGTAGGTAAAATGAGGACCCAGATTGTTGGGGGCAATATAAATATACATTGCTTACTGGTGTAAACCGCTTAGAGAGTGCTTGCACTGTGAGGCAGTATATAAATCTCACAAATAAATAAAATAAATAAATACATGCTTCTGCGCATGCACAAAAGCATCGCACAAGTGCATGCACAAGTGAACCACATTTACAACCCACTACTGGTTTATACATTCATTTGCAAGATGTTTGAGGAAAGTAGTGTAAATGTTCCACAATAAATCTAGCCTAGATTTGTTACAGTTAAGGAACAAGAATAGTAGGGTGGTATAGTTTACTTTTTCAGTGTCCAAAGGAATATGAGATGTGGCTGAATTCAAAATCCCAATTCAGTTTCTAAATAAGATTTCAACTTCAACACGTCGGCATTTCTGGAACAAGATCTGGAATTCCTGGCTGAACATGTGGAAATTCTGTAAAAACAAAACAAAACAAAAACTTTTTCTGGAAACTAACTTTTGCAATATACAGTTTATATATATATATATATAAAGGTGAGGGGTTGACTGAAATAGCATCCATTAAGTGTTAATTAAAATGGCAATTTCATTTCATATTATGTTCAGCTGTGCCATTCCGACATTCACACTTGTATAACTGTGACCCAATCTGTCGGCGTGCATTTCCTTCTAACTTCACAATTTCATTATTTCACAACTTTGCCATTCTGCTTCTAGTGATTTAGGAGAGAAAATGACACACGAGGGCAAATATGTGCAAAGTGATAGCATCTGGAAACACAGTTGGTGACAATGAATATGTTGTAAATTACATTAATATTACAGAAACAGAGAACTGGAATGTTTTATGGTTAGCATTAAAAATAAGGATCACATCATTTCTCTCTCTCTCTCTCTCTTTCTCTTAACGCACATTCTCTGTGGATATTTTAATGTATTCTACAAGGAATATATTGTTCCATTTTTATCTAAGGCTTCTTCAATCAGCTCCATAATGAATGTGAGATCTCGCAGAAGCTACTAATACTATTCTGTAAGGAAAAAGCTGCCAATTTTTCTACATAACGGGAGTTTATATCTTTTGGCCGTAAAGTTTTGAGTCCAATTCCCAAAATTTACCCAACACTTGTCAGTGAATTTTAATTTGTAATGCAATAGTAAGATATAGCAAATACTGTATTTTTGGGAGTATAAGACGCACCGGAGTATAAGACGCACCTTAGTTTTTGGGGAGGAAAATAGGGGAAAAAATCTGCCTACCCGGTATTCATCTGGCTAGAGTCCTTAGTCTGGTCAGCTTCAGCACATTATTTTATCCCCTGGTTAGGACTTAAAAAAACCTTCTTCTGAGAGAGTAACAATGAAAGAGCCTGCAAGCCAGTAAGAGCTGGGAAGATCGTTAGCACGTGGTTAGGGCTAGAGTAATAATGAAAAAGCCTGCAAGGTAAGAGCTTGGAAGATCTGTTAGCACCTAGTTAGGGCTGGAAAAAAAAGCTACATTCAAAGTATAAGACGCACCCAAATTTTCAGCCACTTTTAGGGAGGAAAAAGGTGCGTCTTATACTCCAAAAAATACGGTAAGTGTACCAGGTATAGTTTTATGTAGTGATTTCAAGTTAATTCAATTATATAAGATTTTCTCAAAAGTACTTTTTTTTATTAAAAAGGCAACTGGACTGTTCTTTTGAGGAGGAGGAAGATATTTGGCTTCTCATCCAAGAAACTTCATCAGCTGTGACATCAGTTGTGAAGCTTCTTGGATGAGAAGTGAAATTATTTTCTTCTCCTCCTCCTCCTCCTTCTCCTCCTCCTCCTCCTTCTCCTCCTCCTCCTCCTCCTCCTCCCAATCCAGTTGCCTTTTAAGTTTTAAAAAAAGTACTTTTGAGGCAACTATGACCTGGATGATTGAGAATCTCCATAGACATATATGGATCGATGACATCACCAAGTATTTTGGGCCCAATTGGCAAAAGAAAGCTCAGGACCAAATAGGTTGGAAACATGCGGTAAAGGCCTTCATCCTGCAGTGGATAGACAATTTTTAAATTAATTAATTTATTTATTTTATCAAGCATATATATGATTACAGAAAAAGTATAAACATGATTATGAATACATAAAATGTATAAACATGGTTATGAGGACATGAGATGGCTACGAATGCATGGGGACATTAGCACAGGGATGGTAGGCACATTGGTGCGCTTATGCACCCCCCTTACAGACCTCTTAGGAATGGGGTGAGGTCAACAGCAGACAGTCTAAGGTTAAAGTTTTGGGGGTTTGGGGAAGAAACCACAGAGTCAGGTAATGTATTCCAGGCATTGATCACTCTGTTGCTGAAGTCGATTTTTTTGCAATCAAGTTTGGAGTGGTTTACGTTAAGTTCAAGTCTGGTGGCATAAGGTATTCTGTTGCGAACAGAGGAGTGGAGGACTCTTCTCGTGAAATATCTCTGGACATTCTCAATTGTATTAATGTCCGATATGTAGTGTGGTTCCAGACAGATGAGCTGTATTCGAGAATTGGTCTAGCAAATGTTTTATATGCTCTGGTTAAAAGTACAATATTACCAGAGAAGAAACTACACAAGATTAGGTTAACCACTCTTAATGCCTTTTTGGCAATGCTGTTGCAGTTGACAAGCAGATTTCATTCTAGGCAGAGGCTAGAAAGAGGAGATAAAATACAGTAGAAAAGACTTGGTTAAAAGGGAAAACTTAATTTTCTGTCATCTGGTATTTTCATTTGTGCATCTCCCTGGTTCCCAAATTCTTATTGGAAAGAAAAACAAAACAAAAATATTGCCTTATCCTCTACCCCAAATAAAATCTTTTCAAAGGCTATCCAGCAAAATGGAGAAGACAGTTCTTTAATTTCTTCTTAACCATTTTAACACTTTCCATTGTTGTACAGTGAATTACATAAATTGCCCACAGCTTTGCCCTTGGACTTACCAAGGCTACACTGACCCCATCACAATAGATAAGCATATTTTTCTCTTTGGCCTTCAGAATCAAAGAAACAAGAAAACATACAGAACCTATTAATAATTTTCATGCTTGTGCAGATCAGTCTTATTTCCATAGGTAGCTATCAATATAACAAACCCCATTAATTATTTTTAATAACAACTGGCTTTTTTTGTTAAGTATCTTGCTTATTCTGCCTCATGAACTAGCATTAGCCAATTGTGCACTCTGGCTTAGTATCACATTTCCCTAAGTGTATTATTACCTTGTATTTATCTAAATTAATTTCTGTGCTCTCTTGACCCTTTTTATGACAAGTGTATAATCTATCAATCAAATGCCAGCTGGAGTTTTCCCACACATCATGTCAAATTTCTTTCTGCGTTGCAGTGTCCATTGCATGTATGAGCATGTGGATTTACCCTTACCTGGAAGGAATACTTATTAATCGCAATTCACATTGACTAAGAAGATCAAGTGTAATTTCTCTCTCTCTTGGGTCTCCAAGTGTGAAACAAAGAGACAGGGAGGAAAAAGTGTTTTATAGGCAGAAGAATAAGAAAGGAAGACCGATAATGAATGAAGTTGTATTGTAAAACTGACCTATAGTGTTCTCAAAATAACTTACAAAATAACTGGGTAAAAAATCTGAAAGCCATTTAAGCATTGATTGGTATGAATCCGAAAGAGACGGAGATAGATATAGATAGGTAGGTAGGCAGGCAGGCAGGCAGATGATAGACAAATGATAGAAATAGAGAGGTGGTGATAGAGAGAGATGAGAGAGAAAGAGAGGTGGAGAGAGAGAAAGGGAGGGAGGGAGAGAGAGAGAGAGAGAGAGAGAGAGAGAGAGAGAGAGAGAGAGAGAGAGAGAGACAGACAGACAGACAGACAGACAGACAGACAGACAGACAGACAGACAGACAGACAGACAGAGACAGAGAGATCTGGGCAGGCATGAAGTTAGGTTCAAATAGCAAACTTTGCCTTTTTCATTTTCTTTTAAAGACTCCGCAGTGAAAACACAACTCTCCTAAGGAGTTTTTCTAGATTCTGAATATGCTGATTCGGTATTGACAGTTTAGTTATTTTTATAACTTTCTACTCTGGCATTATTACAGCTTGCTGTCATGGCTCAAAGGAGATATTTTGCAACCTCATATTTAGGCAAGGTTGCGGGACATAATTTCTGACCTTCAACAATACAACAGTGTGAGGTAAACTGTCTTTTTACTCCCTGGACAAGCTCTCGGTGGAAAGAGATCCTGCCATACAAGAATGACCTTTTAAGAAGATAATGGTCACTAGATGGTGCTTAGCAAGCCACAGCAGGCTGATCTCAAAAACCCTAAGCAAGGCTTAGTACTGGTAGTACTTGGATAACGACACCATCACAAAATCGCAATTTAAAACAAAAAAAAAAAATCCCAGCAGAAAGCCGAAACGAATTCCACACTGTTGTGAAGAAACCTGCAGGGATGCATCACTGTGATAATCATGAAATGAGTTTCAACACACAAACATGTCCACACATGAACAGATCTGGATACAAAACCTCAAGTTATACCCAAAGAGAAAGAGAGAATTGCCAGCTGGTTTCCATCCATCTGACATAACTTGGGAATGGCCCAGAAGTCTCCAACTGTCGATGTCTGATAGAAAACATCCATCTGGCAAGAGTGCAGGGATGAATGACAAGGCAACAGGTTAATCCAGAGCAAACAGAACAATTGTAAGGCACAGAGAAAACTCCACGGGGAGGGACTAGACCCTGTCTGTCTTGAGAGGAGATCTGATACTTTTAAATTTCAACAAGTTTTGGAAGAGTAAAATAGCTCAGACAAAGCCTGCTAGAATTTGGGCACATGTGAATGTCTCAGTTGGTTCTACACTTCACAAGTGCAGTCTAATTTTTGAATTAATGCTTTTCTTGGATACTCCATACAAAACCTTTGCTAGACCAATTCTCGAATACAGCTCATCTGCCTGGAATCCACACTGTATATCAGACATCAATATGATTGAGCGGGTCCAGAGGTATTTCACGAGAAGAGTACTCCACTCCTCTGCTTGCAATATTTATTTATTTATTTATTCGGCTTTCTTATATGCCGCCCAACTCCTGAAGGACTCAGGGCGGCGTACAGCATAGGAAAATACAAGAAACCAATAAACAAAATTTAAAAACATAATATAAAAATTAAAAATGCAATATAAAAACAACCATGCAACAACCAAGCATACCCGGGGGAGAGTTCAGCTGGAGTTAAGCTCTGCCCCCTGCCTGAATACCTTATGCCACCAGGCTTGAAATTTTGGGATTGGACAATCTGGAACTGCGCCGCCTGCGGTCCGATCAAAGCATAGTACACAAAATTGTCTGCTACAACATCTTACCTGTCAACGACTTCTTCAGCGTCAACCTCAATAATACACGGGCAAACAATTGATACAAACTCAAGGTAAACCACTCCAAACTCGATTGCAGAAAATACGACTTCAGCAACAGAGTGGTCAACACCTGGAATGCTCTACCCGACTCCGTTCTTACGGCCTCAAACCCTCACAGCTTCAACCTTAAACTGTCTATCGTGGACCTCACCCCATTCCTAAGAGGTCCATAAAGGGGGCATAAGTGTGCCTACTGTCCCTGTCCTACTGTCCCCATTTATTTGTATCCATTTCCTTCATTCATGTCCATGTTCATATTTATTTATTTATTTATTTATTTATTTATTTATTTATTTATTTATTTATTTATTTATTTATTTATTTATTTATTTGTTGCATTTGTATGCCGGCTACTCCACAGAGACTCTGGGCGGTTCACAACAGTAAAAATTCACATGCAACAACAAATATAAAAAAGCATTAAAAACAATAGATATTAAAACATTAAAAAAACATTAAAAACCACAATTTAAAAACCCCTACAATGAATCATTCATGGGGCCAAGAGTGATCGGTGTTGTATTAAAATCATTGACACCAGGCCTGTCGACAAAGCCATGTTTTTACTGCTTTTCTGAAGGCTGGCAGGGTGGGAATAATGCAGATCTCGGGAGGGTAGTGTATTCCAGAGAGCCGGTGCCGCCACAGAGAAGGCCCTCATTTGTGGGCCCGCCAGCCGACATTGTTTGGCTGATGGGACCACCAGCAGACCAACTCTGTGGGCTCTAATCGGTCTTAGGGAGGTATGTTGGAGAAGGCGGTCTCGGAGGTAAACTGGTCCTAAGCCATATTCATACCTGCTATCTTGTACATGTCTGACAAACTTTAAATAAATAAATAAATAAATAAATAAATAAATAAATAAATAAATAAATAAATAAATAAATAAATAAATAAATAAATAAATAAATAAATAAATCTGAATCATGTTACAGGTCTTTTCAAAGCCTTAAGCAAGTTGACGTGTCAGGAGCAGTTCCTTCTTAAATTGCTATTTTCCTTTTTTTTCCCCCTCTCAGCTTTATTTATAATTGCATTAAGGAAAAGATGTAGATTGTTTTGATATGATCTGCCGTTCAAAAAAAAGAAAATAGTTATCAAGTCAATCTCTTCCAAGCTTGCTGGCTAATTAAATCAACTGCCTGGTTTGTTTATTGAAGAAATCAGTACTGCTGGAGAAATTATTGTCTAGTTTTCTGCGGTTGTTTTGCTGCTTCAGCTGTTCAGAAGCTTATCTTGTTCAGTTGGCTTGTTAGTTTTTACAACGTGGAATCAATTCCAACAATATACCAGTAACACATTGACAAGTTTAAGAAACAAGTAAGTTCCATCCACCCACCCACCTTTTTTTTTTTTTTGCCAAACCTACATACCGTCAAAGGAATAGAAGATTCGGAGTATTTGCAATTCTCCAAATGCTGCAATGCTACTTACATTTTTTTAAAAAAAAACAGATGATGAAACGGTGGGTAAAACTGCCCATGCTATATTTATGAAACCCATTCAGAACAAATAGGAAAGGGAAAATAGAAAAATATTACAATACTTTAGAAAAAGGGGGAGAATTCAAAAATATAGTAATAGCAGCTAGAGTCCTAGACTTATATAGTGCTTCATAGGGCTTTGCAGCCCTCTCTAAGTGTTTTACAGAGTCAACATCAATCAATTAGAATAGAGCTGGAAGGGACCTTAGAGGTCTTCTAGTCCAGCCCCTTGCTCAAGCAGGAGATCCTATACCATTTCACACAAGTGATGTACAGTCTCTTCTTAAACATATTGCCCCCAACATTAATATATTGCCCCCAACAGTAAAATTGGTCTCTATTTTACTGACCTCGGAAGGATATATAAATATTAGATGAAGTCTGCATGAAAACATGTATGGATTTTCACATTTTTTAATATAGTTTCAATATTATTGCTACTAAAATTAAGGGAGTAAATATCGACCCTTCAATGTTAATTGGAAGTAATTTGAATGTTACTCTTATCCAGAGACACCTTCATTCTATTCAAACAGAAATAAACATAGCTATTAGTGATGACCCTTTATTTTTTTTAAAAAAAAATCCCTTTCCTCTCTAGATAGCATGATGGCGTTGGTTTCACCAATATTCTAAAATTGCATTTCTGCAGCTGGTTAAGTTCCACATGTGGAACTTCGACATCAATTCTAACTATTCTATGAATTGAATAGCAATAGCAATAGCACTTAGACTTATATACCGCTTCATAGTGCTTTACAGTCCTCTCTAAGCGGTTTACAGAGTTCAGCATATTGCCCCCAATCTGGGTCCTCATTTTACCCACCTTGGAAGGATGGAAGGCTGAGTCAACCTTGAGCCTGGTGAGATTTGAACAGCTGAACTGCTAAACTAGCAATCAGCTGAAGGTTGCAGTGCTGCTTTTAACCACTGTGCCACCTCAGCCCTGAAGGAAGGGTTGCCTCCCAAAGTTGTGAGTGCTCCATCACTGGATATTTTTAAGAAGAGATTGGACAGTCATTTGACCAGAATGGTATAGGGTCTCCAGATGCAGAAACCCACTCAAGAGAAGAAGAAATATTCCATAAGGGTTCTGGAGAAGTAGAACTTCTTAAGAAGTTGTAAATGCTGCAACACTGGAAGTTTTTAAGAAGAGATTGGACAACCATTTGTCTGAAGTAGTGTAAGGTTTCCTGCCTAAGCAGGGGGTTGGACTAGAAGACCACCAAGGTCCCTTTCAACTCTGCATTCTGTATTCTATTCTAAGTAAAGATTTCTTTGATTTTTGTGAAATCCTAAAAGAGACACAGCACTATTGCATCAACTTCTCAAGCAAGTTCCAGCAAATTCAAATTTAATATAGGTGTGTGTGTGTGTGTGTGTGTGTGCGCGCACGCGCGCGCGCGCTTTCATTTAGTGTTCCACAATTTTACTACTAGAAGCATAAAGAATTGATAGGTTTATCTTTATTTCTTCAATTTATACCCTGCCTTTCTAGTCAACTGGGTAAGGGAGGCAACTAATAATAATTAAAATGCAGAACATAAAAAGTAAACAAACCGAGAGAAATTTAAATTAATGCTATGTATAATTGGATTAGTATTACCTTATAGCATGGTTCTGCTAGTGCCAGGTATGATATGCCTCTTTTGCATTAGGGATATAATTTATATAAACCTCTGAATATTTTTATTAAGGAAGTGCACGTGCCAATGTTAATGGTTCTTGGACAACTTGCAATGATCCAATCAAACCAACGTTAGAAACACAACAAAGGTAAACTACAACAATGTCATATCTGTTTAACACAAATGTTTCACTTCCTTCATGTTGCAGCTGTAGTTCTCAAATGGATGAAATGAAGCTCTATAAAGCCTTAGTAAGACCACCTCTAGAATACTGCATCCAGTTTTAGCCACCACACTATAATAAAGATTTGAGACTCTGGAAAGAGTGCAGAAAAGAGCAACAAAGATGATTAGAGGGACTGGAGGCTAAAACAGATGAAGAATGGTTGCAGGAAATGGGCATGGCTAGTCTAGTGAAGAGAAGGACCAGGGGAGACATGATAGCAGTGTTCCAATATTTGAGGGGCTGTCACAGAGAGGAGGGGGTCACGCTATTTTCCAAAGCACCTGAAGGCAAGACAAAGAATAATGGATGGAAACTGATCAAGGGGAGATTCAACCTAGAAATAAGAAAAAAAGATTCTGACAGTGAGAACAGCCAATGGAACAGAAGTTGCCTTCGGAAGTTGTGGGAGGTTCATCACTGGAGGCTTTCAAGAAGAGACTGCACTGCCATCTGTCAGAAATGGTATAGGGTCTCTTGCAAGATCCCTTCCAACTCTGTTAATCTGTTTAATCAATTAAGCTTTTAAGAGAGCTGATGGTAGGATCAGCCAAGAGTTTGGAAGCCAGTAGGAAACCAACTAGAAATCTGCTCTTGAAACCAAAAGAAGTATCAAGGTCACTACTGGATTGATAACATCTCCAGGAGACACCTGGAACACTTGGAAGAGGTCACCAAGAGGAAGATGGTTGCCAGAGGTCCCTAGCAGCTCAGAGCAGATAGTTGGCACTGTCATCTTAGACAGTTTTGCTTATTTCTTTGGTGTTGGGAAAGGGAAAGAAAATATGGTTGATTCTATAAAAGCGGAGATAACCTTTGATTAGAGGGTGCTTTGTGTCAGATACCGTATTTTTTGGAGTATAAGACGCACCCTTTCCCCCCTAAAAGAGGCTGAAAATTTGGGTGCATCTTATACTCCGAATGTAGCTTTTTTGAAGCTTTTTCTTCAGCCCTAACGAGGTGCTAATGATCTTCCTGGCTCTTCCTGGCTTTGTTTCATTGCTACTCCCTCTGAAAAAGGTTTTTTTTTTTTGTTCAAAAAGTTTTATTAGTACAAGATTACATAGATAGTAGCTACATATTAAATATAAAGTACAAACATTTTTTTATTTTTTCTCCCCCCTAGCCCACCCCCTTCCCTCCCCCCCGCCCCCCGGGACTTCCCAGAGATAATACAGGGCATAATATCAATTAAATAAATTTAAATTAAGTTAATAAAAAAAAGAACATTATTTTTTGAAAGCTTCAACTCCAAATTATACACTAATAATATATCGTCTATGTATACAATAATAAAGATACAAAAAAAGAAAAAAAGAAAGAAAAATCTCTTTAACAATACAAGAAAAACATAACTAAAATAAAGTAGAGAGAAAATAAAAAAGAGAAAAAAATAGACAAACAAACTTCCTTCCTCCTCCCTTCAATCCTCTACCTTGTGCAAAGTAAATATTATATAAATAATAGCTAAATATAAAATACAAAAAACTTAAACTAATATTATTAACATTAAAAATAACCTCAAAGATAAGTAAAACTTAGCTAAATATTACATAAGTAATCATTAAATATTAAATTTCATCATAATATTAATAACATAATATTATTCTACATTAACTTATTAACTTCAAAAAACAAAAAATCTTTAAAGTCTTTAAAAAAAAGAAAAACAAATCTTCAAAAAATTGTATATATCTAATATTATTAACATTAAAAATAGCCTCAAAGTTAAATAAAACTTAACTAAATATTACATAGGTAATCATTAAATATTAAATTTCATCATAATATTAATAACCTAATATTATTATACATTAACTTATTAACTTCAAAGAACAAAAAATCTTTAAGATCTTAAAAAAAAGAAAAACAAATCTTCAATATATATATATATATATATATATATATATATATATATATATATATATATATATATATATATATATATATATATATATATATATATATATATATATATATATATATATATATATATATATATATAGGGAAGAGAAAAGGAAAAGTATAATCATATTAGTCTCTATCTGTCCACTATATTTCAACACCACATCTTTTTGTATCTTGATAGTTGTATCTTTTAATAACTCAATGATTTTGAATTTATCAACTCGTCTCCCATCTGGTCCCGATCCTCCATCTCCTTTTCCCCGACAGTCTGGCTCTGGCACTCCTTTTGGTTTTTTAAATCTATTTCCTTTTGATCCAACAGAGATGGCTTCCCCTCCTCCTCTTTTACTTTCATACATCCTTCCTCTGGAATTTTGGATATATCAGCCTTTAAAACATTGACATAAAATTCAGTAGCTTTTTTTATCGTATTTAGCCGGTATCTTTTTCCAGAAAATTTCACCGCTACTCCTACTGGCGCTTCCCATTTATATTGTAAATTTAATCTTTTGAGTTCATCAATCAGAAAAGTGTAACTTTTTCTGGCTTTAAGCATTTTAGAGGGGATTTCTTTCCAGATCTTTAATTCCTGACCATTCACCTTAAGATTATTGTTGAACGTTGCCTATATAATTCTATTCCGTAAGGCTCTTGTAGTAAAATATATGACAATGTCCCTTGGTAAATGTTTTTGTTTAGCATACCACGAATTGATTCTGTATATCTTGTCGATTTGTGTAGCCAGTTCCACTTTAGAGATTCCAGACACCTGATCCAAAGCATCAACCATCCTTCCTTTTAAATCTTCATATAATCCCTCCTTCAATCCTCTGACCCTTATAGCAACTTCCATTGATCTGAACTGTGTCATCAACACCTCTGTTTCAAAATTTGCAATGTCATTTTGAATTTTATCTATGTATTCCACCGAGGTTGCCAAAGCTTGTTTATTTGTTTCAATACGTTCTGCCAGAACTTCAATATTTGTTGCTAATCCTTTGCAAACCTCTAACACGTCCAACCTAAGTTGTTGATTCATATTCTTCAAAGCAGCCTGCATTTTTTTGTCTATCTCACTAATTTTCTAATTAAATTCCAAAGTCAGTTCATGTTTCATAATCTTTAAATTATTTAATAAATTTCCAGGTGTCAAAAGCTGTGGAGGTGTTAACTCAGTATTAAGTTGCGTTTTAGAAATATAACAAGAGGGATAGTCATTTCTTTTACTCAAAACAATCTTTCCAGATTTTGAAGCCATTGTGGTGTTTCAAAAGAATACAAAGAAAAAAAAAGCCAGATGCCTAATTAAAGTTCTTTCCAGTTTCAAAATCAGGTAGTCTTTTATTATTAAAAATCTTTCAGTTATAACTTTAATCCAGGGTTAGGAGACAGAGAAAGAAAAGCCAGTTTTCCAAGTCAAAAGTTTCCATAAGAGAAAAAAAAAGCCTCTGGGAAAACGAAAGTCACTTTCACTTCTCAATCGCCATATTGTTACTTTGTTTCCTTGCCGAAGTGAAAGCTTGCACAGGAGTTGAAGAAAAAAGAAAAAAGAGGTTTCAGTACTTGCCCATCTCACGCCTGTTTCTCTCTTTCTGCTTCTATAAATCAAAAATAGTTGTAAATCCCATTCTGGAAGCAGCGGTGGTCACGACATCTAGCTCCGCAAAAGCGGAGGTTTCCTGATTCCCAGAGCTGGAGACAGGCTGCATGGGGAGCCCTCCCTTCGCGCCCTTAGATGGCTCCTAGGGCGCTGGGGGGGCTCTACCCCACCTGTCAGGCTCTCATCTCTCCCCTTTGCCCGGGGAAGAGATTTCAAAGCCGCCAGACAGCTGTTCTGGCGGCTTTTTACAAGAATCGGAAAGGCGCCCAACGAAGGGGCATCCCCGATGGCGCGATCCAAACCGGAAGTCTGAAAAAGGTTTTTTCAGCCCTAACAAGGTGCTAACGATCTTCCATGCTTGCAGGATTTTTTCATTGCTACTTCCTCCGAAGAAGTTTTTTTCCAGCCCTAAGTCTTTGCAGGCTTGTTTTCATTGCTACTCCTTCCGAAGAAGATTTTTTTCAGCCCTAACCAGGGGATAAAATAATGTGCTGAAGCTGACCAGACTAAGGACGCTAGCCAGATGAATACCGGGTAGGTAGATTTTTTCCCCTATTTTCCTCCCCAAAAACTAAGATGAGTCTTATACTCCAAAAAATACGGTATTCCTCTGGCAGTCTTTTTGTTCACCTGGAAGAAAGCATTTCTAGGTTATGATTATTTGCTAATTCTTATATCTTAAACAGAAAGTTGGTTTGTGTATGTGTGTGTCTGTATGTGTGTGCAAGTAATTGTCAGGTGCAAAACACCAGGTCCACATGTAAAGGTCCAATTAAACTGATTTATTTCTAAAAATCTATGCACAGGAATCTTCTCAACTAATGGTTAGCTTTTGGCTTGGAGTTAAATAAGGGTCAATGGAATTCAAGGGGGATTGGACTCTGCTTGTGGCTACGTAGGAATTCTAGGCTGATCTCTCTTTTAACTCCACCCCCAGGCTCTGTTACTTCTTCTCTTACAGTCAGAAGTGGGTTCCTGCTGGTTTGGACCGGTTCTATAGAACCTGTAGCAGGAATTTCCCCCTGCTTGCCAAACTGGCAATGATGGCTGGCTGGACACGCCCCCAAACAGGCTCTGTCAGCAGCACCATAGGTGCCGCCATCTTGTTTTTTGCTTCTGCGCATGCACAGAAGCTGTTTTTTGCTTCTGCGCATGTGCAGAAGCTGGGTTTTTAGCACTGCGCATGCGCACACACCTGTGCAAAGCGTGCCCGCACTGCACGTCAGGAAGCCAGCCGGCAGCGAGGTAAGTCAGAACCCACCCCTGCTTACAGTAATACACTAAATTCCAAGATAATCTGTTTGCTGATTGAAAGTATTCAAATAGGTATCCTATTTAAAACCTCTAGCTCCAATGAGCTCCCTTTCCATTTAATTCCCCTCCCCCAAATAACTACATTAAAATACTTCCCAGCATTTTTCAAATGGGGGGGAACCCTGAAATATATATTTATTAACCATTTCAACATGTCTTTAATCATTCTCTTTTTTTTCCAACTTCCATGTTTTCACCAGACATTGATTTGATGTTCAAGGATAACCTGTCATTTGAAATATTCATGAATTAGATCCTGTCAGAGCTTTACATCAGAAAGACAGCAAAATACCTTTTAAGTTAATAAAAAGAAGGCTGTTTCTCCTGATACATTTGCTAAATATTATGAAACAATCTAATCTGGGAAGAGAGGATTATTAAGCATAGGTACATTGTTCAAGTTCCTGTATACTGTCAACGTAACGCTCCATAAATTTTCCATAGGTCCTTTTTGTTTCGAATATGAGTTACAGAGAGAAAACTTAAACATTTTAAAAAGAATGCATGAATTCAGATGCTATTAGAATTCCCAAATAAAAATTATGTCTAGAACAGGGGTCAGCAACCTTAAACACTCAGAGAGCCATTTGGACCAGTTTCCCACAGAAAAGAAAACACCGGGAGCCACAAAATTCTTCCCGTGCCTGACTATTTCCTGAGCGGCCACAAAACTGGCATATATAGTTGAATTAAAGGTTCTGTTTTCTTCTGAAACTTTTCTTTTCTTGGATTTATCCATGGTTGGCCTACCGGGGGTCGAAAAGCATAATAAATTGCGTGTCGGTGGGTTTCGCACATTGGCAGTTGTGATGCATATTTTGAGCGACAGGGAGCCGCAGCAGAGGGATGAAAGAGCCGCATGCGGCTCCAGAGCCGTGGGTTGCTGACCCCTGATCGAGAATAAAAGTAGTGACCTCAGTTGAACTAGCTTGTCTAGCGATTCCAGTCCATCTATTTATTCTGGAAACTCAAGAATCCCTCTTCAGTGACTCTTCTCAGCTCAGGAAATAGCGAAAGGGATTGCGAAGTGGGGAGAAAACCCAGGAAATGAGAATTCAAAGTTTGTCTGGGGAGCAGGAAAGGTCACCCTAGTTTCCTCCATGCATATGGTAGATGAAGGAGATAGGTGCTTCTCTCTGGCTTTTTTTTTTAGTTTTTGAGCCATAGTGGCACAGTGGTTAGAGTGCAGTACTGCAGGCTATTGAAATTTGGCAGTTCAAATCTCACCGGCTCAAGGTTGACTCAGCCTTCCATCCTTCCAAGGTGGGTAAAATGGGGACCCAAATTGTTGGGGGCAATATGCTGACTCTATAAACCGCTTAGAGAGAGTTGTAAAGCACTGTAAAGCAGTATATAAGTCTAAGTGATATTGCTATTGGTATTGCTTTGTTGGACTTTCCTTCGTGTATTTCTAAAAAAACCTTCTGTTTTTTACTGGATTCTAATGCTGGCAGCCACAGTATACATTGACTCAGCCAAAAGTTTATATAAGTGTCTTAGAATATATATTGTGCATCTCATCTAAAGATGAAGTTTCTTTTAAAATGACCTCAGGCTCTATTGACTTTATGGTTATAAGTTCTTTTTTTTTTAATTCAAAAAGTTTTATTAGTACAAAGTACAAACATTTTTATCAATTTTCTCCCCCCCATCCCCCCTACCCACAACCCACTCCCTCCCCTCCCCCCCGGACTTCCCAGAAAAAGTACAGGGCATAGTATTCAATAACATAAATTTAAATTAAATTAAAATAACTTCTTAGATCCCTCATTTTATCGGCATCTTTAACTCCAGATTAAAACTATTCAAAATGTTAAAAATTAAAGAGAAAGTAAACAAGTGAAGAACAAAAATAAGCAAAATAACAAATAAAAAAGAAACAAAGATGAACCTCATACACTAAACTTAGTCATAACTCAAACATTATTAATAGCATAAGTTTACAATATACCAAAGTATTAACTTCCCAATATTTTATATATATATATATATATATATATATATATATATATATATATATATATATATATATATATATATATATATATATATATATATATATATATATATATATATATATATATATATATATATATATATATATATATATATATATATATATATATATATATATATATATCAATAATAATTGGCTAACCCCTTATATTTCAACACCCTTAAACTTAGTTAAAATCCACCCACTTATTAATAACATAATATTATATATATAACATTTCCTCTGAACCTCAAACCGTAAAATACACCTTCATAACAATAATCCTATACCTTAAGGTATCGCCTCAGAGTATATATTATCTACTATACTAAAAATAGTAACCAAAATATATAATAATAATAAAAAGAATAAAAACCAACTCTTTATACCTCTAAATTTTTAAACTTAATCCCTACATCCTCAAAATAATGATACCAAAATATTACACTATATCCAATTTATAACTTCAAAATATTTGATATGAAAATACCATCAATAAACAATATTAATATTTCAGGTCCCCAAATTATTAATAACGAAATACTCTATCTCAAATTTATAACTCCAAAATATATAATATATATCTAAAAAACAATCTAGAAATAAAATATAATACCATTAATAGACAATATTAATACAACATATATGTAAAAAAAAAGAAAAAAATGATTACAATCTTGTTCATCTTTCCAACCATCCCATAAGTTTCAACACCATCTTTCCTTTGTCGCTTTCCAATCTGTCGCTTCAGCTGTCATCTGATCCCATTCCTCCGTCTCCTTATCCACGTAAACATCTGTCTGGCTCTGCCACTCTTTTGGAATCATCGAAATTATTTCCTCTTGATCACATATATCCGGATTTCCCTTCTCCTCCTCCCTTATTTCCATGCCTTTTTCCACTGGAATTTTAGAAATATCAGCCTTTAAAACATTGATGTAGAATTCTGTAGCTTTCTTTATTGTATTTAGTCCATATCTTTTTCCCAAGAATTTTACAGTTACTCCTGTTGGTACATTCCATTTATATTGTAAATTTTGTATTTTTAATTCCTGAACCAAAAACGAATATTCTCTTCTATCTTTAAGCATCTTGGCAGGGATTTCTTTCCATATCTTTATTTCTTGACCATTTGCCTGAAGATTTTTATTATAAGTCGCCTGTATGATTCTGTTTCGCAAAACTCTGGTAGTGAAGTATATTACAATATCCCTTGGCAAGTGGTTTTGTTTTGCATACCAAGAATTGATTCTATATACTTTATCAATTTTTGTAGCCAATTCATCTTTAGACAATCCAGACACCTGCTCCAGTGCCTCTGTCATTCTTTCTTTCAGATTTTCAAATTTTTTTTCTTTCAAGCCCCTGACTCTTATAGCAAATTTCATCTCTTGAAATTGAGAGATCATCGCTTCTTTTTTCCAGTTTTGATATATCATTTTGAACCTTGGTTATATATTCTTATGAAATTGTTATATTTTGCTTATTTTTTTCCAAATCCTTCTCCAAAATTTCCATATTCACTGCTAATCCTTTGCAAACTTTCACCACATCCGCTCTCAATTCTAAATTCATCTTCTCCATAGCAGCCTGCATCTTTTTTTCTATCTCAGCAAGTTTTGAATTGAATTCTAAAATTAACTCATTTTTCAGAAGTTTCGGGGTATTAAAAAAGTCTCAGGTGTTAAAGAATCAGGCATAGGTTGTTTCTTTAAAATATGATCAAAGGAGTACTCAGTTCTTTTATTCACTACAGTCTTTTCAAGTTTAGAAGCCATTTCAATATTTTCAAAAAAAAGACAAAGAAGAGAGGAAGAGGAAACCCAGATCTTTACTTAAAAAAGAAAATTCTTTTCAAAGTCCAGAGCCATTTAGATTTTTCCTTCTATAAAACTATAACTTAATTCCAAAGAAGAGGAAAAAAAAGGGAAAAAAAATCATCCTTCAAATCAAAGGTTTCCAGAGGAAAGGGCTGGTAACAAAGCAAAAATAACTTTCTCTTTTACACCACAGTTGCCAATCGCCATCTTGTTGCCACTCCTTATTAAGTTACTTTGTTTCTTCCATCTTAAAAACCCAGGAATGGAGTTAAAGTACAAACTATTACCTCCAGGACTCCTGTCTTCTTCTGGCTGCTCTCTGTATTTTTAAAATAATTGTACCTCCTTTAAAGCAGCAGCGGTGGTCGCGGCATCTTGCTCCGCTTTAAAAGCGGAAGCTTCCAATCTTCCGGAGCAGCTGACAGGCTACCTGGGGAGCCCTTACCCTACGCGCCCTAAGTTGGTTTTTAGGGCACTAGGAGGGCTCTACCCCACCTGTCTCGCTCTCATCTCTCCCCTTCGCCCGGGGAGAGATTTTCAAGCCGCCAGACAGCTGTTCTGGCGGCTTTTACAGAAGATTGGAGGTGCGCCCTGCAAAGAGCGCCATCGACGCCGTCGGAGCCGGAACCGGAAGCCTTGGTTATGATAAGTTCTTGTCAAAAATATAGAAATGGTTTCCCACTGGATATCTATCCAATTCTCCAGTCTAGCCTATGGTCTACTTTCCAAGCATTAATAAGGTGCGAGGGTGAGTCAAAAAGTAAATCCATTTTCTTTATTTCAGGTGAAGTTTTTGATAAAAATACCTGAAATTTTCCCCAGTTATAAATGATTGTATCATTTACGTTCTGAAATATTTTGTTTCTTACTTTTCAGGTTTGTAGACTTGCAAGGAAAATTCAAAATGGCTGCCCCCTTAGAGTTGCGTCAAACACGAAGAGCAGTGATTGAATTCCTTGTTGCTGAGGGGGAAACCCCTGTGAACATTCACAGACGATTACAAAATGTGTTTGAGGACAATACTTTAGATTATAGAGGGTTTGAAAGAGGGTTTGAGAGGCAAACATTATTCCAGTGACGAGGAAGTGAAAACTGCAGTGAAGAAGTGGCTCAAAGAACAAACAGTCAGCAAAATTTTACGAGGCAGGGATACATGCTCTCATTTGAAGGTGGAACATTGCTATTGAGAGAAATGGTGACTATGTTGAGAGGTAGGGATGTGATCCACAGAGGACCAGCTTCATTTTGATGTATGCTACATGTTCCTGTGTTGGTAATTATACCTGTCCTAAAGAAAATGGCATTACGTTTTGACTCACCCTCATACAACCCACTCAGCAGTTCAAGTTCAACTAAGTTCAACTCCAGCACCACACTGGAGTAATTTCCCCTCTAAGTTCAGCCTTGGCCCTTGTAACAACTATACATTTAAAAATGAGAGTGGGATTCTCATCTTTAAAACAAACAAACAAATGCTGGTTGCTGCGGAATGACCGTGGACTCTGGCAGGAATGCCAACATCCCAGAAAACAGGTTCAAGATCCAGATGGATCTCAGCAGACTTGAATGCTGGGCCCTATCAAACAAAACGAAATTCAATGTAGATAAAAGTAAGGTTTTCCACTTAGGCCAGAAATATCAGCAAGCACTGTGCTACAGCCACCAAAAAACCAATGCAATCCTAGGATGCATTAACAGAGGGATAGAATCAAGAACACATGAAGTGTTAGTACCATTTTATAAGGCCTTGGTAAGACCACACTTGAAATACTGTATCCAGGTTTGGTCACCACAATATAAAAAAAGATGTTGAGACTCTGGAAAGAGTGCAGAGAACAGCAACAAAGATAATTAAGGGGATGGAGGCTAAAACATATGAAGAACGGTTGCAGGAATTGGGTATGTCCAGTCTAGTGAAAAGAAGGACTAGGGGTGACATGATAGCAGTGTTTCAATATTTGAGGGTCTGCCACAAAGAAGCAGGGTCAACCTATTTTCTAAAGCATCAGAAGGCAGGAAAAAAGAAGCAATGGTTGGAAACTAATCAAGGAAAGAAGCACTAAGAAGAAGCACTAAGAAAAAAAATTCCTGACAGTGAAGAATAATAAACTAGTGGCATGGCTTGCTTTCAGTAGTTGTGGCAGCTTTTAAAAAGAGACATGACAGCCATTTATTTGAAATGGTATAGGGCAGTGATGGCGAACCTTTTTTTCTTCGGTGCCGAAAGCGCGTGCACGTGCGCTATCTCGCACGCGCGAGTGCCCACACCCATAATTCAATGCCTGGGGAGGGCGAAAATGGCCTCCCATGCCCCCCCGGAAGCCTTCTGGAGGCCAGAAATAGCCCGTTTCCTGACTTCCGGTGGGCCCAGTAGGCTTCCCTGGAGCCTGGGGAGGGCGAAAACGCCCTCTCCTGTCCCCCTGGAGGCTCTCCGGAAGCTGAAAACGCCCTCCCAGAGCCTCCGCGTGAGCCAAAAATCAGCTGGCCAGCGTGCACATGCGTGTTGGAGCTAAGCTAGGGCAACGGCTCGCGTGCCGTCAGATATGGCTCCGCGTGCCACCTGTGGCAAGTGTGCCATAGGTTCGCCATCACTGGTATAGGGCATAGGTCTTCAAACTTAGCAACTTTAAGACTTGTGGACTTCAGTTCCCAGAATTCTCCAGCCAGCTGGCTGGAGAATTCTGGGAGTTGAAGTCCACAAGTCTTAAAGTTGCCAAGTTTGGGGACCCCTGGTATAGGGTATCATGTTAGAGCAGGGGGTTGAACTAGAAGACTTCCAAGATTCCTTCCACCTCTGTTATTCTGTTACTCTTTTGTAGATTTTTCAACATTTGCAAGTTATCATTGTTTGATTGTGTTGGGGTGTGGGTCGGGGAGATATTATTTATTAACAAATTGAAACTTGAATATCTTCAAGGCTTTGAATAGTTTCCCTGCCCAATGGAACTTCTTGTTTCCAAAAGAAACTTGCCACCATTCTTGATTCTTGATTAATCTTGAAAACTTTGATGAGTTGATGGTCCAACTGTTTTATTCCCATGGTTCATCATAAGAACTAACAATTTTGCACTATCAGGCTATAGCAACAGGGAAGTCTGTTTTCTGTACTTTGAAAACATTGCTGATCGATCAAACATAGCCCTTCCTATTTTACTCTAACTGCAGCCAAAACTATGAATGCTTTGACGAGGAAATCAAATTTTTAGGAGGAGTGTTCTGGGGAGATGAAAAACTTCATCATGAATATTTACACTTGAAGATAATCTTGCTGCAGGCAGGCCCATTCAAACATATCACTCTTTTAAAATACTAATTACTTGTGTTGATTCTTTAAAGTTTGGGAAGATTTCAAGGTCAGCGTGCCTTTTGAAGATATTCAAATTTCTCTTTTTTTTTCATCCGCTGTCAACCTGAATGTATCTGAAAGCTTCAGACTGATTGAAGTTTGTTTATTCAAGGATGTGGAATACAGTAGCGTTCTCCAGCATAATTTAGATTTGCAGGATGAGGTAATTAACATCTCCAGTGCATAGATCATAGCAACGATTTGGCAGCAATCTACTCATAGATTATTTAAGATAGCATTGCGAATTGACCATACAGGAAAGTTCTTTGAACCTGTAGATGTGCCCAGGTGAAACAGGGCATGCAATGGCTTCAATTGACAGCCACCCATCAGCATCATGGTGAAGCATCTGGGACTACCACATTATACTAACTGCCAGTAGTAATAATTCATAAATATTTGATACTTGAATCAGTTCATTGTATTTATTTCACTATGTAGGTTTGTTTGTGCTATTGATGTAGAAGTGCTTCATCCAAGCAAAATGTATTCCTATGACAGCCTCTATTTTGAATTTTCAGTGATAGGCTGGTGTGCTTCCATCAGTCCTTTCCCCCTGAAGGAAAAAGGTGAACATGTTCAGGTCACCAAGGGATCCATTCAAGACAGATTTTTAATTTGTGATATGAATTATAGCCATTTCCATAAAGAGACATAGAGTTACTTCCAAATTGTCTCCTGTTCATGTCCTATTCTGCATTAGATTGTTCACTATAATGCACAAGTTAAAGTAACCACATTTTGAGGTTAAGTGTCTGTAGAGATTAGGACTCTGTCCAATCAGTTGGGTTGGCAATATATAAACCAACAATGTATCTCTGTAGGTTTAACTGTGTTGATGTATGTAGCTTTAACTCTATGTTATTTCTGATTGGTTGATTGTGTTGCAGGTTTCCATAAGAGGGAGCTAGAGATCATAGCTTACTCTCTCTCTCTCTCTCTCTCTCTCTCTCTCTCTCTCTCTCTCTCTCTCTCTCTCTCTCTCTCTCTCTCTCTCTCTCTCTCTCTCTCTCTCTCTCTCTGTCTGACATGCTCTCTGTGATATTCTGCTATACTCTGTTATATGTATGCTGTATTGATACATTGATATGTTTGTCATTGTAACTGACAAAGACAATCCGGTAAGAAGACTTTGTACTTCTAGCTATTGACTGATTTGAATGTGTATGACCTGGACTGTTTATTGGACCGTGCTATTTCTTAAAGAAAACCTGTATGCACTTTAATGTATCTGTGTGTGGCTGAATAGTTATTCATACCTACTCCAATACAACGTTTCTATGTGCATATCCTTGTTACTCAAGGGTTACTCTGCACACACCTTAACAATAGCCATTTCCATAAAGAGACATGGAGTTACTTCCTAATTGTCTCCTGTTCATGTCCTGTTCTGCATTAGATTGTTCACTATAACGCACGAGTTAAAGTAACCACATTTTGAGGTTAAAGGTCTGTAGAGATTCTCAGGCGTTCAGGTCATGGTTGTCCCAAAGGTGCTTTTTCAGGAGACAACTGGACTTTCTTGTTTTGTTTTGTTTTGTTTTGTTTTGTTTTGTTTTGTTTTGTTTTGTTGTTTTCTTTTCTTTTCTTTTCTTTTCTTTTCTTTTCTTTTCTTTTCTTTTCTTTTCTTTTCTTTTCTTTTCTTTTCTTTTCTTTTCTTTTCTTTTCTTTTCTTTGTTTTGTTTTAGAATTCCCCACTATCCTGTCAGAGCTGAAGAAGCTTCTTGGATGAGAAGCGAAATGTATTCAAAAGAAAAACAAACAAACAAGAAAGTCCAATTGCCTCCTGAAAATGCAAAATGTCCCAAAATGCTTTGGGACATTTTGAGGTTAAAAGAAGCTATTTTGATTTTGAACAGCATTTTGCAGGTCACTTTGGGGGAAGAGAAACCTGGAGAGAAAATGGCAGTTCTCAGAAGAGAGAGAGGGAGAGAGAGGAGGAGAGGGGGAGAGGGGGAGAAGGGGAGAGGGAGAGGGAGAGAGAAACAAGCACCCAGGATCAGCTACCAAGGCTCTTCCAGGACAGAGAAAACAAGAAGGGAGGAGGGAGCACTTGAGATTGGAATTAAACTAAAATGAAGTTAACTTTGTTGTGACACAAAGAGAGAGCGCAATACAGAAAGCAGCGTTGGAGAATTTGGCATGCAGATTTGTTGCCTTCAAGGGCTCAAGGCAATAGGAAGCATCCAAGGAAAGTTGAATAGTGGCTAGACTGAAAAGAGGCTGGGATGGTGCTTAGAAGGGGCCCTCCCAGAGTGCTGGTACTGCCACTTAGAGAGAAAAGAAACCATTGGGCAGCTAGCAATCAGTTCCCTACCGATTGCTGGAACGCATTATTTCAGAGCTAGCAATTAATTAAGTAAGCAAACTGTTTTATATGCTCATCTCCGGGCAAATATAACCATTATAGACATGAGCATATTAGAAATCGATTTGCAATTGTTTTAATAAAAAAAACCCCACAACCATTTAAAGGAAACATTTAAAAATAGCTAATGAACTATCACAAAGAGAGAGACTGGGTCATCCAGGTTCAAAGAGATGATTTTCCACTAACTTTCTTGTGTTATCTTAAAATGCTCGGAAAAGCTAAGATTTTCACCAAAGATGAGTGACGGAAAGCTATTCTGTTAAAAACACTAACATAGACTAATATGGATAATATGGGTTTTAGTTTTATTTAATTTTTTAACATGTTTAATCTACCTGTCTAGATCAGGGCTGTCAAACCCACGGACTACGGACCGGATGCATCATGCACTGGCCATGCCCACACCGAGTTTAGCAAAGGGGGAAAAAGTCCCAATATGTCATGTGACGCCGGCGTGATGATGCGAATTTGACACCCTTGCTCTAGATTCTGTCGTCTGTCTGTCTGTCTGTCTGTCTGTCTGTCTGTCTGTCTGTCTGTCTGTCTGTCTATCTATCTATCTATCTATCTATCTATCTATCTATCTATCTATCTATCTATCTATCATCTATCTATCTATCTATCTATCTATCTATCTATCTATCTATCTATCTATCTATCTATCTATCTATCTATCTATCTATCTATCTATCTATCTATCTATCTGGACATCTATCTGGATATCTATCTGTCTGT
This sequence comes from Diadophis punctatus similis, assembly GCA_023053685.1. NCBI lineage: Eukaryota > Metazoa > Chordata > Lepidosauria > Squamata > Dipsadidae > Diadophis > Diadophis punctatus. Next base: position 7,213,677 of record JALIGW010000021.1, read on the forward strand.
CTGTCTGTCTGTCTGTCTGTCTGTCTGTCTATCTATCTATCTATCTATCTATCTATCTATCTATCTATCTATCTATCTATCTATCCACCCATGTATCCATGTGTCATCCATCCATCCATCCATCCATCCATCCATCCTCTTTATATAGGTTCACCTCAAAAACATTCCTCCTCATTGCCTCTAAAATTAGTCATAGATATAATTGTGTCCCCTGGGGTGAGGGTGCACATTGGGAAGATGGCAAATGGAATGTCCTGTCGCAATGTTGATTCATAATTGTCATAAATCTTCACCCCCATTGGGGTAGTCAGTGGTTTGGCTGGACTTGTAGTACACATAATGTCTTAGAGAGGAGATTGTTGATGGACTGAAAGATCTCCATTGCCTAACCATTGCCTACCAGGCCCAGTTTGATGCTGGCATGGATCTTTAAAGTATTTAACTATCTGCAGGTTTCTCCCACTATAAACCCTTGTTTTGAGCTGTTTAGAGCAACAGGGTAGCCCCTTCAAAGTTTTAGCTATTTAGCATGTGGGAAGTCATAATGCAGTGATATCAGCTAGGCCAGGGGCGTCAAACTCAAGGCCCGTGGGCTGGATCTGGCCTGCGGGACTGCCCTGCGAACAGTGAAGGACCGGCCCATGGTGCCTCTGCTAGTGAAAATGGAGCTCAGGAGCTCCATTTTTGGCTGCATCAGCCTCCTACAACTCTCTGCCAGTGAAAACAGAGCTCAGAAGGGCTCCATTTTTGCTGTCAGAGCTCTTGGGCCACACAGGCGCCTCCGACACGAGTGACGTTGAGCTGGCCACACCCACCTTGGCCCCCTGAGGTCAAACACAACATTGATGCAACCCTCAATGAAATCCTGAGCCAGGCTTATAAAATGAACCCAATGTTTTCCATTTAACCAGATGTGTATTAGCACCTAAGCCCTCCTGACACGTCAGGGAACAAACTACCACAATGCCATGTGAAAGAATAGCAACAGAATTAGAGAAGTAAATAACCTTGCCAATTTGGGTGACTTAATAAGAGGTCCTGTCTTTCCCGACAAAGAATGTGGATAAGCAAGGAGTAAGCAAATCCTTTTTTTTTCCCAATAGGAAATGCTTGAAAGCTATTTCTGGGTGAGAGGGAATGAAAGGAAGCTTAGCATTCTGAAATACATTTGCTAGCCTGTAATTATTATGCTTTAAGATCCCCAAAGCTTTACAGTTTAACTAAACCATTGGGTGGGGGGAGATGGTTAAGAAGAGAGATATAAGTTGGGAAGTAGGGAAGACAGTTCCAATGCAGAGACCAAAGCAAAGAGAGATGGAAGAAAGACTGAAATGGAAAGAGAAAATAGATGGGAATGATGTGTTGCAAGAAATGTCCATCTGGGTTCAGTTCCAAGTGGAGAGAAAGACACTGGAGACTACTTGGAAAGATGGTTTATTGATGAACAGGATCACATGGCTTGAGATCCTGGGCAAAAAAAAAGGGGCAAAGATGCTATGATTGCCTGGGTTTTACGCCCTCTGTTGGGCTTTGAAGTTGAGCTTGTGTTCTGATTGGTTGTCAGACTCCCATGGGGCAATGCAGAGGCAACTTTGTAGGTTGTCTTTTGAGTCCCAGGCTTGGTTGACTCTTGCTGGGTGATGATGTAATGAAAGGGCGTTGGCCAATTCCTACTATGGCTTTTTTTCTGAAGGAGGTAGATCTTTGTTATGTAGAATAGACTGGCCCAGGCCTCAATGGCCCATTGACAAAGGTGGGGGGGGCTGAGTTTCTGCCTCCCTTTTAGGGAAAATATTCTGCCCTTTTAATATTTCCTAAAATATCACATTTTTCTAGGAGAGGGGTGGGTGCTAACTTCCTACAGATGAATGTGGGAGATGGAAAGGGGAAGTTAAAAAAAGGGTGCTGGGAAAATAACAAAAAAATCATTTGTTGAAGATGTGAGCATATGGAGGAAGTGGGGGGGGGGCACACTAGAATGAGGATGTCTTAAGATGATCTAAGAAAGTATTCTTGTCAAAGCAAGATGGGGTTGTCTAGATACAAAGTGGATGTTAAAACATGAGATGTTTCCCAGCAGAACTGGATGAGGTGATGGCACTGAAATTTTAGAAATAGGGAGAGAGTGTGGGGGGGGGAATCAAACCATGATTGACTACACAATCAGAGTGGATGGGTACTGTAATACTTTCCAGAGTTGCATAGAACATGTCTGGATATCTTGTCTCAGTTCTTTTAGGACTTATAGCCAATCTGGTCACCTAATGACTTCACACTTCCTCCTGACCTAGAAATAAATATCTCAGAACACAAAGAATATGGCCTTATGAGCTTAAGATCAGAAATCTGAGGACAAGGCTTAGATGTTCCAATATTTGAGGAGCTGTCACAAAGAAGAGGGGGTCAACCTATTTTCCAAAGCACCAGAAGGCAGGACAAGAAGCAATAGGTGGAAACTAATCAAGGGGAGAAGCAACCCAGAACTAAGCAGAAATTTCCTGACAGTGAGAACAATCAAAGAGTGGAATGGCTTGTCATCAAAAGTTGTGGGTGCTCCATCACTGGAAAGCTTTTAAATAAGAGACTGGACCAGAAAGTCATTTGTCTGAAATGTTATAGGATGTCCTGCTTAAGCAGGAGGTTGGAAGAAGAAGACCTCCAAGATCCCTTCCAACTTTGTTCTTCTGTTGTGATAAGTTCTTTTACTTCAAAATGCAAAAAAAAATCAATTAGTAAATAAAACCCTAGAAGTCAACCCAATGGGTGCCAGCTAACAAGTGAGTGCTGTATTTTGAATTAAATAACTTCTGGATGGCCTTCAGAGGAAGCCCTGTTTCAGATCCCTGCAGGCATCCAACGTTGAGTATTGGATGTTGAGAACAGCTGCATAGTGTTTTGATCATGTCTGCTTGACTGTTCTCCAATGCTTTATTTCCAATCTACCTTTGGTCCTTGTAAACAAAAGAAAGCTATCTTGAATAAAGAGGGCCCCAATCCCCTTCAGTTCTTTATTTCAAGCATCAGAAACAAGACAATCTGCCTCATTACTTCTTGCTCAGTGGTCAAAGGTTTCAACAGCTTTGTGGGAAGTGAAGGACTAAAAACGAAGTTAGGCCATTCGGCAACTCATTGATGTGTTGATGTCTCTGAATAATCTTTTAATTGAGGCCACGCATTGGAAACTCTGCATACCTGTGGAGAACACCTATAAAACAATACTGTTGGTCGGTCTCTCTCCAGGCACATTGCTAGTTGATGCTTCATACATGAGTCTTTATAGGTCAATCCATCACTTTCAGTTGCACCTGGAAGCTTATTGGAAGCCACTACAGGGCCCCCTGCATTGATGTAAAGTTTGGGAATTGCCTTGCATTTTGCCACAGAACCTGAGGTGGAACAAAACGGTTTTGAATGAAATGAAAAGCACCAACTAAGGTTCAGGTTATTAAATCCTTATAAAGTACAATTCTCATTTCAACAGTGTCTGAGTATCACCGTGTGATTTAGAGCTACCTAAGGAGCCTTTAGTTTCCCCCCTCATCAATAATCAAGCCTTCCTGAAAATGTGAAGATCTACACAATATATGCTAATCCAAAGAGGGGAAGATATTATTGCCGAGCTAAATGAAGCATCTCCTACAATTACCTATTAATATAATACTAGCGTAGCTGGAGATTTATTTTGCCTCTTCCCTCAGCTTCCAAATCAATTGCTCCATCTCTAAAGGCTACTATCAAATGCATTTCCATCTGCTTCCTTGATCTGTTGCTTTGGCCATTGCTGACATGCTGGTATCAATTGTCCCCAGACCTCAGTACATTGGTTAAAAGACAGGGGAAAAAAAGTATTTCATGTTCATTTAAGTAAGAGTCTTTGGGGGGTTCAAATCATGATGAGACAGTGAAGTGGAAGGGGAGAATAATAGATCTCAGTGGGAAGAAGGTGTGATTATGTTATCACAATCTTTTATTCATCACTGCATGCATTTATTGAAAATTAGAATAAAAGTAGGAAAGGGATTGGTATAGCAATTTCGAGCTCATAGAAGAGAAAGGATGGGATGTGTTGTTTTTAATGAAATAGAAATCTGAGCTAACTTCAATTTAGACTTTCTTTCTACCTGTCTTCTGCCGAGGTAAGCCCTTTTCTGACTTGACAGTCCAGGTGGTAAAGTGATTGAAGTTTGCTCCAGAAAGGCATAAAGGTAATTTTGCAGAATGATTCACCAGAAATGCTGAATAGCAAAATGTGACAGCTTAGTACACAGCAAGTATGCCAAAATGTAGAATCAGGTAGAATCTGAGACAGAAGGAGGAGGAGGAGGAGGAGGAGGAGGAGGAGGAGAAGAAGAAGAAGAAGAAGAAGAAGAAGAAGAAGAAGAAGAAGAAGAAGAAGAAGAAGAAGAAGAAGAAGAAGAAGAAGAAGAAGAAGAAGAAGAAGAAGAAGAAGAAGAAGAAGAAGAAGAAATACCTGAGTGATTTATTTCCAGATCAGTTCTGTACATTGAGATGAGTACGATGGAGAATAAAAATACAGCCTCAGTTTCTGGCATTGCACTTGCTTTGCCCTGAATTGCAGAACTAATTTATACCCCAAGGGCTCAGTGTTTTTCTGTTCCGAAAACCTGTCCTGCTTGTTGAAGTCAAAAGCTAGACTTGGAAACTTTCATATGTGAAGAATCTTCCGTAAAGATTGTGTTGACAGACAGCAACAATCACATGCCAAGTGCCAAAACAAAACAAAAACCAGAACCATTGTATCTGTTCCTTTTGCCTAGATTACAACAGATGGCTCTGTTATGGAGATGCACTTAATTCAGGTGGTACCATTTGATGTCTGAAAACTTGATTGCTTCAGCCCAACCTATCAAGCGCCAGTTTTGAAAAAAGTGTTCTGTACTCGCTAAAATAACTTTGGGTCCCTCTGTATGGCAATGAACTGTGACTGCTTGTTTTCATTAATGGAAATCCTTGCAGGTTGCCAGAGTCAACAATGGAATGGGCCGGAGAAGGAAGGCCATGCTAGGTTGCTGAGTGATTTATCCCTTCCAACCCATTACAGCATATCAAGATTTTTCAGCTTAGCTGAACAATTTCATAAAGACATTCCTGAATACCCTGTAGGTGAATGCCATCTGCTCGTAGTGTTTGCTCATTTTTATTCCTATTACTCTCCTGACAAGAGTGTCACATAGACATTAATGACTTTATAATGTCATTCAAGCCTAAACAGTGTGTGAGATAGAATTTTGACTTGTTTGCTCATTTGACTGGCTGATAGCTAGTTTACTTGCTATTAGCAAACGTAGCAGGAACACTTAAATAAATTACACGTACTCTAAATTGTACCCATTCCATTATTTCAGAAATCATAAAACTATACTGTATTACTGCAAATCAGTTCCCCATCTTAACTATTTATGATATGAATTTAGGAACAAAGATATGGAATATCTTAAAGATGGCATTTATTAGGTACCCGAGAAAGTTTCTCCTTTGTTCATTTTAAGTGGACTTGTATGATAGATAAGTTAGAACTTTATTTATTTATTTATTTATTTTATTTTGTCAAACATGTACAGTATAGTAGTTGTTTGTATAAACATAACATAAGTAAAAAGTACCGATAAAAGAGGACAATAGGACAGTAGGACAGGGGCGGTAGGCACAGTGGTGCGCTTATCCACGCCCCTTACAGACCTCTTAGAAATGGGGAGAGGTCTACTGTAGACAGTCTAAGGTTAAAGTTTTGGGGGTTTGGGGAAGAAACCACAGAGTCAGGTAGTGCATTCCCGGCATTGATCACTCTGTTGCTGAAGTCGTATTTTCTGCAGTCGAGTTTGGAGCAGTTTACATTAAGTTTGAATCTATTGTGTGCTCGTGTATTGTTGCGGCTGAAGCTGAAGTAATCATTGACACGAAGGACTCTTTGATATATGATTTTATGAACTACATTTAGATCAGATCGGGGGCGACATAGTATTTCAAGTCCGGTGGAATAAGGTATTTTATTGCGAGCAGAGGAGTGGAGGACTCTTGTGAAATATTTCTGGACTCTCTCGATTGTATTAATGTCTGATATACAGTGCGGGTTCCAGACAGGTGAGCTGTATTTCAGAATTGGTCTAACACATGTTTTGTATGCTCTGGTTAGCAGTGTAATATTGCCAGAGAAGAAGCTACGCAATGTTAGATTAACAACTCTCAGAGCCTTTTTGGCATTGTTGTTACAGTGGGCTATAGCACTTAGGTCGTTGGATATGAGTACTCCAAGATCTCTGACAGAGTGAGGGTCGTCTACAAGTTCATTTCCTCCTTAACTTATTGGATAAGTTATTCCTTAACTTATTGGATAAGTTAACCAAAGCGAGAATGTAGCTATTTTACTGCAGTTAGGGATAGTTTGGTATAGTGGTGAAGGCATCAGGTAAAAAATAAAAAAATGGTAACTTCTAGTCCCACCTTGGACATGAAGCCAGTTGAGTGATGTTGGAGCAGTCACTTTCTCTCAGCCCTAGGAAGAACATAGTGACAAACATATTCTAAAAAATCTTGCCATGGTTTCATGAGACAAATACTGTCTCCTGATATTGGAATGGTATTACTCACTTTGCCAATTATCCCAATTTCCTGACAATGCCTACGTGTTCAGATGACATCCAACTGGCCATGTTAATCCTGCAAAGGCCTACAGAGGTTTGTTCACATCACAGATCCAGATAATGGTGTCCTTCATGAATGAAGTTCCTCATTGAAAGACTAGCGCAGTCTAATACGCCAAGCAAATCTTATTTTTAACCTAACGGGCCTTTATGTTATATTCTTCCACATGAGTTTTAAATTGCTCTTATTAAAAGAAGAGCCTCGAGTTTCCCTAACAATGAGGAAAGCCAAATTATAATACCTGATATGGAATTTATGATATATGATTTGGAATATGTGCCTCTATATTACCACGAAATGCTTAAAGCTATAGCTGCCGCTGATTCATATTTCCCGAATGTGGCCAATTCAAAAAGAGGCCGAAGGAAAGCAATTTCAAATGCGTTTTGCATGGTAGTCAAGTTTCCCCGAGAATGCCAAGAATTAATTTAACTCGCGCAAAAGTAGACATCATGGGCCACTGATGTGTGATAGGCATGTTTTGATAACTGCATAGAATTTGTAATGAAGAGGTTTAAAGGAGTTAATCTCCACAGAATTCTTTCAAAACCCAAAGAAGCACCAATTAGCTGGGCTTAGCAAACATGTTTCAGACATTAAGATCCAGCTGAAAGTTTTCCATCCATTCCTTCATCCTCCTGCTTTCTTACATTTGCATATACAGAGAATCAAACTCATGGGTGAATTTATATGAAGAGAAATGCATGAATTTCACATTCTGCTCTAACTCTAAAATATTGATTTAAGCAAACCGCTTGGTGCTTTTTTACCTTCCCTGACTTTATATGAGGGGACTGAATTAACGGCTTTGTGTATTTAATCTCAGAGTAGCCCAAATATACAGCTAGCCTGAGTGGAAGGCTAAGGGAAGGGACCGAGTGAGAGATTTGCATGCATTTTAGCTTCCTCGAAATTCTAATTGCCTTATTTGTGAGATATCGCAGGATAATAATTCATAATTCAATAAATGAAATGCGCTAGTTATTAGTGGGAAGTAAGACCACAAGTGACATATTTTTTTTCCTTTCGCAATAAGACATCCAAAGGAAAACATGTTTATTAAACGGCTGAACATTTATTTACTATGATTTGCAGGCTTGCAAGTTTATATATGTTTTAAAGGCAAAGGGCTATACATTTTTCTAACTCCACATTTTAAAGCGAGCTGACATTAATAATGATGTTCTGGGCTGATACACGGCTCAAATCCTTCAGTTTTGCAATTATGACATTTTGACTTAAAAATCATAGACCAATCATGCATTAAATTATATTCTGTTTTAAAAGGAAAAACTGAAAGAAAATTAAACATAAAATCTCAATATTAAAAATTGCAAGTTGGTTTTAAGAAAACAATGACAAGTTTTTCCCCCCATATGGAATTCACATGGAACAAAAGCAATCAAATTATGTGACAGTATTTCTGTGCTTGACATAACAACGCAAAAACCCTCTTATAAAATTAAGGAAAGAACAACACATAATAAAAGTATTAATATTATTCTTTGTTAGTCTACTCTTTCCCATCATCATGTATACTAGTGAGAATTTAATGCTGCCAGTGTTTCATTCATGAATGAAGAGATGAGAAGGAATCTGAGGTTTACAGAAACCAAAATTTAAATATTTAGAAAATCTTCCAATGTGGGCAATAAAACAACACTGTAGATCAAATGAGTTCGTGATTCAATGGTGCATGAATTTTGAAGGACTGGAATCTGAGTAAGAAAAAATAGTGAGATGTAGTAGAAGATGGTGGAACTCTTTATCATCTCCATCTCCATCTTCACCTCCACCTCCACCTCCTCCTCTATCCCATCTATCTCCATTTCCACTGCCACCTTCACCTCCATCTCAACCTCCATCTCTCTTAGAAAGAACATCTTAATATATGAGTAGATTACTTCATAGAGGATGCGTAGCCACAAATAAAATAAAAGGACCTCATAAACTCAGTAAAAAATTAAAATATTATTACAGATAGAATTGGCACAACAAGCTCATTCAGCCACCTAAGAAACAAACCAAAATACAAAGGAAACACCAATGGAAGAGAACAAACCAGCTTAACCTGGTTGAACCCTATCTGTCTATAAAAGGGAGACACCAATATCATTATAACTAATACCATTATAACGTACAGTTTTCAAATTTGTGAAATATAAGCCTGCACAATGAGATAAGCAGCAAATAAATTTAACAAATAAATAAATAAAATATAAATAGATATGTATTGGTTAAGTTAAATGACCTTCTGGTGGGGTAAGTAACACTAGTGACTGAAACCCTTATATTTAACAGATTAACAGAGTTGGAAGGGACCTTGCAGGTCATCTAGTCCAACCCCCTGCCCATGCAGGAGACCCTACATCTGCCTCTACCTAGGATCGAACTCACAACCTGCTGATTGTGAGGCAAGAGCTCCACCTCTAGGCCACCGCAGAGGAATATTTATTAAATATTTATTAAATACATTCATAACAAAGGAAAAGGAGCGACGGCAATGTAAAAACAAAACAGAGAACAAACTACATTTTTATCTGGGTGAGAGAGAACAGGTCTGTCATATCTCACCCTTTGGAACAACAGCAATAACAACAATAAAAGCTTGCTCAATGGCAATAGAATATTGATGGAATTGGGAAGAATGAAATGGAGGATTTGGAATTCAAACCCTGAAGGCTTTTACAACAGTTTTCTTTTTAACCGTCTTTATCAAAAGCTTCTCTATCTATAAACTGAATTATACACAAGGGAACAGAAAACAGCATTTGGAACATATAAGCACATGGTTTTGCTAGATTCGTCTTTTTAATGCACTCTTTTGTAGACCCAAATATATGAAAGGAATTTAAAACAGAGCATGAACGATAAGCAAAAAAAGGAACTTCCTTCCTTCCTTCCTTCCTTCCTCTTCCTTCCTTCCTTCCTTCCTTCCTTCCTTCCTTCCTTCCTTCCTTCCTTCCTTCCTTCCTTCCTTCCTTTCTTTCTTTCTTTCTTTCTTTCTTTCTTTCTTTCTTTCTTTCTTTCTTTCTTTCTTTCTCTTTTGAAAGATCATTTCCACTAGTTAAGGTGGAAACTGATTAAAGCCTGCAGTGCTTAAACGGAATGTTAACATTTCCTGTGAGGCCTCCCATTCCAAGAGAGCTAACAAAACAGAACTTTCTCCGGCCTGTCAGGGGAAGCCAAAATCCAAAAGAACTCTGAGAATTCCTTCCTGAAAGAGAGGAAGACAATGACTTTCTTCTGACCTTCTCTCCAGATGCCTAGTGAGTAAACAGCAATGGCTGAAGATGAATTTTCTACTCAGGCTGAAGCATCAGAGAAGCTGCCCATTCATCATCTAAATGAAATATATTCTAAGACCACGGACAGCGACCAGATGCCACCCTTCTTTGCCACTTTTCTCGCCTGCATTAACCGCAAGCGAGAAAGACTCCACATGATATCTCTCTTTGCTAACCGTTTCTGTGGACTGTGATCAATTTTCATCTGGCTCCAATGTCATGCTAGGGTGAGGCCCACCAAAGTCTGGTGGAGGATAAAACACATTTTTGATGTCATGGCCCCCGGAACGAAGCTACAAAAGCTACTTCGGTTCTCTTTGGGATTGAAATTGAGAGAATGTTGCCTTTTCAGAGAAAGAGATATGACAGGGAAGGAAGTTCAATTTCCCCTTCAGCTTTTACCCACCTAAAAATCTAGGGCTGAAATCTATCATCTGATTTCCTAAACTGTTCTTTTAACCACGACACAGGTTTCTTATTTTCTGACCCATTCTGAATAGCATTGGAGTTTATTTCAGTGGGAATGAGGGGTTGGCAAGGAATTTGACTTCCTTCCTTCCCTCCCTCCTTCCTTCCTTCCTTTTTCTTTCTTTCTTTCTTTTTCTTCCTTCCTTCCTCCCTCCCTCCCTCCCTCCATCTTCCTTTCTTCTTTCCTTCCATCCATCCATCCTCCCTCTCCCTCCCTCCATCTTTCTTCCCTCCTTCCTTTCTTCCTTCCTCCCTCCCTCCCTCCCTCCATCTTCCTTCCTTCCTTCCATCCATTCATCCATCCTCCCTCCCCCTCTCTCCCTCCCTCCATCTTCCTTTCTTCCTCCATCCCTCCATCCCTCCCTCTATCTTCCTTCCTTCTTTCCTTCCATCCATCCATCCATCCTCCCTCCCCCTCCCTCCCTCTCTCCATCTTCCTTCCTTCCTCCATCCCTCCCTCCATCTTCCTTCTTTCCTTCCTTCCATCCTCCCTCCCCTCCCTCCCTTTTCCTTCCTTACTTCCTTCCCTCCCTCCCTACCCATTTCTCATGTGATAATACTTTTTGACTGCATACTTCCTGATCTCGCAAATTGCAGTTACAAAAAAAAACATTATTTTCCCTATTTGCCTGTCTCTGTTCAGTCACTTATTTTGTCCATCTCCCTCTCTGGAGCATCATAAATCAGCAAATCTATTTTTCTGTATTGTTGGATGAATGCATCTTTTGAATAATGAAGTGCTTTTGTAGGATTTGGTACTTTGACTTGAGCACTCTCCTGCTAATGTTTAACAAAACACCAGCATTGCTTATTCTTTTGATTTCTTGATTTTTTTTTAGCTCTTTTGAAACAGAGGAATAAAGTATCTGCCAACCCCCCCCCAAAAAAAAAACACATTTACACATACAGAAATGAGCCAATTAATTGAATTTCTGTTCAGATTTCCTGCAACTGAAGAGTTTTGCAACAATTCACTTTATTCCTACAATTATCATCATTAAATTTCAGCAGCCATTGCAATTTCATGTACTGTATAATGCTGCCTTTCAGGTACTACCCATACACTGTACATAAACCACAGAGAATTTGCACAAAGTAAATGTATATTTTTTTCTAACTTGATTCCCTTTCATGTTGAGAAAATGTATTATTTCCCCCCACATATAGCTTGTCAACTAGGGATCATTAGGGTTAGAAGGTGGAGAGGAAAAGTCACTTGGTTTATTCACCATTTGTGATGCAACTGTTCAAAGTGGATTAGAATTAAGAGACCTGGGTTCAAATCTCCATGTAACCATGAAGCTTGTTCATTGTCAAGACCAACAGACACTCACAGCTAATGTGTCCCAAAGGTGCTTTTTCAAGAGGCAACAGGACTTTCTGGTTTTTTCTTTGAAGACGTTTTGCTTCTCATTTAAGAAGCTTCTTCACCTCTGACTGGATGGTGGGGAATGGAAGGATTTATATTCCTTGCAGACAGCTGGTCATTTGCGTTCTTGTAGAGAGTTCTTGAGGCCATCTGGAGGCTTATCTTTGTCATCAGGTTCATGTGAATAGTGCAAATGGATGTGGAGCCTTCTTGGAACTGTTGAAAGGACTGTGTTGTAGATTGGAGATAGATGATGTCCTATCCCTCCCCCTCTGTTTTAGAGAGGGAAGTTCAATTTTGACATAGATGGCCTCTTTGACTGCTCTTTCAAGCCAGCGGTGCTCTCTGTCCAAAATGTGGACTTTGCTGTCTTCAAACAAGTGGCCTTTGTCTTTATTATTATTTATTTATTATTTATTATTTATTTTATTATTCGGTTCTTCTATGCCGCCCTACTCCTTAGGGACTCAGGGTGGTGTACAACATTGTGCAAGAACACTAAGCAATAAACAGTGATTAAAACAATTTTAAAAGATTAAAAAAGTTAAAAAGAAGACATTCACCAGCATACATACAGGGGGAGATCTCAGATAGAAACTAGTCTCAACCCCCAGCCTGCAGGAAGAGCCATGTCTTGATGGCTTTCCGGAAGGCCAGCAGGGTGGGGATAATTCAGATCTCTGGGGGAAGTTGGTTCCAGAACACGGGGCCCCCCACAGAGAAGGCCCTCCCCCTAGGCCCCGCCAACCGATATTGTTTGGCTGACGGGACCTGGAGGAGATCCACTCTGTGGGCCCTAACCGGTAGGAGGGAAGTGTGAGGCAGAATGCGGTCCCGAAGGTAACCTGGTCCTAAGCCATGTAGGGCTTTAAAGATGATGATCAACACCTTGAATTGTACCCAGAGACCAATGGGCAACCAATGCAGCTGGCAGAGTATAGGTGTAACGTGGGTGTATCTTGACACACCCACCACCCACCACAGCACACGCAGCCGCATTTGATTCCCTTTTAAATGCAGATGGACTGCTGAATCTAGTCCTGATGGTTTTCTTCTCCTATGTTGTGCCATGAGTTTATGAAGTGGCTGTTTTGTTTCCCCAGTGTACAGATCTGCACATGGCTCACTGCACTGTGCTGCATATACCATGTTGCTTAGTTTGTGTCTGGGTGTTTTATCCTTGGGGTGGACAAGGTTCTGTCTTTGTGTATTCTTGGGTTTGAAGTGTGCACATACGTTGTGTTGGCTGAACATGCTCCTGAGTTTTTCCGATAGTCCTGTAATGTATGGAATTACAACATTGCTTCGTTTATTGTTCTCTTCATTGTCAACCATGACCTGGATGTCTGAGAATCTCCACAGACACTCACAGCTAAGTTGTTGTGAATTTGAAAAGGAGATGATGTCATGTGAACAGCTTACTGACTCACTCTCTGTTTTCTATGGCAAGATATCTTTAGTTAGTGACATTCCTAGATAACATCCTCTCAATGGCCTACAACCAACTCAGCAGAGACTAAAATCCAGGAAAAGCTTCCTTAGGTCGATGGAAGACTTTGAAGAATTTGAAAGCAGAGTGGACTTGTGGAAAGCTACAAAGAACCAACACTGGATGGAACCAACGGAGGAGCTGGCACCTGGGTCAAACAAAAGCTGAGAAGTATGGGAATTATTGAATAGACTGCACCTGGGTGCATAAACATCCAGAGACACAAATGAACAAATGGGGCTCTCCGGTGGCTTCCGCTCCTTGCAATTGTGGTGAAGTGCAAACAACCATACATATGTATCCCTGCTCTTTGTGTCCTGATCAAGTGTATATTTGAGTCCTGATCAAGTGTATATTTTGTCACACTACATCATGGTAGTGTGACAAAATGCAATTAATGTTGCTAGTTTCTGGGCGAGATCTGTTTAATTTGTACATATTTTAACCTTGTATTTTACATTTTAAATTGTACATCATATAGTATGCCTTATTTTAATTGTGATGCTTCTGACATGAATAAACAGTGGTATTTCTGACTTCTTTACTTCCCTGAGTGAGAGAACAATAGTGAGCCATTTTCAAAGAGGGTGACTGGCCCTTCTAGGGCTCCTTTGAATGAAGTTTGAAGAGAAACCAGCTAATAGCGTTCCTCGGGTTAGGCCTTATGACCATTGGGTGACTGCCATAGCTCCATTCTTGAGAAGCACAGCGTGTTGTCTAGGATGCACCATTTATTTTATTCTTTTTTAAAAAATTCAATTTGTGCCTTGCCTTTCAGCTCCAGCAGAGCACTCAAAGCCATTAACAACATCTGAAAAATATAAACAGAATATCAGAACTGAAAAGGACAAATTAAAATGAACAGTGAGGCACCGATGCCACATCTAACCTTTCATCTGCTAGAGAAATCCAGTATTAAGATTTTGTTTTTTGTTTTTTAAAAGGAAGTAGAAGAAGAACAGAGTTTAGGATGGTCAGAAATTTATTTATTTGCTTGTTGGTTTGTTTGCTTCTTTGTTTGTTTATTAAATTTATATTGCTGCCTATTTGCACATGGCGACTCAAAGCAGCTTACAAGAATATAAAAAACAATAAAACTATTAGAAGAGAGAATCATATAATAAATTAATATAATAAAATAATAAAATAAACTCCCACCGCAGCAACAACACATCACATAAGTCATTTAATGGGCTCCATCCCGCTCTGCATTCCCAGGCCCACTGGCAGAACCTTCTGGAAGAGGTCAGAGTGGGGGGCATTCTAATATCTGGCGGGATGATGTTCCAGAGAGAAGGAGCCACCATGGAGAAGGCCCTTCTTCTGGGTCCCACCAGGTATATCTCCATAGGGGATGGGACCCGCGGCATTCCTTGCCTCTCCGCTCTGGTGAGTCAGGTAGATGTGACCGGAAAGAGACGGTCCCTCAGATAACCTGGTCCCAAGCCATGAAGGGCTTTAAAGGTGACAACCAGCACCTTGAATTGCACCCGGAAGCAAATCGGCAGCCAATGCAGCTTCTGCAGGAGAGGTGATACATGTGCACACTGAGGTCTGCACAAAACCATGCATTTTGCACCAACTGGAGCTTCCGGATGCTCTTCAAGGGCATCCCCACGTAGAGTGCATTGCAATAGTCAAGACGGAAGTGACTAGGACTAGATCGACCGTGACTTGGGATTCTAGAACTCTTAGAATTTTAAAAGCTGCTGTTCTAGAGCTCTTGGGATTCTAGTAGTTGGAGGAATGGGGGCCAATCAATGGGGCTGAGAATTTTATCCATGTTCAAGGTGGATTATGAAAAATATGAATATATGTGGAACTTGGCTTAGAAGACTTAAACATTTACAATTGGACAGCAGATGGTAATCAATATATACAATGGAGGCCCATGTGAAGCCCTGAGATTCTACATACTGAATGCATGCACTAAGATGGGGCTCCACTTGTTTCATGATTCCTAGCTATAATATTTGACAGTATTATCCTGGTGAAGTGGGCAGATGTGAGCAGATTTCACAGCATACCTGGATCATGCAGATAAGGAAAGATACAGCTCTGAAATCTTTATTGTGCAATATTCTGTTCAGTGGAAGGACAGTGGTGAAAGGCTGGCTCAGGATGATGGGGGTTATGGTCTAATATCTGTTGGACATTAGGTTGAGTGGAAGCTGTGTCACAGAAATATGTATCTGCATGCTTAAATCATTTGATCATGGTAATGAACGTAACAGCAATTAAAATTGGGCTACAAACCCAAGAAGCAATGGGTGGAAACTAATCAAGGAGAGAAGCAACCTAGAACTAAGGAGAAATTTCCTGACAGTTAGAATAATTAATCAGTGGAACAACTTGCCACCAGAAGTTGTGAATGCTCCAACACTGGAAGTTTTAAAGAACAGATTGGATGACCATTTGTCTGAAGTGGTGTAGGGTTTCCTGCCTAAGCAGGGGGTTGGACTAGAAGACCTCCAAGGTCCCTTCCAACTCTGTTATTCTATTCTAATCCTACTGATTTCAATGAACCTCCTCAGATAGGACTAAATTTGGATTTCATTTTAAGTCAGAAAGATCCATATTTCCATGGCAATATGGCATACTAAATATTTTACGCTCTTTCTTCTCTTTTCCAAATTTATGCTAGCTTCTTCCTTGACTTTCATGTGACAGTTGCCATTTTCCTGATAATAAATTCATGACTTTCTCTCGCAATCTTCATTTTCTCCCAATGAGTCTGATGAGTCCTTTATCTGTCTTTGCAGACAGTCATCTTTTCACATCAGCCACAAATATGAATTATAATCTCATCACCAACAATGACAGATGGCTTTAGGGAAGAGCTATCTATCTACAGCCAGTGGAGATCCATCGTATTTATACATGTAGCTGTGTATGAGTAAAAAAACAACCCTAGACATAAGGTGTGAATTACAGAGCTCTGCAGGACAAAAGAGGTGGAGGGAACAGGTTTCTTGATAACCCAGATGAGGACAACTCATTTAAGAAAAGCCTTTGGAACCTAGTTTCTACAATTTGACTAATATTCATGCAGATAACATAAGACAAATCGGTATGCTTGACCTCAACCCTTGGATTAGATTCTAATTAGTTTTTAATCAAAGCACAGACAAAAGGCCACCTTGCCTTTTTGCTGCCTAACACATTTCTAAGGGGGATAAAAAAGCTTAATCAAGGAACTTCCAAGGAGAAAACAGCCCTGCTAATTCTGACAGTACAGCTACCGGATGTAAATTGAAAGCAAACCCTATTCCCTTCTCTCACTGAAGATGTTACCTTGTTGGGTCATGAGACGTCTTCAAAAATCAACCAAGCTCAGAGACCCCCAAGGACTTCACAAAAAATATTTTTTATCAAGTCCAACAGAGCAGTGTAGCAACTTTTCCACTTCCTAGATAATTATCTCCTTTTCATGACACCATAATCCCTTGTGGGGTGGAGTCTGGGCAACGGAATGGAGCGGAGTGTTTTTACTGGCCGGATGCCCTTCCTGTTGCCAATGCGGAGTTATATTCAGCAGATATATTCTCATCATGCCCAGAGAGAGAAATATCTGCCTCTACCTAGGATTGAACTCACAGTCTCCTGATTGTGAGGCGAGAGCTCCACTTCTAGGCCACTGCACTACTCATTCCACTTCCTAGATATAGAAGGTAATTTTTTCCCTATGAGTACTTCAGTACTTCAGTGGTTTAATAAAACACCCAAATGAAGCATCTATTTGAAGCTCTGTTTAGTTTGATCTCCTTCCTGTTGTTTTATTAGGTCCACAGTCTAATTGAGATGTCCACCATCAGTTGCGAATTTTGATGCATTTATGACATTTCATGAGGTATGAAATCATATGTGGGTTAGGAGTTCTCTCCTGAAATCTTGTGATGTTGTAATGTTGGAGAAACCAAAATACACCCACTGAGAGTCTGATTATATATATATATATATATATATATATATATATATATATATATATATATATATATATATATATATATATATATATATATATATATATATATATATATATATATATATATATATATATATATATATATATATATATATATGTCTACAGTCAACCTCACCCCATTCCTAAGAAGTCTGTAAGGGACGTGCATAAGGGCACCATTGTGCCTACCGTCCCTGTCCTACTGTCCTATTGTCTGAATTTACCTATACCTACTTTGCTTTTGTTTATGTTTATATCATACCTGTTATCTTGTACATGTTTTGACAAATAAATAAAATAAAATAAATAAATAAATAAATATGAATACGCGGAGATAGACAAATTAACAATAGAACTTAAAGGACAAAAAGAATCAGATTATTATGGAATATGGGAAAAGTGGTATGATTGGATTGGTGATAGAAAGTTGAAGGGAAAGTGTGGGATGAAGATGTAGAACTATAAAATATTGTAAGATAATATATAAACTGTATCAATACAAAAGCAATGTATACAAAAGGCTGTAGATCTGCTTAAAGAATTATTGTGATATGTAAAATGTGAAAAACTAATAAAGATATTTTGAAATCTTGTAATGCTGGATAACCAATGGAATCATGCATGTTCTTCTTTCTTCCAGTTCTGAGATGGAAATGCTTGCCATTAATTGAGGACATGTCTTCAGAATGGGGCCTAAATCTCAGGACCAGTTGTAGCTGGATCAGAACGACTTGGCAGGAAATGTTTTCCATCTGAAAATGGAACAAGCAAAACTGCTACATCATCCATAGGAAGATAATGAATTGCAGAAGGTCAACTACCCTACTATTCCTACCAGATTCCTGGGTGGCTATTTTTGTTTGGTTGCCAGTGAGCCTACATGTCCTCCAGCTCTGATCTTCCTCTCCTAGTTGTCTCTCTCCCCCCATTCCCATCGTCAAAGCAAATATTTTATCTTCTCTGCTCAGCTCCTCTTTGGTGTATCTTCCCTTATCTCAGTTCCCTTATCTCACCAAAGACAAATTCCTTGTGTGTCCAATCACACTTGGCCAATAAAGAATTCTATTCTATTCTATCCCTCCATCAAGGAACTGAATGACTACAGACCAGTTGCTCTAACATCTGTAGTTATGAAAACCTTTGAAAGGCTAGTGATGTCCCACTTGAAAACCATCACGGATCCACTGTTAGACCCCCTGCAATTTGCATACCAAGCAAATAGATCAACAGATGATGCTGTTAATATGGCTCTGCACTTCATCCTACAACATCTTGAATCTCCAAATACCTACGCAAGGGTCCTCTTTGTAGACTTTAGTTCAGCATTCAACACCATCATACCGGACATTCTTCTAACTAAACTAAATCAGCTAGCGGTACCTGAACACACTTGTAAGTGGATCACAAGCTTCCTAACAGAAAGGAAGCAGCAGGTGAAGCTAGGCAAAATCACATCAGATACCTGTACAATTAGCACAGGGCCCCCCCAAGGCTGTGTACTCTCACCACTTCTCTTCTCTCTATATACCAATGACTGCATCTCAAACAATTCATCTGTTAAACTACTGAAGTTTGCAGATGATACAACAGTGATTGGCCTCATTCGAGACAACGATGAAACCGCATACAGACAGGAGGTTGAACAACTAGTCTCATGGTGCGACCGGAACAATCTGGAACTGAACACATTCAAAACCGTAGAAATGGTGGTAGACTTCAGGAGAAACCCTCCCATCCTACCACCTCTTACAATACTAGACAACACAGTATCAACAGCAGAGACCTTCAAATTTCTAGGTTCCATCATATCTCAAGACCTAAAATGGTAATCTAACATCAAAAACATCATCAAAAAAGCACAACAAAGAATGTTCTTTCTGCGCCAACTCAGGAAGCTCAAACTTCCCAAGGAGCTGCTGATACAGTTCTACAGAGGAATCATTGAGTCTGTCATCTGCACCTCTATAACTGTCTGGTTTGGTTCTGCAACCCAACAAGACAGACACAGACTTCAGAGGACAATCAGAACTGCAGAAAAAACAATTACTGCCAACCTGCCTTCCATTGAGGACCTGTATACTGCACGAGTCAAAAAGAGGGCCGTGAAAATATTTACTGACCCCTCGCATCCTGGACATAAATTGTTTCAACTCCTACCCTCAAAACGTCGCTATAGAGCACTGCACACCAAGACAACTAGACACAAGAACAGTTTTTTCCCGAACGCCATCACTCTGCTAAACAAATAATTCCCTCACCACTGTAAAACTATTCACTAGGCTGCATTACTATTACTATTAGTTTTTCTCATCGTTCCTATCACCCATCTCCTCCCACTTATGACTGTATGACTGTAACTTGTTGCTTGTATCCTTACGATTATTTCATATTGATTGTTTCCTGATTGCTTACTTGAACCCTATGACAACCATTCTTGACAAATGTATCTTTTCTTTTATGTACACTGAGAGCATATGCACCAAAGACAAATTCCTTGTGTGTCCAATCACACTTGGCCAATAAAGAATTCTATTCTATTCTATTCTATTCTATTCTATTCTATTCTATTCTATTCTATTCTATTCTATTCTATTCTATTCTATTCTATTCTATTCTATTCTATTCTATTCTATTCTATTCTGGTTGAAGAGTACCATTTCTACTTCCAATAGCAGTAACGGTAGATTGTCTTCACCTTGGTAAGAATCAGGCTTGATCTGTTGTGGCCTATCAGCAGCCTGTGCAGCCAGGGCCTTTGGAACCTCCAGCACCTCTTGGCAGTGATGAGAAAGGAGGGGCTACTCCTTTCCTGAATGCAAGAGCACACAGTGCTGCCAAGAGGCAGGAAGCTTTACTCCGGAGGAGGTCTTCTCAGGAGTAAGACTGGGGGCTAATTGGCCACTTCCCTAGTCTATTTAAGAACAGTTGAGGCAGCTGGCAAGCTGCAGGAAACAATAGTTTAAACTCGGATCTCTGTCATGCCTTGTATTGTGAATTCCTGGTTCCCTGCTTTGGATTTCTTCTCAAGAAAGACTCCTGGGCATTTGGCCAAGCTTTTGGATATTCCGTGAGATAACCAGAACTAATTGCCTTTGTTCGGAGCTAAGACTGACTGAACTTACGCCAGCTGCTAATGAAGCCGAATTAGCAGCTGACTGATGCAAGAAAGTATTGCTTATTTTGATTAGTGTGTTTGCCACTGCTAAGCCAGTTATTAGCAGTGGTTCATTAATTAAACCAAGTTCATTCAAACATTGTGTGTTGATACTTGTGTAACTGGGGACAGAACATGATCCAGGGTAGCAGTGACCCAGTGTGTTGTTAGGGGAAGCAGCAGTTGTGTTCTCCAGCAAGCACTGGCTAAGGGAGATGCATTGAAGAGGAGGGAAGCAGAGAAAGTGGAGATTGGCCAGGAACATCTCAGGAGAAAGCAGACAGCTGAGAAGGAAATCCATCCTTTTATCTTTTAATCAGCCAATTTTATCCTGAATCCTGAATAGTAAAAGAAACGCTCAGGGGAGCTGAAGAATTAAAAACAACATACTTTCTTCTCATCCTAAGGATAGGAGAAGTGACTCCTCAGAACTGTAGAGGTCAGCCTAGAGTCTTGCAAGATTTGGCGATCTTACAAAAATGTCAATCATTTCCTCAATATGGAGCGTGTGATATTTTTATTGCATTTGCAGAATCTGTCTTCACAGGTGACCTGGCATTTGGGCATTCGTGTTGCCAGTCCCTGACTTTTACATATCAGTGCATTCTGTATATATGTGCTTCATGGTATGGATTAGCTTTATGTCATAATCTGAATACACTCTGTGTGGCAGCAGTGCTAGTTTTATCTAGACTTTGAAATGACAATTGCAACGTGTTCTTTATCGACAGATATCCTAGCAAGGAAAGGAGTGAATAAATGTCAACGTTTATTCAACCAATATCTCCTTATTTCACTTTCATATAAACTGGCATTTGAAAGAAACACACAAACACACAAACACACACACACACACACACACACACACTGACACACAACACAGATAGTAAAAACCAGGAGCTTCTAAAGTGATCACCTATTCATAGTAAGCACTGAGCCTTACTTTTTTCTTTTTTGAGTGAATATTGCATACTTACCTGATTCACTAAGGGTCAAATGGTGCAGTGTGTTAATTATGTGGTATGCAGCCTCTCTTCTTTCTCAATTTTATTCTACAGCAATTGTGCTTTGTGAATCTGACCCAGATTCTAATAACAATAAATAGGAATGGGCCAATTAAACTTTCCTTCTTTAAATCTTTCCCCCAGAAAATCTCGCTTTCCCTTCATTTCAATTAAAGAGATAAAAAGCCTCCATTGTTGCCAATGGAGGCTTCTTACTCTTTGTCTAGTGGCTATTGGAGGAAATAGTAGGGTAGAAAAACAGTTAAGAGGAATAAGAAAAGGATCGGTGTGCTAAATAGGTTAGATTTAAACCAATATGTACTTAGCCCTCTGACCCTAAACTAAGAGCAAGGAAAACTCTGGAATTGGAAGATATTTTTGAGAGCCGTAATGGCACAGTGGTTAAAATGCAGTATTGCAGGCTAACTCTGCTAACTGCCAGCAGTTCAATCCTGGCTCAAGGTTGACTCAGCCTTCCATCAATCTGAGGTTGGTAAAATGAGGGCCCAGATTGCTGGGGGCAATATGCTGGCTCTGTAAACCACTTAGAGAGGCCTGTAAAAGCTCTATGAAGCGGTATATAAATCCAATTGCTACTGCTAATACTATTGTTCCCGATGACCTATTTATGAATGGACAAGAGCAACGGGAGAATGCAAATGAAGTGAGTTTAGGAGAGCAAAATGAAGATCCTGGACCTAGGATTGTTGCTGTTCCCTTAACCTCACCCTGGTGGCATGATTGAAGTATACACAATTGTGGAGAATATGGATCAAGTGGGCAAGGAGAAGCTATTTCCCCTTTCCTCTAATACCAGAATCATAGATCATCCAATGCAATTGGCTCCTGGAAGAATCAGGACAGCTAAAAAGAAATATTCTTTTACACAATGTGCAATTAAACTTTGGAATTCCATGCCATGAGGTGGGTCACATGCTGGCTATCTGTTTAACTGGCTTAAAAAAAAAAGTCGGGAGAAATCCTAGAAATCCTATCAATCAAGGACTCTTGTCCACGATGCCACTGAAGACCATCTTCTGGGAGACTAGAAGGCTTCCTGGAGAGTTGGTTGGCCACCGTTACACAGTGGTGGGATTCAGCCGGTTTGCACTGGTTCACACGAACTGGTTGCTAAATTACCCATCCTCCCTATCAAAGTGGATCCTGGGTGCTGGTCTGCAATGGAGAAATGGGCAAAGGAGCAACTGGCATGAGGGAAGAAGGCCACTTTCCCTCTTCCTTCCTTTCTGCTG
Source organism: Diadophis punctatus similis (assembly GCA_023053685.1). Taxonomy (NCBI): domain Eukaryota; kingdom Metazoa; phylum Chordata; class Lepidosauria; order Squamata; family Dipsadidae; genus Diadophis; species Diadophis punctatus. The sequence goes on from JALIGW010000021.1 coordinate 7,236,328, forward strand.
GCCACTCCATTGTCTGTTTCTTCATTGCAGCGCAGTGCCCAGAATCCACTTTGATAGCAGGGGGGGTAATAATTTGCTGGGTCAAACTAACCCCGCAGTCTCCCCTACATTGGGCCCAGCTTCGATCATGCTGCCAACTTAATTCCTTGTCCCTCTCACTCAAGGGTGGGTTTTAACTTACCTCGCCACCAGTTTGCTTCCTTCTGTGCTGTGTGGCTGCTGAAAATTTGCATTTTTTTAAAAAAAGCCAAAAACAAGATGGCAGCACATGCGCAGTGCTGGAAACTTTGCTTCTGCGCATGTGCAGAAGAAAAATATCTGGAAAATTTTCAAAAAAAAATTCCAAAAAAAAATAATATTTCCCCCCCAAAAAAGATGGCAGCGTCCACGGACCAGCACCGACAGAACCGGCTCTGTGATGTCACCAGCAGTTTGCTACTGGTTCTATAGAACCGGTGCAAACTGGGAGAAACCTACCTCTGGTCTCATGTTTGCCGACAGACTGACCAACATCCGCTGCATGCAGGTCTATAAGGAGGGGGGAATCCCTCCCACCACATCCACCCAATTCTTCACCTTCCTATGTGAGCTCTCGGGAGCATCAACTCCTTGATTCTATGGTAACCCCCTCTCCTTCCTCAGAAACCTCACTTCTTAAAGGAGCCATGTCTAGAAGGCTGAAACAGCCGTGAGACCAATGTGGAGACAAGCACCCTCAGAAACAGCCTTTTGGCAAAGGGTGGAAATTTAACAACTGGTTGGCCTAGGGTCAGGTTGGCCATCACTGGAGGCTTGTCATGTGTGGCAGAGCTGGAGGGCAGGGATGGGCCAAGTCTCCCATGACAGCCAACCTGACCAGCGGCGGGTTGCTGTCTTGCCAGTGCCGGTGCGCTGCGCTCACATCTCCACAATTCGGGTGCGCGCTCGCTCGCTATGTGCACATGCTCTCTCGCATGCGCAGAAGCAAAATCTCGCTGAAATCTCTCTTGCGTGTGCATCCCCTCACGAGATTTCGACACGATTTTTCTTCCGCGCATGCGCAGAAGCAAAATCGACCCAAAATCACCGGGGGGAAATGGTGACACACGCGATGGACCGGCAGAGAGGGCTCCGGAGCGGTTGCACAATCCGCCGCTCCCTACCGGAGCTGCACACCGGGCAGCTCCAGCAGGAACGCACCTCTGACCCTGACCCTGACCAAATAATTTAACAACCGGGACAACCGGTTGTTAAATTATTTGAATCCCACCACTGCATAAGAACAAACCCTTGAACTAGACCAGAAGTGTTATCCAGCAGGGCACTACTTATGTCCTTATGAAGGGTCGTACATAGCCAGGCATTAGAAAGCAGGATGTATCATCATTGGGAGCTTAAACTAGCCCTCCTTCCTCAACTTAAAGGCCAAGAATATACTGTGATATTTCCTGAAATAATGTGGATATGGAAACACCTCAACAGCAAAAGGAGACATCTGTACCAGGGGTGGGTTCCTACCAGTGTGGTCCAGTGCGTAGCTCCAGTAGGGACCCGACGATGACTCAATTTGCATGTGACTGCTCTGGTACCGTGTCCACGGGGCAGTCGCACACGTCACTATCTTTTTTTTCTGAATTTTTGGGCGATTTTGCTTCTGCGCATGTGCGGAAGCAAAATCGCACCAAAATCTTGTGAGGGGACGCGCGTGTGTGTGAGATTTTGGTGAGATTTTGCTTCTGCGCATGTGTGGAAGTAAAATTGTGCCGAAATCTCTCTCGCGCACGCATCCCCTCGCGAGATTTCAGCGCGATTTTGCTTCCGCGCATGCGCAGAAGCAAAATCGCACAAGGGGGCACATGTGCATAGCATGCATGCACGTAGCACACATGCACATAGTGCGCACATGCGTAGCGCACACTTGCATAGTGCACGCACGCACATGCACAAAGCATGAAGAAATGCGGAGCAGCGCACCGGTCTGGGTAAGTGAGCAACTCACTCCTGATCTGTACCCATAACAGAATTGCGCTTATAATAAATAGTCTCCCTTGAACTATGGCCTTATAGTAATTGATAAACTTTTTTAAATGCAAAATGGCCCTATCCATGCTAAGCAGCACATAACAAAATGCTTGACAATCTCAGAATTTTCAAAGAATATTGCAAAGAATCTCAAGAGCCAGCAAGACAAACCCAAACCCGAACAGCTGCAATGCTGAGGATTGGGAGGGGATAGGCAGAGTCCTAGAAAGGGTTATGATTGGTTATCAGGTTGGAAGGAATGCTGAGTAAGCATATTTCATTACACATTACTTCTTTTACAAGCAACATCTGCTATTGTTACTTTATGAGTCACAACTGTTAAATTCATTTTGCTAGTGCTAATCATCTCATTTTGAGGCAGCCACTTAGAGATCCTTCCCAAAATCGAAGAGGTAAATTGTACCTTTTTTTTCATACATTGCACTTCACTGTTATCATATGCTCTTTGCTTACGAAATGTTAGGGGAATCCTGAAATTATTTACCCCATGTATTATCAAGTTGCAGGGGATGGGGGGAAAAGGTCAGTCTCCAGTCTCCTTCTTTCATCTTAACTGTATCAATTTCTTCACTGGTGTCCATTTGAAGTCCTTCATCTAATATCTTCTCATTGCATCATATTTTTTTTCCAGTTTTATAAAAATGCTAGGCTGTGAATAAACCAGGGGTGGGTTCCTCCTGGTTCAGACCAGATTGCCCAAACCGGTAGTGACCCTCTGGTGACGTCACTGAACTGGATCAGCTGGTGCCGGTCTGTGGGCAATGCCATCTTTTTTGGGGGATTTTTTTGCAATTTTTTTTTACTGTTTTGAAGGTTTTTCCTGTTCTGCTGCTTGTAAAAGGGCCCTCCCGCCCACCCCCGGTTTTAAACTGACCTTTATTCCTTCGCCCGAAGCACAGCTGATTAGCTCCTCAGCTGTGTTTCGGGCCGATTCCAGCTACTGAACATGCGTGGAAGCCAAATTGCATGAGGGAACGCGCGTGTATTGCGAGCGGAGCGATCGCGTGCACGCAAAACATCGCAATGCGAACCGGTGGCGAAGGTAAGTGGAACCCACCCCTGGTATAAACCTATTCTCCACAACACCTGAAGAAGCAATGGATGGAAACTAATCAAGGAGAGAAACAACGTAGAACTAAGGAGAAATTTCCCGACAGTTAGAACAATCAACCAGGCTTGCCTTCAGAAGCTGTGCATGCCCCAACACTGTACGTTTTAAAGAAGATATTGGACAACCATTTGTCTGAAATGTTGTAGAGTCTTCTGATTGAGCAGGAGTTGAAGTAGAAGACCTCCAAGGTCCCGTCCAACCAGAGGTGGTATTCAGCTGGTTTGGACCGATTCGGGCGAACCGGTAGTAGCGACCTGCCAAAATAAACACTGTTTATTTTACTTCCAAAGTACAACCTAATAAAAACAAAGTTTAGATACAATTATCTGCTTTACTGGTTTATCGTTAGGACAGCCAAATTGATTCACCTTAAGCCTAAATGCTATCATCTTCTCCTATTTTGTTTCTTAATGATCTTCCTGCAGAAGAATTCTATATAATTGTAGAACTAGAAAACTTGCCAATTGTTCTGTCAGTTTTAGTGAGGTCTCCCTAAATGATTTGGCCTAATTTTGCTTTGCTAAGGTTATTTTTTCCAAGTTGTACCCTCCCCCCCCCACTTTTCTCCCTTTGGCAGTTCAAGAAATCAGATGTACAAATGCCATTTCTGTCAAATGTTTCCATTCAGTACAAGGGTAATGATCAGAGGTGGGTTCCTCCCGGTATGGACCGGTTGTCCCGAACCGGTAGCAAAACGCTGGTGATGTCACGGAGCTGGTTCGGTCGGTGCCGGTCCATGGACATCGCCATCTTTTATTTAAATTTTGTTTTTGGAATTTGGGGGGGGGATTTTTTTCTGCTTTTTTTTTCTTCTGCGCATGCGCAGAAGCTGAGTTTCCGGTACTGCGCATGCACCGCCATCTTGTTTTTGGCTTTTGGAGGGTAATTGTTTTGGGATTTTTGGCACTGCGAATGCACACATGTGTGCGGCCACCAGGCGCAGGAGGAAGCAAACCGGCGGCGAGGTAAATTAGAACCCACTCCTGGTAATGATAAAAGCTGAGTCCTGGATTTATGGTTAATCAAGAAGGAGCTCTTTTTCCTTCTCATAAATAGACTTAGAGAGATGGAAAAACATTTAATATCAACCACTTTCTCGCTGCACATTCAAAATATTTGAAATGTTCTCTGGGTTTTAGAACTTGATCGGAGGGAAAAGAAATATGGAAGTCTTGGGATAAGCTCCCACAATATCCATTCAGAGACTATTAACGTTAAGATTCAGTCTTGCTAGGAAACCAAATGAATTAACCACTTCTCTTGTCTATAAGCAGAGAAGTGCCTCTCCAGTTCAATTTGAAAACTGTCTCTCAGAAAATGTTACACAGTATATTTCCATCCTGAGACTAGCTTTCCCAGCTAGTCCACAGTCAGCTTTATTTGTTTGTTTCAAAATTTGATTTGCATTTCTGCCCTGTTTATTTTTCACCTTAAAATGTGGCTTCCATTGAGTGTTTCCTTGCTTTGTTTCTTTCTCAATTTTTTTCACTGCTATGATGCCTACTCTGAACCAAAAATCTTCATCTGATTACGGTAATTAATATTGTTTTTGAGCAACACAAACTTAACTAACACTGATCACTCTTGGCCCCGTGAATGATTTATTGTATGGGTTTTTAAATCGTGGTTTTTAATGTTTTTTAATGTTTTAATATCTATTGTTTTTAATGTTTTTTATATTTGTTGTTGCATGTGAATTTTTACTGTTGTGAGCCGCCCAGAGTCTCTGTGGAGTGGGCGGCATACAAATGCAACTAATAAATAATAAATAAATAAACTATGGGTTGAAATGCTCAGATTCTTTCCCCCCCCGCCCCCCGCCATTCTGTGTTTCACATTCTCTTCTGTGCCGTGACGTCATGTTGGCCAAAGGACAATGTTGGCTCCCTCAGGTAAGAAACGGAGATGAGCACCACTCCTAAGAGTCACACACGACTGAATAGGGAAACTTTTACCTATACCTATACCTTTATCTGTCTCTGTCTCTGTCTCTCTGTCTCTCTGTGTCTCTCTGTCTCTGTCTCTCTGTCTCTGTCTCTGTGTCTGTGTCTGTGTCTGTCTCTGTCTCTCTCTCTCTCTCTCTCTCTCTCTCTCTCTCTCTCTCTCTCTCTCTCTCTCTATATATATATATATATATATATATATATATGTGTGTGTGTGTGTGTGTGTGTGTGTGTGTGTGTGTCTATCTATCTATCTATCTATCTATCTATCTATCTATCTATCTATCTATCTATCTATCTATCTATATCTCTATTCTATCTCTCTATCTATCATCTATATAATTTTAAATCTATAGAAGAGTGAGATGCATGCCAGAATAGTATTCTTTTTTTTGCATATTCCAGATCCTTATTTCACACCTCTATGTGATTTTGAACATGCAACTGAATGTCTTTTAAGAGCCTTTGATAAATAATTATTATAAATTTATTATTTTGTAAATAACATAATAAATCCACTAGTACAAGAGGGAGTTCTGAAATTAGGGATTACAAAGTTAGAAGTACAAAAAAAAACACCTTTTAACTAAATATTTCACCACTCTGAACTTTTTGATGCTTACCTTCAATTCTCCAAACTGCACTCCTGGCTGGCCCCTCCCCGCCCACCCCGCTCCTCCCAGGAGTCTCCACACAGCCTGTTTTGGATGCCAGGTAAGTGCAGGGCATGCAGGGAGGCTTGGGTAGGGTGAAAAATGGGCCTACCAGAAGTTCGGGAAGGCCAGAAATGGGCCCGTTTCCAACCACCAGAGGGTCTCCAGAGCTTGGGGAGGCCATTTTCACCCTCCCGGAGGCTCGAGAAAAGCCTCCGGTGCCCGGGGAGGGCAAAAACGCACACACACACACCGCTGTGGTGCAGGAGACCGACTAGACCATGCCCACCATGGCCATGCCCACCCAGCAACCGGGCAGAGAACCCCTTGCTAAATATTTTGAAGCTCACCCCTGCACCAAACTGGTCAATTCCATACAGGCTTATGAGCCTAGGTTTCTAATATAGCTCATAACAATCTAGTTGACAATGTCCTCACCCAGTTCCTCCTCAGATGTCATGTTTCCAAGTCACAAATCCTCCATTAAAACCTCCTTTTCCTACTAAAAGGAGCCCTTTCCTCAAGTAAATCTCTGAAACAGCCTATTACATTTCTGAAAATACACTGTAGGAGTTTAGAGAGAGGGGGGGGAAATTGTCACATATAATATCATAGAAACAGATTGTCTTTGTTCGCCAACTCATAATTTATATTTCTACTAGTTGGAAAGTATAAGTAAGACAAAGATGTTGAGCTCAAGAGGCAAGGAGTGCTGGAAAAGAGAGGTTGTCGTGTACAATAATAAATGAATTTTTGTACAATGCTACTAATAATACCCTTTGTCTAATATGTAATTTAGGTTTTCTTTTTCTCTTTTTTTTTCAGAATGCCTAATTATTTTACACTCAATACAAACATTGTTAAGGAGAACATTTAAAAAAAAAACCTTGTTGGCACACAAGTCCAGCATCTGACATATTTCGGTCTTTAATAGCTGCCTTCCTCTATTGTTTGCCAGGCTGCATATTATAGTGGCAGTTTTCATTTAGTGACCATTCAGAGTTACAACAGCACTGAAAAAGATGAATTTTGATGTTTTTCACACTTTTGACCATTGTGGCATCGCCACGGTCACATGATCAAAATCTGGATGTTTGGCAACTGACTCATATTTATGACGGTTGGAGTATCCCAGGGTCATGTGTTACTAACTTAATAACTGCAGTGATTCATTTAACAACTGTGGCCAGAAAGGTCATGAAATGGGGCAAAACTTACTTAACAAATGTCTCACTTAGCAGTGGAAATTGTAGGCTCAATTGTAGTTGTAAGTCAAGGACTACTTATAATGCTTCCATCAGAGGTGGGTTCCTGCCAGTTTGGACCGGTTCTATAAGAACCGATAGCGGGAATTTCCCCCCGGTCGCTGAACCAGCAGTGATGGCTGGCTGGAGACGCCCCCAAACTGGCTCTCTCGGCAGCACCATAGGAACCACCATCTTTGTTTTTCACTTTTGCGCACGCACATAAGCTGTTTTTTTGCTTCTGCGCATGTGCAGAAGCTGTTCTTTGCTTCTGTGCGTGTGCAGAAGCTGGGTTTCTGGCAACTTGCGCGCATCTGCAGGGCGCATGAGAAAGCAAACTGGCAGCAAGGTAAGCCAGAACCCACCCCTGGCTTCCATGATGAGTCAAAGAAAGGAAAATGGGCAAGTGGCATCAGAAGATTATCTTCTACATATTAAAGACAGGGAAGAAATTCAAGAAATTTAACATCTGGCAGGCAAATAAGCCCAACATTTTTAAAAGATTAAGCAAAGACTTTGCATCACCGGTGCGGTCCGGTGCGTAGCTCCAGTAGAGAGCAACCGATTGCACAATTTGCGCGCGACCACTCCGGTGCCGTCTTCGCCGGTCCATCGCACGCGTCGCCACCTTTTTAAAAGAATTTTTGGGCTTTTTTGCTTCTGCGCATGTGCAGAAGCAAAATCTCACTAAAATCTCGCAAGGGGACGTGCGCGTGCGCGTCCCCTCGCGAGATTTTGGCGAGATTTTGCTTTTGCACATGCACAGAAGCAAACTTGCACAAGGGGGCATGCACGTGTAGCGAGCGTGTATGCACACAAAACGTGGAGATGTGCGCGCAGCGCACCGGTATCGGTAAGTTAGCAACCCACCCCTACTTTACATGTGTTGTTAGCACATGAAGCAGATAATCAGAAACAACCCTTTTAAAAAAAATCTAAGAGAAGAAAAGGAAAAATGAAATAGACACTGCTGAACTCTGTATTTATCTTATCAATCTAGTGCTTTCCGGGTATTTTAGACACTAACTTCCTTATTAGTCACCATTAATTCATTAATTCATTAATTCATTAATTCATTAATTAATTAATTCATTCATTCATTCATTCATTCATTCATTCATTCCCTAAAACAATATTCCAGAATAATTTTGATAGGTAACTGTTCAAAATCAACACATTTTAAATACACATTAGTGTTTAGAGCTGGTTTGGTGTAGCAGAGTTTCCCTCTCTCTCTCTCTCTCTCTCTCTCTCTCTCTCTCTCTCTCTCTCTCTCTCTCTCTCTCTCTCTCTCTCTCTCTCTCTCTCTCCAAACTGGAATTCATTTTTTCAAAATAGATGGTTTTTAATGACCTCAATATTTTAACCAAGAATGGGTAATATTTTGGATAATGCCAGATGCATTAATTAATGTTTGGAGAGTTAACTTGAAAGATTCTTTCAAGATTTCTTGTTTAGATAGTAGAGTTTGTTTGTCATAGGCATCTGAAGATATTCTTTATTTAACATACAATGTGTTTTGATGTGATATTTTAAGTCTTGTGTTAGTCAGTCTTTACACATTTTTTTTCTTTAACTTTTCTTCTTCTTTTTTTCTTCCTTCCTTAGGTTCTGTCAGTAAATGACGTATCTTGAAATTATAATTCCCAAAAGAAAAACAGACAGAGATAGATTTCAGCTCGCTTAACAACAACAATAACATTATTAAAACTCTATTGCATATTGTTATTATGAATTATGTGAACCAGTATGTGCACAAAACTCCAGGCAAATCTAATTATATGCCCACCTACAAAAGATAAAGGAACATACAGCTCAATGAATTATGTATAACTGTTATTCCTTTTAAACAAACCAAGTAAAAAAAAATCCACAGTTATATGATTTAATTCCATCCAATACAAATTTGGTTCCAGAAATAGCACATAGCCAGCTAACTGTTCTTTGCTGAAAAGAAGTGAATCATTGACAGATTATCATTAATAGCAGTACCAGCAGTAGTAGTTGCCGTAGTAATAATGGTGATAATAACGTGACAGGCACCTGCCACATAACACTCCAGACTTAACCATTCTTGATAAAAAAGACAAAAATGTCTGGATAATGGACATGGCAGTACTTGGAGACAGCAGAAGAGAAGAGAAAGAACTGGAGAAGATAACAAAATACAAAGATCTGAGGTAAAAATAGAATGACTGTGTCAAAAGAAAGCAAAGGGAGCGTCAAAGCTTGTATCAGCCACTTTAAATTTCCCATAATGCCGGAAAGTTCTACCAAGGACATCATTGCCAACACAATGTGGAAAATCTAGAAGATGTGCAGAAAACATGTAAGAAATTTCAAAATGGCAGATGATTCTCAGGCGACATTTCCATTTCAAGTGGCAGGATGGGACAGGAAGCCATGCAATAGTAAAAGCACTTACACACCCACTCCATAATGTGTTACAGCATTCTCTAAGTGGTTTACAGAGTCAGCATATTGCCCGCAACAATCTGGGTCCTCATTTTACCCATCTCAGAAGGATGGAAGGCTGAGTCAATCTTGAGCCTCTTAGAATCGAACTTCTAGCAGTGGACAGAGTCAGCTTGCAATACTACATTCTAACCACTGTGACACCACAGCTCTTGCAAGACACCGTACCTTACTATTGGGTTTTGTTTGGCCCAGCCCAACAACTCCAGGAAAGCAGGCACCTCCTCACATATTCAGAGTTCCTTCATATATCTTACCAGAACCTTAAAACACGGAACATGTGAAAGATGGTTCTTACTTGGAGACAACCTGATATTATACTTGGCTACCTCCAAAATAAGAAACAATACATTGCTTGTCCCTAAGACAAGTGTTTCCAGCCCTTTATGTAATGTTGTGAGAGAAGGAGGTTGAAGAAATTTGAATATTGATTATAGTGTAAATAGCACAGCAGTCATTCTAATCCTTCAATAATGGCTTCAGGGTTTTGCTACAGTAAATCAGCTTATCTGAGCCTTTTTTTGCACCAGGAAATAATTTCTTGTAGTATTTACCTTGCTAGCTGAGAGAAGTCCAACATGATAACAAATCTGATAGATAGATAGATAGATGATAGATAGATAGATAGATAGATAGATAGATAGATAGATAGATAGATAGATAGATAGATAGATAGATAGATAGATAGATAGATGATAGATAGGGGGAGAGAGAGAGAGAGAGAGAGAGAGAGAGAGAGAGAGAGAGAGAGAGAGAGAGAGAGAGAGAGAGAGAGAGAGAGAGAGAGAGAGAGAGAGAGAGAGAGAGAGAGAGAGAGAGAGAGAGAGAAAATGGTCAATCTATAAAGAATTAAACCCCATTCATGCTTGTCCCTTGCAATTTTCAGTGGTTCCCTTTGGAGATTCTCTCAAAAATAAATAATATATTATGGTTCATCACACTGTCAGCCAAATGTTCAGACTGGATTTGGCATTTTTGTCCACCTATCCATCCCTTTCCAAGGACCAGGAAAGATATATGTGGATGTTTGATAGTCTTAAAGGTATTATTATTGTTGTTGTTGTTGTTGTTGTTGTTATTGTTATTGTTATTGTTATTGTTATTGTTATTGTTATTGTTATTGTTGTTGTTGTTGTTGTTGTTGTTGTTATTATTATTATTATTATTATTATTATTAAATAGTCTATTAATTATGTTAAAAAGACAGACAAACATACAAACAAACATAAAAACATCTGTAAACATCTGTATATACAAATAAAGTATCAAATATCTTTGAAAATAGAAAACATTGAACATACATGTCAACCATCTCGTCAACACTATCCTTTTACAGCCTAGTGATACAAAAACATGTTTATTCTATATAGTTATTATTTACATCATTATCTTCCTTATATCTTCCAATATTTTCCTTATTCTTTTCTCTTGTTATATTATATTCAGTCTATTATCATTACAATAAAACAATTTTTCCTTTTTCAACAATGGTTCTTTTGTTCAGCTTGATTAATATTTTAAGACCTTGTAAAATTGTATATATCCCCATAATTTGTTCCGGTCTTTGCGAAAAAGTAGACATTTGTTATTATTTATACTGTTTAAGTTCATGACACATAATTATAGCAGTTTTTGATATTTGTTTTGATTAAGCCAATTATACCACCTGTCCCAAGTTTTATAGAACTCATAGTCATCTTTATCTTGCATTTCCAGTGACATTCTACTAAGTTCAGCGCACTCAAATACTTTATTAACGAGGTTTAACGTAATTGGGATTTGTTCGGTTTTCCAAATTTGCGCGTATATAATTCTTGCAGCTGTTGTAATGTGTAGAATTATATATCTGTCTTCATTCGTCATTTTTTTCTCTGAAAATACCTAATAAGAAAAGCTCCGGCTTTAAGGGAATCGTTATTATTATTATTATTATTATTATTATTATTATTATTATTATTATTATTATTATTATTATTATTGTTGTTGTTGTTGTTGTTGTTGTTGTTGTTGTTGTTGTTGCTGCTGCTGCTGTTGTTGTTGTCATCATCATCATCATCATCATCATCATCATCATCATTATAATCCATAAATAATGAAAAGTACCTGAGGGCAGGGTAAAAAGTAATTGATGGAAATTAATCAACCAACCTAGAACTATTGAGAAATTTCCTGACAAGGAGAATAGCCATTTGTCCAGAATGGCATAGGACAGTGATGGTTAACGTTTTCGGCACCAAGTGCCGAATTTGGAGTGTGCATGTGCCAGAGTGCTGGAACCTGGAAGAGAGCAGCTGCCGACGGCACACATACTCACAGAGAGGAACTCTGTGTGCCACCTCTGGCACGCATGCCATAGGTTCGCCATCACGAGCATAGATATCTCCTGTTTGAACAGGGAGTTCAACTAGAAGACCTCCAAGGTCTCTTTCAAGTCTGTTATCCTGTATTCCATAATCATAACCAAAAAGTATTCCTGATGAATTATGATCCTTTTGTTCCTGAATTTTGGCAGTGTGGTTTAGACCAATGATGGCGAACATATGGCACGTGTGCCACAAGTGGCATGCAGAGCCATATTGGTGAGCATGTGAGCTCAGGTCAGGTGTTCATGCCAGCTAATTTTTGGGCCTTCTGGGCCCACTGGGAGTCGGGAAGCAGGCTGTTTCCAGCCTCCGGAAGGGGTGGGGAAGGCCCATTTTTTGCTCACCCCAAGCTCCAAAGCCTTTCTAGGAGCCTGGGGAGGGCAAAAACGGCCTTCCCCACCCCCTGGGGTCCTCCAGAGGCCAGAAATGGCCCGTTTGCTGACCTCCGTTTGGACCGCGAGTCTAATTTTTTGCTCTCCCCAGGCTCAATAATTCTTCTGTAGAACTGTATCAGCAGCTCCTTGGGCAGTTTGAGCTTCCTGAGTTGGCGCAGAAAGAAGATTCTTTGTTGTGCTTTTTGATGACGTTTTTGATGTTAGGTGACCATTTTAGGTCTTGCAATATGATAGAACCTAGAAATTTGAAGGTCTCTACTGTTGATACTGTGTTGTCTGGTATTATAAGAGGTGGTAGAATGGGAGGGTTTCTCCTAAAGTCTACCACCATTTCTACAGTTTTGAGTGTGTTCAGTTCCAGAGTGTTCCTGTCGCACCACAAGGCTAGTTGTTCAACCTCCCAACCAGCGGTTTCATCGTTGTCTCGAATGAGGCCAATCACTGTTGTATCATCTGCAAACTTCAGTAGTTTAACAGATGGATCGTTTGAGATGCAGTCATTGGTATATAGAGAGAAGAGAAGTGGTGAGAGTACACAGCCTTGGGGGGGGGGGTGTGCTAATTGTACAGGTATCTGATGTGATTTTTGCCTAGCTTCATCTGCTGCTTCCTGTCTATTAGGAAGCTTGTGATCCACTTACAAGTGTGTTCAGGTACTGCTAGCTGATTTAGTTTAGTTAGAAGAATGTCCGGTATGATGGTATTGAATGCTGAACTAAAGTCTACAAAGAGGACCCTTGCGTAGGTCTTTGGAGATTCAAGATGTTGTAGCATGTAGTGCAGAGCCATGTGTGTGTGCGTGTACGTGTGCGTGTGTGTGTGTGTGTGTGTGTTTTTGTGTGTGTGTTTTCGCGTGTCTCTCCTCTCTTTTGTCTTTTAACTATAAATAAAATTAACAGAGAAATCTTTATCCCTGTCTTATAATTCCTTCTCATTTTGAACGCAAAAGAAAAATGACTTTTTGCATTTCCAAATGAAACAGTTTGAAGAAAACTGAGGGATATCAATATCATTTAACATATTTGACTTCCAAAAGTAGTTACATAATTCCGCTGGAATAGGCAATTATTCCATATTCATAGAATATGAATATGTTACAAATTCTGTCTGATTCACTCTGGCTTTCTTTTCTATAGCGTGGAGAATAAATTCTGAAGTTATTTCATCTTCCTCCCCAGTTTCTTTCACATTTAGCATTGCTTCCCCGTGCATAGAGATTCAGAACTGCTAAACCCCAGATGACATGTTTTATAATCCTCCCATTTTCCCCCCTCCTCTTTCTTGGGGTGTGTGTGAAAAGTAAGAATCTGTCGCACACTTATGTATTTATTCATATTGTTATTTAAATGTCTTGAAGTAAATTGTCATTTTCTCATGTAAAACATGTACTTGGAAAATGATACTAAGCATCAACATGGAACAGAAGAGCACAGGGGGAATAGGCAGATGGTAAATAGCAAAAGATGTTATCCTTACATGCATACCGAAAAATGGTGAATAATGACTTCTGATCAGCCAAAGCTTTGAATGTTTGTTCTCATCCCAACAGCAACTTCGGGCAGGAAGATTTAAAAAAAGAAAAAAAGAAAATTATTCCACTCCCCCATCTCTCAGTGTGGTGAACTTTAAATATAAACACACCTACAAGCTGTAATATATTATCCAACATCACTGAAAACAGCTTGCATGCAGTCAGGACAAAAACTATTCTGACATCATTTATGGTTTGATTACGTTCTAAGTGCTGACAAGTTACTGCACTTATGAATAATGCAAGCCAACCGAAAGAATGTGCTTTTTATATTCCATTCTTGCCTCCATATATATATATATATATATATTTCTTCCCAGCCAAATGATTTAACAATCTAAAACCCGTGTCATTGATAGAATGTGATTAGAAATACATTGTGTTCTTGACAGTCCACAATTGTTCCTTGCTGAATAGGAAAGCCGGAGTCACCCTAGCTACAAAAATGAAGTGTCACGTAGTTCAAAAGATAACGATTGTAGTCATTTGCGGTAATATACATAATCGCGGTTCCTGGAGAATAATGTTTTGCTATTTATACAAATAATTAGACAGAGAAATTAAAGCAGAACACTGTTACTTTGCTATTGATCAGTTTAATTAGCATTATGAGGAAGGGGAAATTATCTCCCTCAGATATATAATGCAAAAGAACAATGCATGTGGTTAAATTAATTGAGAAGGCAAAATATTTTTTTTTAAAAAACCATTGTCTTTCTTCTTTCAATGACAAGAGGATCAGAGTGAAAATTTGTTGAAAAGCATAGCATGGTTAACACTGATTAATGAAGAGCCTTTTGTCTATTTTCTTGTATTTTCCATTAGCTGTAAATGTCTGGCTACAGTTCTGTATTCATCCACCTGGGATAAATCCCTCTTAAAGCTAATGGGTCTTACTTCCAGATATTCCTGAATGAAGGCTAAGCCACTCTTTCAATGATTCTTTGGGTGGAGGGATTATTTGTTGCAAGCAAATCCATCAACTGCATCACTTTAGTGTATAATCCTTATTTACTTTGAAACCTTGTTTACTTATTTGATTAGATTTAGGCGCTGCCTGACTCCAATGCAAATCTTGGCAGCTGACAATATAAAACAAGCAGTAATGACAAAAAAGTAAAAATGCAATTATATAAGTCTAGAATCGGAGGAACTGAGCACCGAGTGATGACAAGGGGGCAAAATTCTAGGCACAGAACTTAGCAATTGATTAAATTATTGGGTCTAGATCTTTGTGACATATTTAATTAACTCAAACTTCTCATCTTCTAATCATCTGTGAATGTTATCCCTAGAGGTGATTTTCCCATTTTTCCCTCACTGGTTTTCTCAAAATTAAAATCTTTAATCTCAAAATTAAAAAAATAAGACTCAGTCAGCATCAAATGATGTGAATCGAGGTCTCCATCAGAATTTTGTTGTTGTTAGTTGTGAAGTCATGTCTGGCCCATCATAACCCCATGGACATTATTCCTCCAGGACTTCCTGTTCTCTACCATCCTCTGGAGTTCATTTAAGCTCACACCGACTGCTTCAGTGACTCCATCCAGCCACCTCATTCTCTGTCGTCCCCTTCTTCTTTTGCCCTCAATCGTTCCCAGCATTAGACTCTTCTCCAGTGAGTCCTTCCTTCACATTTGGTGGCCAAAGTATTTGAGTTTCATCTTCAGGATCTGGCCTTCTAAAGAGCAGTCGGGGTTGATCTCCTCTAGGACTGACCGGTTTGACCGCCTTGCAGTCCAAAGGACTCGCATGAGTCTTCTCCAGCACCATAGTTCAAAGGCCTCAATTCTTTGGCGCTCAGCCTTTCTTATGGTCCAACTTTCACAGCCATACATTGCAACTGGGAATCCATTAGAATAAGTATGCATATTTAGGGATCCAAAAGTAAAGGCTTACTTGGAAATTTGCATTTATTTATTTATGTCTATGTCTGTCAGGCCCCAAGAACCAAGAATGACACATGGAGTTACTTCTGAGAAGTTCCTTTATTGCTGTTCACCTACAGACAGAATCTTGCCAGACTAAAGCAACTGTCTGCATAACTATCAATAGATTCTGTAAACTGCTAGGGAAGGGGCTTTATTTTTTTCCTGTCTACCAGATGTTTCAAGCTCTTCTGCCTCTTTGTCCTCTGGAAAGCAGCCTTTCCCTCCTAGGACTCCAGACCACAATTTACATCTAGGACTATATGTCTACATCTGCATCATTTATGTTTGTAGTCTCTTCTACAACTATTTTGCCCACAATGTCTAAATCTAGCTTCTTACCTACCATTGCCTATTTTATATTATAGTTGAGTCCTGAATTTTGGCCTCAGGTCAAGACCCTTCTCACTGATTTAAAAGCTTCAATCTGGTATTTTGTTCATTCAATCCAAATCTTTGGCTCACTTACCAATCCCATTTTGCCCATCAAAGCAAAATATATTATTTTAGCCTGTTTGGGTAGATAGAAGAATCAATACCGTGAAACCTTGAATAAATCTCAAGATTATGGCCTTTGAGTTCTTCAGGGAAAGTAGAACTCCAAATAATTTATGACAAGAGGACTTACTCTGTTTCAGAGTTACGTGATCAAATAAATGTCTAAGGACTTTTGTTTAAAGAAACCAAAATGAACAGATTTTTAGTTGAATAAAATATGTCAAATGTTCTACCACTGAATTGTCCTGTAAGGCATAATGACATCAATCAGAAAAGTAAAGAAGTTTATCAACACCAGTGCCAATCGAAAACCCAATTATTATTTTATTGGAATAATCAGTAGTTCAGCAATTGTAAGTTCTTGAACACATGTTCTACAGCCATCCATCTATTCTCACCATGTCTTCATCTTAAAGTATAGATAGGTTATGAAGCTTTTTGCTTTCATTCATCAAATCCTTGAATGAAGCAACTCATCAGAATTATTTCATGGAAACTTCTTCTAAAACTAAGATGACTATGTTGATTTAATTTTATACTGCTTTAAAGGTCCTGCTAGCCTTCTCAGTGAGGGGGAGTCTTCTCCTCTAGAAATACCAAGAGTTTGTGGTCCGCCAGCAGCCTGCAGAGCTGGCAGCAGAGTCGGACAGCGAGGAGGCTAGGGAGGAACATGGGCCAGGCCTGGAGTCTGGAGAAGGCTCTGTGCTGGAGCCAGAGATGGGGCCCGGGCCATCTGGGAGGTCTGTGCTGACTCCAAAGTCTCCAGAGGCTGACATGAGCGAGGCAGAGGAACAGGGGGAGCCTGTTCCCAATGTGCGCATGCGCAGAAGGCAAGAACAGTTACGGAGGAAAAGGGCTACTCAGGAGTAAGGCTTGGAGATGATTGGCCCCTCCCATAGGATATAAAAGTGGAGCAAACAGATGTGCTCGTTGCAGGAAGCAACTTGGTTGAATTCTGATCGGTGTAACTCAGCAGCTCAGTTCTGACTCCGTGTTCTGTTTGGCCTTGCAAAGCTCCTTGCCAATTAGGTCTTTGGCAGCGTGTCAAGAGAGATAAAGGTTGGTTCTTATCAGCATTCTTCCGAAAGACTGTGGCAGACTTCTGTCGGACTAATTAACATTGTTTGGGACTTATTACAGCTGGGAATGAATATAATTCACAGCCGTTAAAATAAAAAGAGGTTTTTTGGGGACTCAGTTTGTGCTTTATTGTTTAATCAGGAATCCTAGGTCAGAACACAAGCATCTAGAAAATTCAGCACAGACATCAAGTAAAATCCTTCAGTTTGCAACAGTGTCAGTAAACCCAAATGTCAGCCCTGGAGGTAATCTTTAACTTTGTATCTTCAGGGTCCTCCACTCCTCTGCTCACAACAGAATACCTTATTCCACCATGTCGCCTTTGATCTGATCTAAATGTAGTTCATAAAATCATCTGCCACAATGTCCTACCTGTCAATGAATACTTCAGCTTCAACCGCAACAATACACACGCACACAATAGATTCAAACGCAATGTAAACCGCTCCGAGCTTGACTGCAGAAAATACGACTTCAGCAATAGAGTGGTCAATGCCTGGAATGCACTACCTGACTCTGTGGTTTCTTCCCCAAACACCCAAAACTTTAACCTTAGACTGTCTACAGTCGACCTCTCCCCGTTTCTAAGAGTTCTGTAAGGGGCATGCATAAGTGCACCATTGTGCCTACTGTCCCTGTCTTACTATCCTTTTGTCCAAATTTACCTGTACCTACTTTACTTTTGTTTATGTTTATACCATACCTGCTATCTTGTACATGTTTTGACAAATAAATAAAATAAATAAACAAACAAACAAACAAACAAACAAACAAACACTTGGTGGTTGGGCATGTTGTGGGAAACGGGAGTCGGGGTGGATGGAGACATGGTGAGATGTAAGGCCATAACAACATTCTTTTCCCTGGGAGTCAAGGACATCCAGCCTGCACCTGGAAATGCATGACTGGGAAACAACCCCAGTTTATTTAAATTTATTTATTTAAATGGATTTCTATGCCGCCCAACTCCTGGAGGGACCCTGGGCGGCTCACAACATATTAGAATCCATTACAAAATATAAAAGACAGCAATTAAAAAATATAAAAAATACAAAATACAAAAGTTAAAAAGAGTATCTCACAATCACAATCAAGGGGGGAGACCCATATCTAATCTAGTTGGTCCCACTTTCACCCCGCCTGCCGGAAGAGCCAAGTTTTTATTGCTTTCCGGAAGGCCAGCAGGGTGGGGATGGTCCTGATCTCTGGGGGAAGCTGTTTCCACAGGGAGGGAGCTCCCACAGAGAAGGCTCTCCCCCTCAGCCCCGCCAACTGACATTGTTTGGTCGATGGGACCTGGAGGAGGCCGACTCTGTGGGCCCTAACCGGTCGTAGGGAGGTATGCGGCAGGATGCGGTCCCGAAGGTAACCTGGCCCTGAGCCATGTAGGGCTTTAAAGGTTAAAACAAACACCTTAAATTGGATCCGGAGACTAATGGGCAGCCAATGCAGCTGGCGGAGGATCGGTGTTACGTGGGTGTATCTGGGTACACCCACCACAGCTCGCGCAGCTGCATTTTGCACCAATTGCAGTCGCCGGACACTCTTCAAGGGTAGCCCCATGTAGAGCGCATTACAGTTGGGACGGGGACGTGATTGGACCATGATGGACATGTGGGTGCAGGGAAAGGGACTTTGATTTTGATTAAGGTGGGGAAAACCTGGGAGCCTTTCAGATTCGGGTTTTCCCAGATGTGCCAATATGACATCTCTAATAAAATGGAACTTTGAGGAAGATGCCTGCCTTGGAGTTTTATTTTTGTTGGGGGTGTTACTTGGAACCCTGACACCAAAAATGCCTTATCCTGACCATTTTGTTGATGGGAGATGCCATCCACTCTGAAAAGCTAGTAATGATTTGCCAACTGATAAGTAGTTGGCAGAATTCAGTAGCACCAGAGGATATTGTCCTTTAGAGTGACTGGTGGATTGGTTTAATGAAAAGAAAGACTAGGGGTGATAGCAGTGTTCCAATATCTCAGGGGCTGCCACAAAGAAGAGGGAGTCAAACTATTATCCAAAGCAACTTGAGGCAGGACAAGAAGCAATGAATTGAAACTAATCAAAGAGAGAAGCAACCTAGAACAAAGGAGAAATTTCTTGACAGTTAGAACAATCAGTGGAACAATTTGTCTCCAGAAGTTGTGGTGCTTCAACACTGGAGGATTTTAAGAAGAGATTGGACCAGCGGCAGGTTGCTCCCTTACTGGTGCCGGTGCGCTGTGCGCGCATCTCCCCACTTTGGGCACACGTGCGCTTGCTACGTGTGCGCGCCTCCTTGCGTGATTTTGCTTTTGCGCATGCGTGGAAGCAAAATTGCACCGAAACCTCGCGAGGGGACGCGTGTGTGTGCAAGATTTCGGCGCAATTTTGCTTCTGCACATGTGCAGAAGCAAAATCGGCCAAAAATTCACAGAAAAAAATGGCGACGCACGCAGTGGACCAGCAGGGAGGGCTCCGGAGCGGTCGCGTGCAAATTGCGCAATCGGCCGCTCCCTATTGGATCTGTGCATTGGGCAGCTCCAGCAGGAACCCACCTCTGGATTGAACAGCCATTTGTTTGAACTATTATAGGTTTCTTGCTTGAGCAAGGGGTTGGACTAGCAGACCGCCAAGGTCCCTCCCAACTCTGTTATGCTATTATTCTGTTATTCTGGTTTTTCCTTGCAAACTTATTAGAAGGAGAAGAGGAAGAATAGAAACTTCTTCTTGTCTTCATCCCTCTGGGTGGCAAAGCAAAATCAGACATATCTCCCTTTCTCACGAATAGAAAGGACTTCTATATGGAGAAGGCCTAAATGTATATTGATTTTAAAAAATGTTATCTTGATTGGATAATCCTCACCAAATTCTCTGTGAAATAGTTGCAAATTTAATGAAAAATCTGGTTATAACTGAAACTTCTTCCTTAAGAAGAATCACCTCTCTTTGAATAACACTTCAGACAAGTGTTTTGATTATTTTAATCAGAAAATCCACCTTTGTGATAGCTCAAATGACACCAGAGTGATTCATTGTAACTGGCCATCATTAAGCTGGTAATCTATTAATAAAGTGGACTAAGAATGGCAGGTTTTAGAAATAATGAATCTAGCTTTTCTAAAAAATGGAAAGGCCAGTACAAGCCCCATAGCATATGATCAGCAAAACCATTGTTTTAATTACAGCCAGAATTTTGCATGGAGATTGGGGTTCATGTATTGTTATCAGGTGTAAAGGGCAGCAGTGGGTTGCTCCCGGTTCTGCCCGGTTCTATGAACCGGTAGCGGTGGCGGGAGGCTCCACCCACCTGCCCGGGACACTTCTGCGTCTGCGCAGAAGCATCACATGTGCGGGCACGCACGTGAACCGGTAGCAACGGGTTTTAGAATCCACTACTGGTAAAGGGTCAGAACCAGGGGCGGGTTGGCTGTTCTTCGCGCTACCGGTGTGCTGCACGTGCATTGCCATGTTTCGGCACATGTGCGCTCGCTACGCGCACGCACCACCTCGCACAATTTTGCTTCCTGTGCATGCGCGGAAGCAAAATCTCACAAGGGGACATGCATGCGATTTCGGCGTTTTTTTGGGGAATCGCCAAAATCTCGCGTGCATGTGCATCCCCTCACGAGATTTTGCTTCCACGCATGTGCAGGAAGCAAAATCAGCCCAAAAATCCCCCCCCAAAAAAAGATGGTGCCACGCGACAGACTGGGGAAAACGGCACCAGAGCTGTCGCGTGTAAATAGCACCATCTGCTGGCCGCTACCGGAACGACAGAGTGGACCGCACCGGTAGGAACCCACCACTGGTCAGAAACATGTGTTCAATTGCGGTTCAAGATTTATTGTTTAAGCATGTACACAATAATTTGGTCGACTAAAATTCAATACTAAATTGGCACCAGATACTGTGAGGATCAATGGAATTCTGTTACTCTGTTGTTGAACAGTGTTGGACTTGGATTGTTTGTGGCAATGTAACAACTCTAAGCTTATGACATATTTAACTCTATCCGCCCCAGCTCTGTCTGCTCTTCTACATTGTGGCTGAAATTTATTCCATTGGTTTCTCCACTCCATCTAAGAACTTCTGACTCTTCCCTTTTAGTTCTCGCTTTAGGAGCCCTTCTCAATGTCCGAGTACCTGACTAATACTTCAGTAGGGTATCAATTCATTATGGTGGAATTTTTAGCAGATTTTCCCAAATATTATTTGAAAATTCCACTTATATTTGCATTTTGTCTCTTAGCTCGCAGTTTCTCTATAATTTACAGAGATGTTAAATTGCATGAGAACTCTAGGCTTTTTTAAACCTGAAAATTGCCCTACTTTCATTCTTTCAAAGTAAATTCTCCTAGTGCAAACTTTTTACAAAATGCATACCTTTTCTCAATATTTATCTCCTTCCCCTTCTAAGCTAAGTTGTTAGTCCAGTTTTAGATCTTTAACTGAAGCAGGTAATTTTTATCCATAGGCCTGCTCCAAACAGGATGATAAACAAAATTTCCTGAATCGTATAATAAATTGTTCTAATGACGACTGGACTAAAACAGTGGTGGGTTGCACCCGGTTTGGCCCAGTTCTGCGAACCGGTAGCACTGGTGGCGGGAGGCTCCGCCCACCCACCCGGGACGCTTCTGCACATACACAGAAATGTCACGCATGCTTGCATGTGCACGCAAACCGATAGCAAGGGGTTTTAGAACCCACTACTGGACTAAAAGATTACTTAGATATCTCTATGTCTACATCATCGATATCTATCAATAGTTTGGGACATTCACTGTTCTTTAAAGTATTCATATCTAAATCTACCTTAGGTGGATGGAAGGCATTTTTTTTTAGTTATTGTTCACCTTGCTCTTAAAGAAGTAATATAGCTGGAAAGTTTCCTTTGAAACATGCCATTTTGCTTCTCACTCCTAGAACCTCTGGCATTCTGAGATTTCATTCTGGTCATTAAACATGTTATCATTCATATGGTATTTCTTTCACTAACATCCTGATGAAAAGTGTGACCATTTCTTAGGCTTGTCAGTATCATATCTATCTTTGCCTTCGTTGGAATTTCACTGGAATTTTGAATTTTTCCATGTCTTTCTTGTAATAAATTTCACTTTATGTTGCCTCATCTCTTTCTATACTCTCTACACATGCAGGTTATTCTCTGCCACATCATCTTAAATCACCAGTGGGTTCTGACTTACCTCACTGCCAGTTCGTTTCCTCACACGCCACGTGGGCACACACGCATGTGCAGTGCTAAAAACCCAGCTTCTGTGCATGTGCAGAAGCAAAAAAAACAGCTTTTGCGTGTGTGCAGAAGCGAAAAACAAGATGGTGGAGCCAGTTCAGAGGATGTGTCCAGCCGGCCATCACTGCTGGTTCACTACCAGTTCTATAGAACCTGTCCAAACCGGCAGGAACCCATCTCTGATCTAAATTAAAAATGAAAGTGCCTTGAACAGGGATTAGCATTCATTCATAGGTAATCATGTTTTAGCTTTTAATTCTTTGTCCTAATATTTATCCTGTATCGTACATTTTCCCCCATTTAGGAATGTCCCCCAGAAATCCAGCAGATCATAACTCCTCATTTCTTAGCTAAACAATGACAGATTAAAATCTGTTGCAACTTTTGTTCTTGAGGCCACAAATGTGCCGCTTGGGGGCACAGATAAACTCCCAAGTGGCCTCAAGAGCTCTCAGGGAGAGTGCTAACAACCAGATGACTGCAAAGAAATATCCTTCCAACCTGCTGCCCCCCTACACACCACATTCTGTCAGAACTAATCCTTCCATTATTCCCACCATCCTGCCAGAACCAATGAGGCTTCTTAGATGAGAAGCAAAATGTCTTCTTCAAGGAAAAAAAACCCAGTACAGTTGCCTTTTGAAAAAGCACTTTTGAATCTTATCGATTAGTGGTTCTAGTTGATGGATGACTGAGAACTTTTAAAAGTAAAGCAAGGAAAACTGATTATATCGTAATGCATATTATTATAATTTGTTCCTCTCTGTGATGACCTGGGACAAGGCATGAAGACCACCCAGCCAGCTGAGAGTTCAAACTCCTCTTTAATGCTCCAACTTACTCCCAAATGCTCCCACGCAAGTCCTGGAGCAAAACACACACACACACACACACACAGCAGCCTCTGGTTGTGAGTAGTCCAGCAAAATACTGTTAGCATAATAGCTTCAAAGCAAGAAGTCCAGTGAGGAATTAATAAAAAAAATTATGGATTGTGCTGAAATGAACAGAGTAACAATGAAAATTAAAGACAAAGAGGACTCAGAATATTATAATGTTTGGATGAAATTTTATAGTTGGTTGGAGAATGAATATAGTTGAAAGTTAAGATAGAACAATTATTGTGTATAAAAGATAAGAAAATGAACATAAATAAATAACCCAGATGATCAAATGTATATGAATAAGGAAGTAGCAATATAGTAATATAAAAATATACCTAGAATTTAAGTATCTTGAAATAGATTTTTAACACAGGATAGATTTGAAATAACAATTTAAAATGTTAGTTGAGGAGATGTATTGGCTGTCTATCTGTTAAAATAAAATAAAAAATAAACACACTCAAGAAAGGAGGAGGAGGAGGAAGAGGAAGTAGTGGGGCGGAGAAAAGAAGGAAGAAGGGGTAGTAGGAAAGGAAAGAGAAGGAGGAAGAAAGTAGAGGGAAGGGAGTGATTGGATTTGATATGTAGGATAGACAGGTAATCTAGTAATAATATTGGATGTGGAAAAAAAATCAGGTTAAATCTTTGATAATATATTATGGTATATGTATTGATGTTTTATGTGAAGAATATTAAAAGAAAATAAAAAACTTTTTGGAAAAAAAAAAGAAGTCCAGTGAGGCAAAGGAACAAGGCAATGAATCCACAAAGCAAGGAATAAAGCAATGAGTCCATGAATCAAGGAACAAGATAATGAGTCCACAAAGCAAGGAAGAAATCAAGCAGTCTTGCAAATGCCAGACGTCAGCAACGGCACACAAAACTCCAAAAATTCAGTGTTTGTTCCCAACAAACGCCCCTCTACACAGTGTCTCCTTAAGTCTCAGTCCCCAGGTGTGCCTTGTGAAGAGGGGCGGGGCACTCTCCTCCCAAGTCATCGGATTGGCCTGAGCTGTTTCCACCTCCTCTCCACTTCCCATGCTCGGGGATCAGGAGGGGGGGCTTCTTACTGAGCTCCGTCGCTCCTCATTTCCACTGCCTGTCCTCTTTCGGTCATCCTGTCCCCATTCCTCCCTGCTGGCAAGCCGTCCCAAGCCTGAGGGGCCCGGGGCTGCCTCGTCCTGCTCCTCCCCACATTCCTCCAAAGGCAACAAGTCCGCCCCCTCGATCTGCGTAAGCCCCAGCTCTGGCTCATCCTCCTTTGCGGATTCAGGCTCCGACGGGGGCATGACACCCTCTTTTCCATTGGATATCCATAAAAGCCTCTCTCCAGATCAAATGATAACAATTCCCCCCCCATGTTTTAACATTTGCTTCTTTGTTACTTCTTCTTGAGAAATAAAGCTTATTTCTCAAAGATTGTTTCTCATATTTTTCTCAAAGCGTATCTACCATAGCATAGAAAAAAGACAATTAGAAAATGATTTAGTTCAAGGTTCTATTAGAACAGTTTTCGCCTTTTGTTGTTTATTACCCAAGCTATTATATTATTATTATTTTTTTAAAAAAAAAGAGTACTAGGCTAATCCACCTATTATAAACCATTTTAGAAAAGAATGGATGGCTTCCCTAACCTTTTTTTTTTGTCGTGTAAAAGCTACATTATCTTGCCCTTTTTAAATTACAGGGAATGAGTTTTCTTGCATCGTTGCTCTGTCTTTAAAGAAATTATTGTGGTATGTTTGTTGTTTAAAACAAAACAAAGAAAGAAAGAGTGAGTTAAAATCTACAGTATTATTGCAGCAGAGGGAGGGAGGAAGACATTAGTAAGCCTCAATGTGACTTTGCTGCACGTGGTTATCTTTCAGCAGGAGAAATTGCCTTGAATTCATCAAGTGGCTCTTGAGAGAGTTTGAAACCTCCTAGTACATTCCTGCCTATCTCTAGCCTTCATCACCCAGATTTTTAACCAACTCCATGCTGTCACTAAAACAGTCCCCAGATATAATGTGTCAGGGTTCCAAGTAACACCCCCAACTAAATGAGACTCCAAGGCAAACAGTTCCTCAAAGTTCCATTTTATTAGAGATGTCGTATTGGCACATCTGGGAAAACCCGAATCTGAAAACTTCCAGGTTTTCCCCACCCAAAGGAAAGTCCAGGTCCCTTCCCCTGCACCCACATGTCAGTCACATGGCCAAATCAATGCACCATCCCAACTGGAGATGCCCCCCAGCCATGCCTCTGCAGGTGCAGGCTGAACGTCCTGAATGTTGTTATGTCTATATATATATACATACATAAGATGGGTACTAATAAAAGGGAACATTAGGAGAGGGACGGTAGGCACGCTGGTGCGCTTATGCACGCCCCTTACTGACCTCTTAGGAATCAGGTGAGGTCAACAGTGGACAGTCTAAGGATAAAGTTTTGGGGGTTTTGTGACAAAACCACAATGTCAGGTAGTGAGTTCCAGGCATTTACCACTCTGTTGCTAAAGTCGTATTTTCTACAGTCAAGTTTGGAGCGGTTCACTTTGAGTTTGTATCTGTTGTGTGCTCGTGTATTGTTGTGGTTGAAGCTGAAGTAGTCATTGACAGGAAGGACGTTGTAGCAGATAATTTTATGAACTATGCTTAGGTCGTGCCAAAGACGATGTAGTTCTAAGCTTTCTAAGATTTCATGTCTGGTTGCGTAAGGTATTCTGCTGCGAGTAGAGGAGTGGAGGACTCTTCTCGTAAAGTATCTCTGGACACTTTCTAATGTATTTATGTCCGATATGCGGTGTGGGTTCCAGACAGATACAATCCCCCTCCCATTTTCCGACAGCACTAAGTGTGGCAGCCCTGAAGATCGAAAGAAAAAGATGGCCTCCAGGGCTGACACAATGAGTATGAACTGAAAACCAACATATTTGGCTCACCCTTTCCCCAAAACGCCTATCTTGTGTCTCTCCCTCTGCAAAGACTACCCACAATAATTCAGCAACAGGTACATTTGCAAGACTATCACACAGTTCGTGTCTGAGCCCAACATCTTAAAAATGAAAAAACGAAAAAAAAAAGTAACAGAACAACATGACAAAACAGAAACTGTTTCTCAGTTTTATTTTTGCCCAAGCTGAAATGTTGTGATATTCCACTCCTAGATTGTAAAGCGAAAGTGTTCTAATGCGATAATGTCCCCAAAATGTTTGAGTGTAATTCCCAACCAATCACATTCCAAATCAATTTCATGCTATTCTTCTATAATTGCAGCATTACATGCACCGTGGAATAGATTTATAGTGCCAGGGTTAATTCTGCATTTAAAACAAAGAACTGTTCAAAAGTTTACCAATCACAATTTTCTTGGTTGTCTTTCAGCAAGGTTATCTTTATATTAAAATCTTGGTTTCTGCTCTATTTACTAGGATTTCTTTAAACACATTTGTTTTTTGTAAGGCTTAAGGAATCACTGTGAATCTTTCATTATCTCACTCTCTTATTGACTCGCTAATTCATGCAGCTTTGGCTATTTTTAAAAATTTACATTCTTTCCCATCTTACCTTGTCTAAGATGCTAGGTGGCTTAATTAAATGATGGATTAACAAAATTATCTTCAAACTGAGTGTGGTTAGCATAGAGTTAAAGCATGCAAGATGCAGAAAGGAATAGAAATTCTTTTTCTTGGGGAAAACTTAGAGGAACTTTTCAAACGTTAGAAATTATTCAGTCCTCATTAGCTAAATATTTCTTTTTTTTCCTTTCCTCCCAGTTAATGCAATATCCCGGTTGTCATTGTCTGCCTTTTACTTTAGACACTGATTTTTTTAAGCAATGTTCACTACAACAGTGTGATGAGAAAAACCAAGATTTTTTCTCACGAAAGAGCTATTTTGACAACAATCCTAGTTCAAATATATTTTGTTATTACACATCCATTTCATAAAAGAACTTAATAAAGTTGAACTCTCAATTGGAGAAGTGGCAGTTCAATGGGACAGCTTTCTCCAGTCAAAGATGCAACAGTCTTTACTTTTGATCTTTCATTCATTTGGTGGCATTTCATTTGTTTTTCATTTTTCATTTTTTTGAGATTTTCCGTTTGACTGTCTTGATGGTACACAATATTAATCAACTATGGTATGTGTTAAAAAAATGAAATGGAGGGAAGTGGATGGTATTTTTCTTGCCAATGTTCTCTCTCTTTCTTTTTCTTTTGCTAATGTTCTTTCTCTTTCTCTCTTCCTTTCTTTCTCTTTCTCTTTCTCTTTCTCTTTCTCTTTCTCTTTCTCTTTTCTCTCTCTCTCTCTCTCTCTCTCTCTCTTTCTCTCTCTCTCTCTTTTCCTTTCTTCTTCTTCTTCTTCTTCTTCTTCTTCTTCTTCTTCTTCTTCTTCTTCTTCTTCTTCTTCTTCTTCTTCTTCTTCTTCTTCTTCTTCTCCCTCTCCTTCTCCCTCTCCCTCTCCCTCTCTCCTCCCTCCCTCCCCCTCTCTATCTCTCTCATCCATAGTAGTGTTTCACCACACAACCACTCAATTAATACATGGATTTTGACTCATGCACACCTATGAGACACCCCAATATATATATATATATATATATATATAAGTGTCCTTTTAAGAAAACCTTCACTGCAAGCTGAATTGAATCAATCAGTTCAGTGGAGATAGGGAGAAATTCTAAAGAGAGCCAGCTCCTATGACAGACAAATATAATCAATTATATTGTTTAGGTGTAGTCCATATTATTGTCTTCTTTGGTTCTTTACAACTTGTGATATCCCCACCCTCCTCCTCCTCTTTTTCTTTCATTCTACAGCAATGTATCAGTGCTTCTTTAAATTTTACCTTTCACAAGACCTAAGAAGAGATTGAGGAGGCAGATGCCTGCATGCTACATTAAAAGGGCCTAAGAATTTGAAGAATAAAAAGAACAAAGGTATTCATCTCTCTCCATAATAAGCTAAGGTCTCAGATGTAATGTACAATGACAGTGTTTACAACATAGCACAACAGAAGGCAACAAGTGGTTTTCAAGAACTTTTTTGAAAGGAACCTGAAGCTCAAAGAGATTCCAATTTAGAAATCAAAGAGATAACTGAATGCCTTTAGTAATAGGCTGGAATTTTAGGGAAACCGGCACAGAGCTTGAATTTAATTACTCCAGTGGGAAGATGTGTTTTAGTAGATCTTGCTTTATTTAAAGCAACCTGGAGTTGTTCTCCTAACACTGAAGATCAAGAAGTACTGCATTTCCTATGTCAGATGAGGAGAATACATCTTTATCCTTCTGTCTTGACTACTTTCTACAGAGGCACAATTGAGAGTGTTTCAACAAACTGCATTGCTGTTTGGTTTGGTGACTGCAGTGCCTCAGATAGAAAGCCCATACAGAAAGTGGTAAGGACAGCCAAGAAGATTATAGGGAGCTCGCTTCCTGTTATTCAGGATACTGTTTATAAGTGCTATGTGCTTAGTGCTAGAAGCATTGTTATATGCTTCTAGCACTAAGCACAGACCCACTTTACCATCTGTTTCTGTTGCTCCCCTTTGGGGGGAGGTTTCAAAGTATTTGTAGTAGGACTACTAGATTCTGTAACAGCTTTGCTCCCTATGCCATCCATCTGGTAAACTCGCAAGATTCATTTTTGCTGCCCTGTACATGTATACATCCGAACTTGACTGTGTTGTTTCTCTGTGTCATAGAATATATGTGGGTACATGTGTAGTTTTGTATTCATTTATTTATTTTATGATGTTTATGTAGTGCATATTGGAGGTGGTGACCTTTGAGAGCTGTATGCAATGAAATTTCATTTTAATGTATTTCAGTTAGTGTGCATTCAAAGTGACAATAAAGTTATTCTAAGTCATACTGAAGTGATGTGTTAAGGCAATAGCCTACCTTTGGCCATGTTGGCTTATATCAGAATAATCTTTAGATATATCAAAATGGATGTTTTTAAATGTACATTAGTCAGGTTTCTGGTTGTTGTTGTTGTTGTTGTTATTATTGTTGTTGTTGTTGTTGTTGTTATACAATTGTATCACAGCGGCCAGTTGTTTCGTCGGATTTGGCATTGATTACTAGTCGAGCCCCACCCAGGGGTCTAGGACGTCGTAATGTATTTTCGAAGTATATGTGCGGAACCGAGCAGTGCGGCTTTTTGCATTTGACTCAATTATAACGCATGGAAATCTGCATCCTCGTAGGATCCCTGCCCCGGAGATTGTTGGGTGTGAGACGCTCCTTCTGAAGTTGGACTTAGGGGTTCAGGTGGGCCTTTTCTTAACGTACCTGCCTCCCAGCTGCGTAAGTAAGGCCCTGCCTGAGCTGCTTGAGGCAGTAGCCGGCTTGGCAGTTGAGTTCCCCAGGCTTATGGTGCTGGGGGACTTTAATCTGCCATCTGCTGGCGAAACCTCGGGGGCAGCTCAGGAGTTCATGGATTCCATGACTACCATGGACCTAACCCAAGTAATTCAAGGTCCGACCCATGAGGGTGGTCACACACTTGACCTAGCGTTTCTCTCGGGGCAGTGGAGAGATGATCTGAAGATAAGGGATATAGTCACCACCCCACTGTCATGGTCAGATCATTTCCTTCTGAGGCTGGATTTCACAACCCCACTCCTCCCCCGCAGGGAGGCGGGACCGACTAGGTGGTTCCACCCCAGGCGCCTAATGGAGCCAGAAGGATTCCAGAGGGAGCTTGGGGAAATACCTGAAACCCTGGTACACAACTCGGCTGACTCCCTGGTGGATGCTTGGAACATCGCAGCATCAGGGGCGTTAGACCGAATTGCGCCTAAGCGACCTCTCCGTGGCAGTGGATCCCGGAAAGCTCCCTGGTTTACCGAGGAGCTCCGGGAGATGAAACGCCAGAAGAGACGTCTGGAGCGCCGCTGGAGGAAAAAAAAGACCGAGTCTGACCGAACACTATTAAGAATTTACATCAGATCTTATTTAGTGGCGATAAGGGCGGCAAGACATTCTTATCTTTCTGCTCTTATTGCGTCCGCAGATTCTCGTCCAGCCGCCTTGTTTAGGGTGACTCGCTCCCTCCTTGCAAAAGGGGGGAGCGAGGAACACTTACAAGGCAGAGCTGAGGAATTCGCTGAGTTTCTGTCGGATAAAGTCGCTCAGATTCGGTCAAATTTGGACTCCGGCATGGCAGAGTCCATAGAGTTGACAGGGGCGAGTCTTAGTCCACCATTATGGGAAGAGTTTGGGCCTGTTTCTCCCGAGGATGTGGACAGGGCTATGGGAGCGATGGGTACCTCCACCTGTTTATTGGACCCGTGCCCCTCCTGGCTGGTCTCGGCCAGCAGGGAGGTGGCACGCGGCTGGATCCAGGCGGTGATCACCGCTTCTTTGCGAGAGGGATCCGTACCGCAGTCATTAAAAGCTGCGGTGGTGCGACCCCTCCTGAAGAAGCCTTCCCTGGATCCAGCCGATTTGAAAAACTACCGTCCAGTCTCCAACTTACCTTTTCTAGGTAAAGTTGTAGAGAAGGTGGTGGTGACCCAGCTTCTGCAGCTCCTGGATGAAACAGATCATCTAGATCCTTATCAGTCGGGTTTCAGGCGCGGCTACAGTACAGAAACTGCCTTGGTCACTCTGATGGATGATCTCTGGCGGGTCCGGGATGGGGGGAACTCCTCCATCCTGGTGCTACTTGACCTCTCAGCGGCTTTCGATACCATCGACCATGGTATCCTTCTGCATCGGCTCGGCGAGTTGGGAGTGGGAGGCACCGTTTTGCGGTGGTTCTCCTCTTATCTCGACGATCGGATGCAGTCGGTGTTGGCAGGAGGGCAGAGATCGTCCCCTAGGCCCCTACTATGTGGGGTGCCCCAGGGGTCGGTTCTCTCGCCCATCCTGTTTAACATCTACATGAAACCGTTGGGTGAGATCATCCGCAGGCATGGGGTGTGTTTCCATCAGTACGCTGACGACACCCAGCTGTACATCACCACCCCGTCTGACTTCAGGGAGGCAGTTGATGTAATGTGCCGATGCCTGGACGACGTTAAGATCTGGATGGGGAGGAACAGACTTAGACTTAATCCCGACAAGACCGAGTGGCTGTGGATAATGCCTCCTAAGGACCATGATAACTGTCCCTCCTTGGTCTTTGAGGGTGCGAAACTGACTCCCTCAGACCAGGTCCGCAACTTGGGGGTCCTCCTAGATCCACAGCTAAAATTAGATCTTCACCTTTCTGCTGTGGCTAGGGGGGCCTTTGCACAGGTTCGCCTGGTGCACCAGCTGCGGCCATATCTGGAGAAGGAGACGTTACTCACGGTCACTCATGCCCTTGTCACCTCGCATTTGGACTACTGCAATGCGCTCTACATGGGGCTACCCTTGAAGAGTATCCGGAGACTTCAGTTGGTGCAAAATGCAGCTGCGCGTGCTGTGGTGGGTGTGCCGAGGTACACCCACGTGACACCGATTCTCCGCCAGCTGCATTGGTTGCCCATCGGTCTCCGGGTCCAATTCAAGGTGTTGATCACCATCTTTAAAGCCCTTCATGGCTTAGGATCAGGATATATCCGGGACCGCATTCTGCCTCACACTTCCCTCCGACCGGTTAGGGCCCACAGAGTTGGCCTCCTCCGGGTCCCGTCGGCCAAGCAATGCCGGCTGGCGGGCCCCAGGGGGAGGGCCTTCTCTGTGGCTGGCCCCGTGCTCTGGAACCAACTCCCCCCAGAGACCCGAACCATCCCCACTCTGCTGGCCTTCCGAAAGGCCGTTAAGACATGGCTCTTCCTGCAGGTGGGGGGGACAGCTTAACCCATCTGAGCTTACCCCCCAAGTATGTATGTGGTTGAATGGATGGATGTTGTTGCTGCTTTTATACTGTTTTTTTTAAATTTTGTACTGTTTTTAAATTGTTTGAAATTTTGTCTATTCTTGTATTTCTTATGTTGTACGCCGCCCTGAGTCCTTCGGGAGTTGGGCGGCATATAAGAATAACAAAATAAATAAAATAAAAATAAATGGTGATTTTGTCAATTTTGAGCTGTTTTAAATGTAATTCCAGTGCTTTTGGGACAGCACCCAGTGTTCCAATCACCACTGGAATTACCACTGCTGGTTTGTGCCATAATCGTTGAATTTCGATTTTTAAGTCCTGGAATTTTGCGATTTTTTCGTGTTTCTTTTCATCGACCTTGCTATCACCTGGTATTGCGATGTCTATTATTATTATTATTATTATTATTATTATTATTATTATTATTATTATTATTATTATTATTATTATTATTATTATTATTATTATTATTATTATTATTATTATTATTATTATTATTATCATCATCAACAACAACAACATTGTCATCATCATCATCATCATCATCATCATCATCATCATCATCATCATCATCATCATCATCATCATTATTATTATTATTATTATTATTATTATTATTATTATTATTATTATTATTATTATTATTGTAAGCTGTTCTGATTTAGACTTAAAATTAGAATAACTTTATTGTCACTTTGAATGTACACTAATTGGCGTATATTAAAATGAGATTTTGTTGCATACAGCTCTCACCACCTCCAATATATACTACATAAACATGACAAAATAAATAAATAAATACAAAATTATGCATATATCCTCATATATTATATGACACAGAGAAACAACACAGCTTCAGTTCAGATGTATACATGTACATGGTGAGAAAAACGAATCTTGCAAGCTTTTTTATGATCCTTCTCGGTGAGAACTCTGGCCTCCTATTCCATGAAGAGCCTTACACAGAGTAAATAATAATAATAATTGCATTGGGTCAAGTTTTCCTACGAACTATTTAAAAACAATACTGGAAAAAATAAAGAAGAAGAAGAAACTCTGCTGTTCTGGCAGTCCTTTAATGAACCCAAATGATTGATAGGGTTTTCTATAAGCAAACAGCTATACAGAAACCGTAAAATGAGAAAGAGGATTCATGGAATAACATTATGCTAATCCCAAGAAACTAATTCTGGTGATATACGGCTACTGCCTATATTCCATTCACCATCCCACTCACCACCCAAACAAGAATTGCACTGCTGAGACAATTCAGAACTTTGCTGTCACAGTGTTACACTTTGCAGTGAGTCAACGCCAGATGAGTTACAACGGGGAAACAAATCCTTTTACGGCTATTATTTCATTCCTCGTGTATTTGGGGGGTCAGTGGAAATCAGTGGGGTGGACTGGATGATTAGTAATAGTGAAAGTTTAGTTTTGATTACTCAGAAGAGCATCCCACTGAGATCAATGGGACATTCTCCCTGGTAAATACTCATTATGTGGATATTCTGAAAAGAACTCCTTTCCTAGGCTTAAGGGTAGGTTTATTTATGTGGGCAAGACAAAGCACCCAGCTGATCCTGAAAGATGTATTATTATATGAATATTGTTCACTATCTCTCGGTAGTAATCCTCATGAATAGTCTCCATTTTCCCCTCTAAGTTGCTATTACAGATTTGCAGAGAATTTGGCATCAACAAAAGACAGGACAGGCTACAAATGTGAGCGAAGGGGTAAGTTTAATTAGTTTATACACAGTATAAAGTCGCACCTTCAAGATTCACCAACCTGCTCAGGAAAAAAAAAAAGCCCAAATAAACTTCTTTGGTCTTGAAGGCTCTGTGTCTACATCTAAGAAAGCTTAATTGAAGGTTATGAAATGGATGCTCATTGCTAACCATATTCACCCCAAATCTAAAGGCATGTGATGGCACATGGCCATGAGGAGGCACCAAGAAATCCATTGGACTTCTAACATTGAAGTGATTGTTTGAATAGTGGACCATCCAATGTCACAAGGAAAAAAACTTACTGTGCTTCAGTGAGTATCTCAGAGTGGGTCATATCATTACATAAAGTAAGACAGCATTTGGTCCAACACATCACAAAAACAACACCAGAAGACTGTGAGTTTACTATTATCATTATTTGTTACTATCACCATCATCATCAATGACAATGTGTGTTTGCCAAATAACTTGATTTGAACAGTGATACTGTAGAAGTTTTTCATTTTATATGCATCTATCTATCTATCTATCTATCTATCTATCTATCTATCTATCTATCTATCTATCTATCTATCTATCTATCTATCCATCCATCCATCCATCCATCCATCCATCCATCCATCCATCCATCCATCCATCCATCCATCTATCTATCTATCTATCTATCTATCTATCTATGCATATCTATCTATGTGTCTATGCATCTCTCTCTCTCTCTCTCTCTCTCTCTCTCTCTCTCTCTCTCTCTCTCTCTCTCTCTATCTATCTATCTATCTATCTATCTTCCTACCTACCTACCTACCTACCTACCTACCTTCCTACCTTCCTACCTCTATCTCGATATATAGATATAGATCTTTCAATCATGTCTGATTCTCAAAGATTCCCTGGACAAGTCCCTCTATGTTTTCTTGCCAATATTGTTCAGAAGTGGTTTGCCATTGACTCCTTCCTAGGACCAAGAGAGAGGGACTGGCCCATGGTCATTCAGCTGGCTTTGTGGCCAAGGCAAGACTAGAACTCATGGTCTCCTGCTTTCTAACCTGATCCCTTTGCCACTACACCAAATTGCCTCTACCTACATCTAACTGCAATAAAATAACTAATTTTATAATAGTTAGAGTGCAGTACTGCAGGCTACTTCTGCTGCCTGCCGGCTGCCTGCAATTTGGCAGTTCAAATCTCACAAGGCTCAAGGTTGACTCAGCCTTCCATCCTTCTGAGGTCGGTAAAATGAGGACCCAGATTGTTGGGGGCAATAAGCTGAACTCTGTGAACCGCTTAGAGAGGGCACTGTAAAGAGGTATGTAAAGCACTGTAAAGAGGTATGTAAGTCTAAGTGCTATTGCTATTTCATTTGTTTGTCTACTTTATGAGCTTTTTTGGCACTCTCAGATTTTCAATATAAATAATCAGTCTCCCTCCAATTGAGTTTAATTCCTAGTGACTTTATGGATACATTCATGTTGTTTTCCTGGAAACAGTAGAGCAACACCTTGCCTTTGTCTTGTTTTATGACATTTCTAGTATTTCTAGTAGAGCCTACAGCTGGACAGTTTACTAATGTCTTCCTACTCAGGTGATCCTGAAACCTTATGTGAATGAACCAAGTTATCTACAGTAGATGCTGCCACTTCCTATTGGCACAGCTTTATCCAAAACAATTTTAGAGATTTATGAAGGAAAAAAGGACCTTGCTCTATCTCATCTCACCCCACCGCACCCCATTCACTATTTCCTTTTAGATTAGATTAGATTCTGAATTTTCATTTAGGTGATACAAAAATCTTGATCAAGAGTTTACCACTATTCCTTATGTGCTGTTTTGTCATTGACCTAAGGCAGTGAAGGGCCCTCTCTGTCAGGGTTCTGACCAATGCCCAAATTAAATCATGAGCCTTGAGCCAAGCTTCAAAAGAAATCCAGTTATTTATTAGGAGCTTCATGTTGGCACGTTCCTGGTGAAGCCAACTCTGACCCCACGTAATTTATGTTCCAGCTCTGACTCTCTTTCTCCCCACCCCCCAAGGTGTGTCATCAGTCACATTCTCCAATGAAGCAATTTTGCGGGTTGTAGAGATCACTCCCCTCTGGCCACTGTGGGTAACTG
Organism: Diadophis punctatus similis; assembly: GCA_023053685.1. Classification (NCBI taxonomy): domain Eukaryota; kingdom Metazoa; phylum Chordata; class Lepidosauria; order Squamata; family Dipsadidae; genus Diadophis; species Diadophis punctatus. Next base: position 7,272,335 of record JALIGW010000021.1, read on the forward strand.
TAGAGACAGCCTTGAAAGAGAGATGGCTGGAATGTGCTTTTGTTTTGACTGACGCGCTGTCTCGCTGCAGCTGCAGTGTTCGTTTTCCCATCCCCCTTGCCTATGGCAATTCGAGAGCAGGCCAGGGATGCTTTGCGAGTTGACACTCTCTTTATGGAATTAGATGGTTTAACTTCTTCTCTGGGCTCTTGATGTAAAATGCTTCTCCAGCCCTCGACCCATATTCAGCCAGGCAGATGGAGTTGTACAGTTGCAACATCTGTCTCTACTAATGGGTGCTAATCATGGCATTTGAATTCCTAGTGTGGAACATCAATGCAAGAGATATCAGCCCATCTGGACCACGCAGCTGTAACTCGCCATTGTTCTGGGGGGGGGGAAGCATCCTTTCTCCCACCTTTACACTGTTAGACTGACAGTTGTTTTTCCAGTTCCCATCTCATGGCACAGCAGAGCCTTGTGATTGACACAACCAATGGTGACATATCACAACACAATATGTTTGCGGGCGAGGGGACAAAAACCAAAGCCGCATGGCGACAGGTGATCAAAGGATCCGACGTCCTCTGGAGTTTTGTTCTGTGGAAATCAATGGGAAGAAAGTGAAATTTTTAAAAAAAATCAGCTCAGCAGCTCACATTTGCATAATCTAGTGGAGGAAAACACTCTTTGTGAATTGTGTTTGTTCTCTTCAGCCTGAAGGCACCGACAAAGAGCTGCATATGTCCCTCATACATCATGTGAGACATAAATAATAAAAGTAGTTAATTATGAACAAATCCACTTTCTCCCGTTCTGTAAAATGTACCTGCTGTTTCCCCTTTTTGTTTTCTCAGATGAAGTTCAAACAAAATCCAAGCGCAATATCCTTTAAATGAAAACATCAAGGAGAAGAGGACAGAATCTTGCTGGAAAAACCAAGGGGCGAAAAAACAACAACCCAAACCAGCATGTTGTGTTTTATAGGCTTCCATGTTTAGAGGCACCAATAAATTCTTTGCAAAATTGGGGAGATTTCTGAGTTTTGGCTTGCAATTTCCTACCTCCGCTCTCCGCACCATTTTGCTAGCTACTTTAGCAATAAGTTGTATTCTTGGTCAAACAGACCAAACATTTTAGATCTTGCAATATGGTAGAACCTAGAAATTTGAAGGTCTCTACTGTAGATACTGTGTTGTCTAGTATTGTAAGAGGTGGAAGTATGGGAGGGTTTCTCCTAAAGTCTATCACCATTTCTTCAGTTTTGAGTGTGTTCAGTTCCAGATTGTTCTGGTCACACCACAAGATTAGTTGTTCAACCTCCTGTCTGTATGTGGATTCATCATTGTCTCGAATGAGGCCGATCACTGTTGTGTCATCTGCGAACTTCAGTAGCTTAACAGATGGATCCATTAGAGATGCAGTCATTGGTATATAGAGAGAAGTGGAGAGAGCACACAGCCTTGGGGGCTCCCTGTGCTAATTGTACAGGTATCTGATGTGATTCTGCTTAGCTTCATCTGCTGCTTCCTGTTTGTTAGGAAGCTTATGATCCACTTACAAGTGTGTTCAGGTACTGCTAGCTGGTTCAGCTTAGTTAGAAGAGTGTCTGAAATGATGGTATTGAATGCTGAATTAAAGTCTACAAAGAAGACCCTTTAGAGATTCAAGATGTTGTAGGATATAGTGCAGAGCCATATTAACAGCATCATCTGTTGATCTATTTGCTCGGTATGCAAATTGCAGGGGGTCTAACAGTGGATCTGTGATGATTTTCAAGTGGGACAGCACTAGCCTTTCAAAGGTTTTCATAACTACAGATGTTAGAGCAACTGGTCTGTATTTGTTCAGTTCCTGAACAAATTCTTCGGCACTGGGGTGATAGTAGAGCGTTTGAAGGGAAGGAGGGAAGGAGGGAAGGTGGGAAGGAGGGAGGGAGGGAGGGAGGAAGGGAGGGAAGGTAGATTCCGATGTCTCCACTGATGTGACATTGCAAAACTACATTTATAATGAATATAGGAGCCCTTGGAGTTAAGAAGGGACTATGTGGGTAGAACATCCCCATCAATTTAAGGCCTTAGTTAAGATTATAACTCTTTCTATTTCTGGCTCTTTTCCAGAGCTGATGCATTCCAACCAGTAGTGGGTTCTAAAACCCGTTGCTACCAGTTTGCGTGTGCGCTCATGCACTTGTGCAATGCTTCTGCGCATGCGCAGAAGTGTCCTGTGTGGGTGGGCAGAGCCTCCTGCCACTGCTGCTACCAGTTCGCAGAACCAGGCCAAACCAGGAGCAGCCCACCGCTGATTTTAACCTTTCTATTTTACAGCAGGAATCTATCTGTACCACATATTACATCTCTTTGCTCTCAATAGTGAGAAGATGTTGTGTTGTAAACATTTCTCCTGCCACTCAGAGGTCGCTCTTCACAGGCAGTGGGAGAAACACCAACATCCAAGAAAGCCATGGTGGTGCAGTGGTTGGAATGCAGTATTGCAGGCTAATTCACTGCCCACAGCCTGGAGTTTGATCCTGATGGGGTTCAAAGCTGACTCAGCCTTCCATCCTTCCGAGGTCTGTAAAAATGAGGACCCGGATTGTTGGGGGCAATATGCTGACTCTGTAAACTGCTTAGAGAGGGCTGTAAATCACTATGAAGCGGTATATAAGTCTAAGTGCTATTGCTATTGCTGTCTACCTAGTCCAAAGAATGCTGTTTCCTGTCCCGTTGCATTGTGTTAAAAAGCAGATAAAATACACAAAGTGGAATTGAAAGCCTTGCTGGTAATAGGGTCAATCCAAGGGCTTTTTCTGCTGCTTGCCCATAGGGAATGTGGGTTTTCTAGAAATTACAGCAGATAAAGGGAAATGAGTTCAGCTGGCTGTATCACAAGCATGGCCCTGGAGTCTTATTGTAAAACTAACATTTATAAGGAGACCTTTTGTTGTTGTTGTTGTTGTTGTTAGTTGCGAAGTCGTCTTGCATCTTTTTTTTTAGTAGTAGATTGATTTATTGACTGTCGATGTACAATCACAATGTGAAATCGAGAGCCCACCAAAATCAACCCTTGGTGGTTGTTAAAATTTGACTTTGTAAGACGGAGTGCTGCTGTATTCCGACAAATAAACAGGAGTACGCGGAGAATACAGGGCGTGGAAGGAAGTGAAGAGTGTGTGATTCTTCTTTTGCAGAGAACATCCCGACCGTTTTTTAGATTCTTTTCTCATAGCATTTTCCTCTTCTCCAACTCCTTGTACATCGTGGATCCAAGCTGGGCGGGAGACATACTGACGACGACTCCAGCATTCTGCAGAGCTGCAATCTTCTCCTTGGCTCCACCTTTTCCACCAGCGATGATGGCTTCTGCGTGGCCCATTCTCCTGCCGGGAGGAGCAGTGACTCCGGCTATAAACGAGACCACGGGTTTGGAGTTCGAACCAGTGTTATTTTGTTTAAGGAAGTCCACGGCGTCTTCTTCGGCATTCCTGCATCTTAATCACTACGCCAGACTGATCCATCCGTCTATCCACCCACCCATCCATCCATCCATCCATCCATCTCACACAGTTACACACAGATACACAGATACCTTTCATGGTGTGAAAATCCCTAAAATTGCCAAAGACACATAACAATCTATCAATTATATTCTATCATTCTTACAAACATACCACTCTTAAAATATTATTTAAGCTCAAACATTAGTCTTCCAACCCTTACATTGCATTTTAGTGAAGGACTGTAAAGTAAATGCTTTCCCCTTGTACTAACCTTGAATATTTCTAATGTATTCTTTTTATTGAATGTTAATAATGATAGTAGAGTATAATAGAATACCTGGAGTTGGATAGAACAATTTATCCTATTGAGTCCAATTTCTTGCTGAATCTACAACACATATATTGACGCAAATATATCACAATATATTGCTAAGCACTGATGGAAAAATGTATGCAATGCAGAAGTAATAATGTAAGTCATAATACAGTTACACCGAGTTGTTATCTCAAATTGATCCTAACTTTTAGACTTGTTTCCTTATAAACACTATTATTATATTAATGAAAACATAATATAAATATGTAGAAAAAAGATCTTTTTTCTATAATCTAAAACAATGGATCATAATTGTTTGAAGTTATATTGAGTGCTTTCACTCTACTTATAATTTGTTCTGCTAATCTGTGGAGATTTTACTTTCTGTAGAAGTAGAATTGTCATGTTCTCACATTCTTCTTTCTTTTAAAAACGGGTGGCCAAAAGTAGGTCAGTTTTTGTATCTTCCTCAATTTCTGTTACAGATTTTCAAAACTTTCTAAACTACTGTATATTATTAGAAAAGGATACTTTATGCTTATAATGGCTTGCCTGATTGCAAAATATTTACAATTTCATATTGATTTAATTGTAATATATCTTACGGGTTGCTGAAAGTTATGTAAACACATATTAATATTATGCCACATTCCTTAATTATGCCAAAATAGATCACAAAAGCAGTCAGATACACAAACACATAAACACAATAATGAATACATTGAGCCCATTAGGGGCATAAATGTCTAGTGGAATAAATAGACCAAATAAACAAAGCTGAAAACCATTTGCTAAAATGTAATTAGTATTGTTGCCATCAATAGGATGTCTTGGTAATATAGTGCACAGCACATACTAAGTGTTCCCACCCTTAAAATTCTCCATGTACCTGGACCTGTGGTGTCCTTTAGTAGCTATTTTCATGTTTCAACTTGTGGATTTCTCCTTTCAGCTCATCCACAAAGGATTCTGAAGCTCCGTCCACCTTTATGATTCCACATGGAGAAAGAGCAACAACAAACCTCATGATCAACTTTTCTATCTCACAATCTTTCTGAATCTCAACTAGAATGCATATAAGTTGGATTTGATGGATCTCTCAGACCAGGGGTGGGTTCTGACTTACCTTGCTGCCGGTTCACTTTCTCCCGCGCCGCGTGGCCGCGCCGCGTGGCACACACGCATGCACAGTGGCAAAAAATTCAATTTTTTTTAAAAGGCCAAAAACAAGATGGCGACCACATGCACAGTGCCGGAAACTTGGCTTCTGTGCATGCGCAGAAGAAAAAGAAAACCCGGAAAAAATTCAAAAAAAATAATCGAAAAAATACCCCCCCCCCCAAAAAAAAGCCAAAAACAAAATGGTGACCACATGCACAGTGCCGTAAACTTGGCTTCTGCACATGTGCAGAGGAAAAAAAACCTGGGAAAAAATTCCCCCAAAAAATTGTTTAAAAAATTAAAAAAAGATGGCGGAGCCCACGGACCAGCACCAACAGCTCCGGTTCTGTGACATCATCGTGACATCACCAGGGGGTCGCTACCGGTTCAGGCAAACTGGTTCAAACCGGGCGGAACCCACCTCTGTCTCAGACACCAGAATGGAACAAGCATGGTGTGTGTGAATCTGTCAAAGACTATCAGTCAAATACATATACAGATTAACAGAGTTGCAACAGGCCTTGTAGGTCATCTAGTCCAACCACCACCCAAGCAGGAAACCCTACACCATTTCTGACAGAGGGCAGTTCAGTATCTTCTTGAAATCTTCCAGTGATGAAGCTCCCACAACTTCCAAAGGCAAGCTGTTCTTTGGTTGATTGCTCTCACTGTCAGAAAATTTCTCCTTATTTCCAGGTTGAATCTCTGCTTGATCAATTTCCATCCATTATTCCTTGTCTGGCTTTCAGGTGCCCCTGCTCTCTGTGGCAGCCCTTCAAATATTGGAAAACTGCTGTCATGTCTCCCCTGGTCCTTCTCTTCTCTTCTCTTCTCTTCTCTTCTCTTCTCTTCTCTTCTCTTCTCTTCTCTTCTCTTCTCTTCTCTTCTCTTCTCTTCTCTTCTCTTCTCTTCTCCTCTCCTCTCCACTTCACTTCACTTCACTTCACTTCACTAGCCATGCCCAGTTCCTGTAACCATTCTTCATATGTTTTAGCCTCCAGTCCCCTAATCATCCCGGTTGCTCTTCCCTGCACTTTTTCTAGAGTCTCAACATCTTTTTTATAGTGTGGTGATTTCTTAGCTGCAGAAATCCTGCTAGAAATCAGAAAGGACTAAACTGTCTATCTCTCTGCCACCATGTAATGATCTTCTAGATCAGGGGTATCAAACTGGATTTCTTCGAGGGCCGGATCAGCATTGTAGTTCTCCTCTGCGGGCTGGCTGGGCAGGGTGAGATGGGACAGACACCTCCTGTAGCACCCTGCCAGCCAAAATGGGGTGCAGGGGGGGTGTTAGGCCCTCCTGCCCCATTTTCAGCCTGGATAGCCTCCTGGAGCACCCTGCTGGCCAAAACATGGCACGGGGAGGGGGCTCATGCAGCCCCTCCGCACCCCGTTTTGGCTGCCAGAGGCACCACGGGCCGGTCCTTTGCTATTTCCAGGCCGGCTCCATGGGCAAGATTTAAGCAACCCGTGGGTCGGATCTGGCCCGTGGGCCTTGAGTTTGACACCCCTGCTCTAGGCCTAGAGGTGGAGCTCTTGCCTCACAATCAGGAGTTTGTGAGTTCAATCCTAGGTAGAAGCAGAGGTAGGGTCTCCTGCTTGGGCAGGGGTTTGGACTAGATGACCTGCAAGGTCCCTTCCAACTCTGTTAATATGTTAGATCCTAGCAGCCAAAATCTGCTGCTTGTTACCCTAAGCTCAGGAATTAAACCTTCTCACAGATATAAGCATCTGACCTATTTACTTCTAAGTTCTCCCTCTTCCCTTCCTCCTTCCTTTGTTTTAATTTGTTTGCTACTGTGAGAATGAATGGGATGGCAAACTGCAAAGAACTAGAAATTGTTGTGAGTTGAATTGTTCCCCCTAAAGGTGTAACTCAGCTGTCACTTCTTTCCCTTCCACATTGCTTCTATTGCTCTTGAATATTGGCAGCTGAACCTATGAATAGAGCGCAGAGTCCAGTGCACTTGTCATAATGGCTTGGGCTAAATGGATTTTTGAAGGACCTCTTCACTCTGGCTAAATTCAATTAGGATTTTCTTTTGTTGGGTTTTTTCTGAACATGATAGAGTACACAGATACAAAGGCTGGATTTAGCCCAGCCCACTCCTCCAGGAAACTGTTTTAATGCATAACAATTAAACTAGTATCTTATTCTACTCTCTTTCTATAAGTTTACAGCTTTTTTGTTTTCTTATTTAATCCATTTGGTTCTATCTCTGTGTTCTATTTCTGTATCCCTGTGTTGGTAGCACTGTGTTTTCTTACATTGACTATTTCTTAGCGCTTTAAATGCTTTCCCCAGATCGTCAACTCTTGTAGCCAAAGTCAGTCCATTTGCATGTGAAAATCATTTTCGCTCCTTTAGAGACTTGTGAATGGGCTTTTCTCTCTCCCACAGCACTCACAGGCTTCTGTTTATGGAGCTTGTTTGTAGAGCTTTGCACCTGCAGGTAGTGGACTAGATTGGGTTTGCGGGCTATGGTTGGGCTCTTTTCTTCCTTGCTTTCAGCTCTGCCTCTCAGCACTCTTGCAGTTTCAATAAGTTTTCCTTTCCCATCTGAAGACTGAGGTGCTTCTTCTTGGATTGGACCAGGGGTGAAATGCTACCGGTTTGGCCCGGTTCAGGCATACCGGTAGCGGCGACCGCCGGTGATTCGGAGAACCGGTAATGGCAGCAGTGCAGGGCTCCACCCACCTTCCCAGACGCATGCGCAAAAGGTTCTGCACATGCGCAGAGGGTGAAAAAGCATGTGTGTGAGCAGAGCGGGACTGAAAAAGCACGCATGTAGCGAGCACTTCCAAACCGGTAGGAAAGGTAAGTCGATTTCACGGCTGGATTGGACAAACACATCAGGACTAGATTCAGCAGTCCATCTGCATTTAAAAGACACAGGCCACTCTTTGAAGACAGCAAAATCCACATTTTGAATAGAGAAGACCCCTGGTTTGAAAGAGGGGGCAAAGTGACCATCTATGCCAAAATTGATCAGCCTTCTCTCCACAGAGGGGGAAGGATATGGCATCATCTATCTCCAGTCTACAACATAGTCCTTTTAGCAGTTCCAAGAAGGCTCCACACCCATTTCCAAAAGCAGAAGCATCACGAGAAATTAGGATTTCCATGAACATGGACGATGGCCCATTTTTACATGCACAGTAACATATGTCGGGCCAGATTTTGTTAGGTTTAGATTTTTACATGGATAACAGCAAAACGTCTCGACAATTTATGGTTATTTGCTAAAGATTGTTGAGGATGGAGACTCCAAACCTGAAAGTGCATCTGCTTTAGAATGAACGTGACAGCTTGCCTTTCCGTTCCACTGTTTTGTCATCAACAGACACCAAGTGTGGTCACATTTTCATGGTGAGTCCAGAACCACGGTGGCGCAGTGGTTAGAGTGCAGTACTGCAGGCTACTTATGCTGACTGCCAACTGTCTGCAATTTGGCAGTTCAAATCTCATCAGGCTCAAGGTTGACTCAGCCTTCCATCCTTCCAAGGTGGGTAAAATGAGGACCCAGATTGTTGGGGGCAATATGCTGACTCTGTAAACCGCTTAGAGAGGGCTGTAAAAGCACTGTGAAACAGTATATAAGTCTAAGTGCTATTGCTATCAATGTTCTTCTAGATGCTTGGTGTTTTACTTTTCTTATCAACAAGCAACAAGTTGGTGAAGGTCATGTAAGTCTAGCCCTAAATTTTCCCAATGTCTTTAGAAGAGGGAGGGATGAGGAGAGAGACTTTTGTAAGTTTAGTATTAGTTTCTGTTGTGTTTCTTTTAAGCTACCCATTTGTGGCCAAGGGTTGTGTATGAACTACCTTCATATTTATTACCTTGCTGTAGTTGCAGGAAGTCATACATACCCTGGTTAACCTCAGGAGGACACGTTTCCTCTTGTTCTGAAATAGCCTCTTGCCTTGATATAAGGTACTTTTGTCTTCCATGATTGTTTAGCTGGTACTGTTCACTGTTTGCTTAGATGTTGGTTGCTAGGGAAGATGTGCTCTGGGCTCTTCCTTGATTTTTGGTGTGTCCTTTTTTTTAAAGTGGTGCATGGATGGGTGGGTGGGTGGGTGGATGGATGGATAGATGATAGATAGATAGATAGATAGATAGATAGATAGATAGATAGATAGATAGATAGATAGATAGATAGATAGATGATAGATAGATAGATAGATAGATAGATAGATAGATAGATAGATAGATAGATAGATAGATAGATAGATAGATAGATATCAGATTGATGATTAGATAGATAGATGATAGGATTGACAGACATAGATAGATAGATAGATAGATAGATAGATAGATAGATAGAGAGAGAGAGAGAGAGAGAGAGAGAGAGAGAGAGAGAGAGAGAGAGAGAGAGAGAGAGAGAGAGAGAGAGAGAGAGTGAGAGAGAGAGAGAGAGAGAGAGAGGAGGAAATAAAATATTTCATATAGAACAGCCAAAAGAGAAGTTCCCTGAGGATGGGCTCCAGATCAAGTCCAAAAGCTTTGAAGACTAAAACTCTGGTCCCGGTGACCAATCCAGATTGGATCTTGCAAAAATAAAATACTGACAAGCTGGTTATTTCTAAACCTAGTAAAAGGTTGTTGTTTTTTCCTCCTTGATAACTCTTTAATTATAACCAAAAGATTTGTGGCATATTTCTCACGATATTGATTCCTCTCAATAGGGAGATGGGTGACACATAAATTTAATAAATCAATAAATAAGCGAGGGTGGTGATATTAGCAAGAATAATATTGCTTGCACAATTCAAGAGGAATTTTACTTTCATAAATATTTACCAAAAAAAAGTTGGGCTTATAATATTCAGGATGGCATTAGGCAATAAATCCAAGGACATAAGTATATGTCTCAGAATGAATTGATTCCTGCTCATTTGCTTTGCTGCTATTTAAATACATCCCTCCTCCATTTTTATTCCATATTAGATCAGCCTAGAACGTGATGCACTTGGTGTCTTGGTTAACCGTCTCAGGATTTCTGGGAATCAGAAACCAGATGTAGTTTTATTAATGGAGGTTTCCGGCTTGGGGAAGAAAAACAAGCAAACAAACCAAAGACCATTGAGAAAGATCAGCAAACAGCCATTTTGGAAGAGATGTGGATTTAGGGAACTCGCTGAACCATGATCTCTGGTGGAATATCCATATGGCGTTGTGCCATTTTCTATTCGGGTGCAATTTTTTTTTCTGTGCAAAGTCAAACGTAATTCTGGTTTGCATCCAAACCACTGTCATGTCAGTAATACCCTGTATATATTCTGCTAGTTGAACATGGTAAGGCCAAGGGTAGCAAATCAAGGAAGGATTAGCTTACAGAACCTCTGGCAGGGAAGCTTTCCACTTAACACTGGGCATTCTGATGGATTTCTCAACCCCGAGCTGCCATCCAGCTGATTATCCCATTTGTCTCCATTAGGATAAATTGGCAGTTACCTATTCATGGCAAAAATGTGTGTGTGTGTGTGTGTGTGTGTGTGTGTGTGTGTGTGTGTGTGTGTGTGTGTGTACATTTGCAAATCAGCAGGAAGCAAGGAGACAAAGATGCTTTAGGAGGGAACTCCACTCAGCTTTATTTGAGAGTTAAGAGAATTACAAAATAACAGGATAACTGGGTTGGAAGGGACATTGGAGGTCTTCTAGTCCAACCCTCTGCTCTAGCAGGAGACCCTATACCAGTGATGGCGAACCTATGGCACAGGTGCCACAGGTGGCACGCGGAGCCATATCTGCCGGCACACGAGCTGTTGCCCTAGCTCAGCTCCAGCGTGCATGTGCGTGCACACTAGTTGATTTTTGGCTCACGCGGAGGCTCTGGGAGGGCGATTTTGGCCTCCGGAGGGTCTCCGGGGTGGCGGGGGGGAAGCGTTTTTGCCCTCCCCAAGCTCTAAGAAAGCCTCTGGAGCCTGGGGAGGGCAAAAAATGGGCCTACTGGGCCCACTGGAAGTCGGGAAATGGGGGAGTGGGGGGGTCATGTACACATGCGCAGGGGGATGAGGCAAGTGGGGGGCTTTGAATTATGGGTGTGGGCACGCACGCATGTGAGATAGTGTGTGCGCGCACTATTTTGGCACCCGAGGAAAAAAAGGTTCGCCATCACTGCCCTATACCATTTCAGACAAATGGTTGTCCAATCTCTTCTTAAAAACCTCCAATGTTGGAGGACACACCTGTTAAAGTGAGAATAAATCTCATCGAGGCTATGTGGATCTTTTCTTGGAATTCAGACATTTAGAAAATAAAGCCGAGATTAAAAGTCTAATAGAAAATATTTATTTCGGTACAAAAACAATAAATCATGAATAGTTACATCTTGCTAATAAATCGTGACCATTCCGGTCAGAGTCAAAGGCAAAAGTGTATAATGGAGAATCAGGAATGCACACATGCGCAGAAGATCACATCACATGTCCTGCTTGTATTGGAATGTACCATAATATTAGGATAGGGATGCATCACCCTGCATAGACATACAACTGGCAATATTCACTACGTGACACCACCACTTCTGGAAGTAAGTCATCCCAGTAATTAATTGTTCTAACTGTCGGGAAATTTCTCCTTAGTTTTAGGTTGGATCTCAGAGTGAATGAACTTAGTACACCTCTCAGACCATGAATGTTCATTATAAATGATCCCACACTCTCTCCTTTATGTACATAGTGTGAGTATATGTTGTATGAATGTTGTTTGTGTTGCTGTTGGGAGATGTTTTCTTTTGTTTTTAATTTTCCCCAACTGATGATCTTCTGGTTATTTATTTATTTTATTTATTTTTATTTATTTATTTTTGTCAAGTACGTGTTGGTAATATACATAGATATAACGTCGTTTATATACATAAGATGGGTACTGATAAGAGGGAACATTAGGACAGGGACGGTAGGCACGCTGGTGCACTTATTTACTTTAAAATTTTCCAAGCTTTCTTGCAGGCTCACTATTAAGGAATCTAAATTTTCTTTAAAGAGATGGTAATGATTAAACAGTGGTGCATGCTCGGGGTATGAAGAATTTAAATATATTTTATCTTGAACTCCATTAAATTCATGGCTATCTGATACCAAAACTGAGGATTATAGAAGCTAAACCTGCAGATTACAATCTATTAGACAAAGGATTCTAATCTAAACATCTGGGATAAAGAAACCCTCCCTCCCTCCCTCCCTCCCTTCCTTCCTTCCTTCAACTTGGCATCTTTGGAGAACTTAAGCCCCCTTTCCATCACATTTTTCCTTCCTTTCAACTTCCATCAAGACCATCTTCTTGCCCTCCTCTTTTAAATCTGAACATGTTTTCTATCTTCATTTCAGGTGGTGCACAAAGCAAAATAAGTGCCAGAATATTACAGAAGTTGCCCCAAAGTGGAAAGTCTTCACACCTTGTTGGACATAAAATTACATTTCACAATGAATTTACCTTTTCCAGTTTGTACTGAACATGTATAAGCTTTTCAAGTGGACAATATCATATCTATCTCAATTCCCCAGAGAGGGTTCACCTATTTCTAATCGGTGGGGGAAATGAAAACTGGCTTATTCTGAGACCCTGCATCACTTATTGAAGAACAAGAGTGATTATTTTCAATGGCAGTCAAATTGGCAATGTTGAAAATCCTTTGAAAACGTTCTCTGTTTCATTGCATCTGTGGCAGAAGATATTGTATCTTTCTTAAATGCTGTTCTACACCATTTTCTTTAAATACTGCCCCAATATTGATAAAGGAGTGCAGAACTGAAAAGTAAAAGGTGAAATGGTGCTATGGATACAACTGGAAATCACCTTAACAAATCTTATCCAATTGCCAAGAACAATACTGAATTTCAACACCAAATGTTGAATTTGGTGTTGAAACCAAATTTCTTCCCCAAACCCCAAAAACTTTAACCTTAGACTGTCTACAGTCGACCTCTCCCCGTTTCTAAGAGGTCTATAAGGGGCGTGCATAAGCACACCACTGTGCCTACCGTCCCTGTCCTACTGTCCTATTGTCCTCTTTTATCGTTACTTTTTACTTATGTTTATACAAACTACTACTATCCCATACATGTTTGACAAACAAATAAACAAACAAACAAACAAACAAATAAATAAATAAATAAATAAATAAATAAATAAATAATTGAATGAATGAATGAATGAATCAATCAATCAATCAATCAATCAATCAATCAATCAATCTGTGGAAGAGTCAATGATATAATCTTCTCAATCATAGCTAAGGATGTTTATTAGAAGAATAGAGGTTGAAGAAGAAGAAGCAGCAGCAGATTTTGGATTCTGGTAGGATCTGATTCCCCTTGGCTAAACTCCAAAAGCTAAAATGCACCAGGGCTTTTAGTATCTGGATGGAAAATGACCAGGAAGTATCACAATTATAGCTGAGCCTGGAAGAAGACAGTGTCAACTTCTGTGTGGCTGCCAATAAAATAACATGAATATGTCCCTGAAGTCACTGAGAGTCAAACTCCCAAAAAGACATTACATTTTTTTTAACTTAATGGCATTTTGACATGATGGGACCAATCTGAAAGCAATGGAGCTTCTGGCCATGGGAATGTTTCATCTATCTCCACCTACATTCATAGATGATGAATGTAGATGAAGAAACCACTCTGTGGTTTCTTCCCCAAACCCCCCAAACTTTAACCTTAGACTATCTACTGTTGACCTCACCCCATTCCTAAGAGGTCTGTAAGGGGCATGCATAAGCGCACCATCGTGCCTACCATCCCTGTCTTAATGTCGCCATGTATTCATAACCATATCATGTATTCATAACCATGTTTATACATTCATATATTCACAATCATGTTTATACTTTCTCTGTAATCTTACATATGCTTGACAAATAAAATAAAGAAATAAAATGATAGATAGAAAGCTAGATAGCTAGATGATAGCTAGATGATAGCTAGATAGCTAGTTAGAAGATAGATAGATGATAAATATAGATAGATAGATAGATGATAGATAGATAGATAGATAGATAGATAGATAGATAGATAGATAGATAGATAGATAGATAGATAGATAGATAGATAGATAGGGATGATAGAGATAGAGATGATAGAGGTAGAGATAGAGATGGTAGAGGTGGAGGTAGAGGTGGAGATGACAGACATAGATGTTTGCTAGATAGCTAGATGAGAGAGAGAGGGGGGGGGGGAGGGAGAGAGAGAGAGAGAGAGATGATAGAGGTGGAGGTGGAGGTGGAGGTGGAGATAGACATAGACATAGATAGATGAGAGATAGATGATAGATAGAGATAGAGATATCTCTATACGTGAAAGAAGAACTCCAACAAATCTCCAATGGTCTTCTTCTTTTTGCCTTTATTGGATCTCCTTCCAAAGTGAGTAAAGCCCATGTTCCTGCAACTTTCAGTTTAGAAAGTATGTAGAACACGAGCATTTCCCCCCCCCCCCGCTTATAATGAAAATATTTTGGAACCTTTAGGCTCTTCATCCTGATCAGTTCCACCGTGAGCGTTCTCCCATGTAACAGTGTTAACGAGAAAAAAGCAGGCCAGGTTTATTCCTTTTATTAAAAGGCATCAAGCTGCACTCTGGGGCAAGTAGCGACAATGATAAAATTTTTCAGTTAATCAGCACAGAAGGTCATTGCACAAGAGAGAGCTATAAATGCTGTGTGATGTGCTGTTTTTCTTAGTCAAGTCTGTTGCTGCAATTTCTCCTTACCAGTGACAGTTCAAAGAGGCCTTTGAAGCTCCTAAGAGCTATTGCCAGGTATTGGGAGCATCCTTCCCCTGGCTCATTCCTACCAAATGACCCCCATCTCTGCTTTGACAGACCTGCATTTCAGGATAATTAAGGATGAGCAAATGGCAGCTTTCTCTTAACGCCAATCACTCCCCCAAGAGCCCCCGAAACCCTCCACCAAAAAATTAGATTTTGCTACGATTGGAGACAATTTATCCCATGCCTCTCATTCAAAGTTGCAAAATATAAATTGAAATGTTAAAAGGAGGCATGAAACTTAACGTCCCAAGGTCACTGAGCAAGATGTACAGCCTCAGCGAAGTTTGGCATACACATTAATTGGGAAGTCCTGAGGTTGTAGTTGTTGCCCTATACATCCCAAATGAACAAACTCTGCAGTCTGTCTATTAAACTTCCATTATCACTGGGCACAAACCGAACTGTTGAGGATAATTATTTGCATTTGAATTCTAAGGCAAGCGTGAATGACATTAAGATGTAACTAATAGATTGTATCCATGCTGGAATGGATATCAACGCAATCATACAGTAAACTGACCCACTGAATGGCGAATGTGTCCACTTGATGGCTGGTGTCTTTGGAAAACAGTGTAATTCTTATTTGCAAGAATGACCTTGAATTTGGATAATGTCATGACCCTGTCGGAGTCTGACTCTGCAGTGGAAGACGAGCTGGAACAAGAACTGACAGCGAGTGAGAGGGCAGCTCCATTGGCCTTGGAGGAAACTGGGGAAGGGCAGAGTCAGTCCAGGCAAGGCTGTTCAGAATTAGCAAGGCCTGCAGGCAGGCAGGAACAGAGCTCAGCCATAGAACATGAACCATCCCCTTCTGATGCAAGAGCTTGGAGAGTGCAGAGGAGGCGGGATCAGCTCCGACAAAGGAGGCTACTCACAAGGAGAGGGCTCCACCCAGCTTCACCAGGCACACCTGGGGAATGAGACTTAAGGAGAGACTTAAGGGGAGGGCATTTGTCAGGAACAAATGCTGAGTTCATGGAGTGTTGTGTGCTGACATTTGAACTTGCCAAGAATCCTTGCATTCCTGTGTGGTGTTCTGGACTGATTATCTGTATCTTTTGCCCCCTGAACTCCTTGCTCTGTTCTTGTTTTGCTGGATAAATTTGGGATTTATTGCCGTGCAGCCTTGCTGCAGACAGTGCTGGGCTGGACTAATTGCAACCAGAGGCTGTTTGAGGTTTGTTTGGGGGAGATTTGGAGCACTAAAAGGGCC
>JALIGW010000021.1:7293287-7375787 GCA_023053685.1 Diadophis punctatus similis
TAGCAGCCAGTCTTCAAATATTTTAAATTGAGAAGAGTTCAGCAAAGGGATGAGAGGAACTCCCTTGAGAAATTACTGCTATTCTTACATAAACGTATTTTCTCCTTTGCTACGTTCCTTTGGAATTCCTTAGACATTTTGCCTCCATGGAAAAGTGTGCAAATTGGTTTTGAAATTCCATTTCAGGTGACATTTGGGAGAAGCGCTTGCTTTCTCCCATGAAAGTTTGCAAGCCTTTTCAAAATGTTTTTTTTTTCTGCGTCTCGTAAGAATCTCTAAAAAGGCACAGTGGTTCAGTGGCTTCATGATGCTGGAGATGGATTCAGCTTCAGTGGTTTGAACCCAAGCACTGTATGAGGGTGAGCTCCAGTAGTGGGTTCTAAAACCCTTTACTACCAGTTCACGCATGCGTTCGCGCGCGCCAGGGGTGGGTTTCACTTACCTTCACCACCGGTTCGCATCACGATTTTTCATGAAGCTATGCTTCAGTCGAAGAAATAAAGGTCAGTATTTACCCGGGGGTGGGCAGGAGGGCTTTTTTCAAAGCACAGAATGCTGTGAAGCCATTCAAACACAGAAAAATCAGCCAAAAATTAAAAAAATGATGGCGGCGAGCACGGACTGGCACAGACAGAACCGGATCCGTGACGCCAAAATTACATCACCAGCGGGTTGGCTAACGGTTTGGGCGATCTGGTCTGAACCCGGGAGGAACCCACCCCTGATGCACGCATGCAGAAGTGTCCCAGGTGGGTGGGCGGAGCCTCCTGTCACCAGCGCTACCGGTTCTAAGAACCAGTCCGAACCGGGAGCAACCCACTGCTGGTGAGCTCCTGTCATTCGCCTCAGCTTCTGTCCAACTAACAGCTCAAAAGCATGTTCTATGCAAGTAGAGATGGATAGGGGAGATGAGCCGGCGCTGTTTGCAGGCAGTCAGATTCTTGATGTCTCTGAACCTTCCTGCTTGCAGTGTCCATTTGCAAGGCAGCTCCGGGAAGGGAGGAGGCCTTGGGTGATGCTGCAGGAAGAGCCTCTCATCTTTCTCTCTGTTGCAAAACCAGCTCACCCTCCTATGGCGCACCTTGGGAAGTGCACAAGCATGTCCTATAACAGGACTGGTACCTGTTCTGTCCCCACGAAGCACACAACCACACAAGCAGTTTGTACACACTGATTTAATGAAACAAAGGCTACTAATAAAACGTCTTAGTAGTACTCAAGATGCACACACCAATTTACAAACAAGCTGTTATCAACAAGCAACCAGCTATCAATTAAGCTTCATTAATAGCTGGTATCAGTTCAAAGAGTTCGAAGACAATGATGAGCAATTGGGTCTGTTTATCTTACGGAATTTCCAAGAGTTGGCAAATTGTTCCTTGATAATCCAAGCCAATGCAGAGAATGCCAAAACAAGAGTCAGGGAACAAGCTACGATCAGACAGGTCTCTTTTGCAAATGTTGTTCTCTGCAGCTTGTTAGTTGCAACTGATGACCTTAAATAGACTAGGGGAGTGGCCAATTAACCCCAAGTCTTACTCCCGAGTAGACCTCCTCCGGAGTAAACCTTCCTGCCTCTTGGCATCCCTGCGTGCTCTTGCATTCAGGAAAGGAGAAGCCCCTCCTTTCTCAGCACTGCCAAGAGGTGCTGAAGGTTCCAAAGGCCCAGGCTGCACAAGCTGCAGGCAGGCCACAACAGTACCTTGGCAAACCAAACTATTGCTCTGCAATAGCATTGTGGTCTCCTGGCTACCATAACAACAACATATGCCAACAACAACAACAACAAACAAACAAACAAAAACAATAATGATGTAGTACCAGCGAAGCTGCAAAAGACTGCGCTACTCGGAACAACATACATTTTAAGAAGATACTCAGTTGATACCGGAGATGCTGGCAGCAACCGGTATCAACCATCAGAGCCAGTCAATGATATCTGTGATACATTTTTAAATGTTCAGTTGACTGAGTTTCATGTTTAATGAATAAAAGTTGATAATAATAATAATAATAATAATAATAATAATAATAATAATAATAATAATAATAATAATAATAATAATAATAATAATAATAATAATAATAAATGATCGAGTTTCCAAAATCATACATTGTAAGCTTTGCAAGAAGTTTGTGTTCTTCCCCACATTACACACAATTACACACAATCATCACATGCCCCAATCAGGTTTCTCTCCTTATCCCGGATGCTTCCCATCCATGCCCTCCAGGTGCTGGTGAGAATGTCCTTGGTTCCCAGGAGAATGTTATTTTGGCTACATATCCCCTTTTGCTATCTCTACTCCCCCCCTCCCTTTCCCAAAGCTCCAGCGAGCCTCGCTGTGGCAACCCTGAAGACTCTTCAAAGATGGCTCCAGGGTTGACATCTTGTTTGCACTTGCAGGAGATTCCTCCCTCCATGTAATACAAAGGTGCTTTGTTCTAAGAGGAATCTAATTTCACATTTTAATTCAGCCAACTCAGGAAACAATTGTTACAGGTGTTATGTCTGCCTTGTATGCAGCTTTATTCCTCTCTAACATTCATTTCCATTGTTTTGTGATGCATTTCCTGCCACTCTAGGATTTACCTCTATCTGCTCCTGTGAGGCACTTCCTGTTCCTGGTGTGTGTGTGTGTGGGGGGTGTTGTTTGTGTGTGTGGGTGTGTGTGGGTGTGTCTCAATAATGGCTTGTATAGCATTTTTAACTGCATTTTTATTAAACTACATGAAACAACAATCTGGTTTAAGAAACAGCTACAGTCCACACCCCAGTTCCTAAATGGAGCACACAACTTTACTACGGGAAAGTCAGACAAAGACCTCTCAATTGAGTTGTCTTCTACTCATCCAAATCATTCAGGATCAATTCTTCCAGATAGTTCAAGGAAGGGGGTGGGACTAAAACCATGTATAGGGCTGGTCCTACAAACAGTTACTATATCTAGAGAAAGAGGCTTAAAAACAGCTAAGTCCATTTTATTAAGAAAATGACATGGTCCAGTGGAGCATTTCCATTCTATATTGCTTTCAATATAAATAAATATTTGCACGTTTGAGCAATCATATACGGTACATTTCTGATGGCATCAATTGGTTCTAAACCCTTCTTGAAGATTTCAAAGGAGACACTCTTCAAAACATTGGTGTATCAAAAGAGAAATAAGTTCAAACAAATGAAATTCTGTGATTTTTCTAAAGATCCTGGAGAATAAGAAAACAAGTATTCTGTGCATGTAAAGTAGTTTCCTCCCTGATTGAAACTAAAATGTGCTACAAATTAACCATCTGTGATTTTCATTCAGAAAGCCGAAGATCTCAAAAACTTGTTTGGATGTGTCATTTTTCAACTGTGTTTGATGGGATCATTAATATTTTAATGTCGTGTTCAGCCAAATGAACATTTGATTAGGGCAACTTAATATACAAATTCAAAATAAAGTTTTAAAAACAAAACAACAGAAAGCAACAATCACAAAATATTTCTGTGATTTTTCCCCATACATACATATACCATTCACATACCTTAATCATATATATATGATTACATTTATACCCCTTTCCTGGTGAAGAGCTGATAGGGAAGAGAACGTTGTGGCCTAGAGGTTAAAACTGCTGCCTTACAAGCAGACTGCCCAGGTTCAAATCCCACTAAGAGTATGGCTATCTGACAAGAGCAAAATAGCTCAAAATAGATCTATAATAGTCTCCCTTTATTTTCATTTATCAGCAAAAAATGTTACACATACAGACAATATAGTTTGTCGGCTATAGAAAACTGCCTGGATGGCCCCAGGAGGGGCCGAAAGGCAAAAGGAAGCTGTGATGTTTCCTTCCATACACCAGGATGACTCAACAGAAACGCACACACACACACACACACACACACACACACACACACACACACACACACACACACATATATATATGATTAATCATATATATATATGATTATATATGATATATACAGTTTGTATGTATATATATATATATATATATATATATATATATATATATATATATATATATATATATACACATACACACACATACACATGCACACACATACACACATACACATGCATATATGTACATATATGTGTATACATACTTATTTATTTATTGATTGATTGATTGATTGATTGATTGATTGGAATTTGTCAAACAAAAATGAGAACAAGAATAAGAGAATAAAAATACAATGATAGGGACGATAGGAACATTAGTGCACTTATGCACGCTCCCTGTACTGACCACTTAAGTATGAAGTAAGGTCCACCCAAGTCAATTTGTGACTGAAACTGTGAACATTTGTAGCTGAGACAACTGAATCAGGTAGGGCATTCCAGACTTTCACAACTCTATTACAGAAATCATATTTTGTACAGTCAAGTTCAGAACGATTTACATTGAGTTTAAAGCGGTTGCTCGTGCGAATGGAGCTGAGCATTTACTGGCCAGATGCCCTTCCCGATGCCTACATGCAGTTCACAGCAGATGGTTTTTTTTCTTTGCGCCGGGGGGGGGGAATCTGCCACTACCTGGAATTGAACTCTCAACCTTCCAAATGGGAGGCAAGTATCTTCACCACCAGACCACCACACCACTCAATATATGTGTGTATATATATAAAATAAAGTCTAAACAGAAAAATTGCCTGGACCAACATTGTCCCAGAAGCACTTGCTCTGTTAGCTTACTTTGTAATTTTCTAAATGTAATTGTTCAAGTCCAATTTCTTTCTAAACTGCTAGCATTTTTCTTACAGGTTATTAGAAATAGAATTAAACCAAATACTCAGACTCTTTTCCTTTATTTACCCTCAGTCCTCACTTTCCAACTTTCTTTTTATTGTGTTGCCTGGCTTGAGTTTTAAAAATTAAATTAAAATTGAAGTGAAGTGAAACTTGTGTCCCTGAGATCTACACTATCCTTTTGAATGATAGTTTAAAAACAACAACAACAACCCACTAAATTCATCTATTCTTTTCCAACCTTAACAGATATAAACAGAGTTGGAAGGAATATTTTAGGTCTTCTAGTCCAACCCCCCACCCAAGCAGGGGACCCTACACAATTTCTGACAAATGGCAGTCCAATCTCTTCTTGAAAGCCTCCAGTGATGAAGCTCCCACAACTTCCAAAGGCAACATCTGTTCCACTGGTTGATTGTTCTCACTGTCAGAAAATTTCTCCTTATTTCCAGATTGAATCTCTCCTTGATCAGTTTCCATCCATTATTCCTTGACTGGCCTTCAGGTGCTTTGGAAAATAGCTTGACCCCTTCCTCTCTGTGACAGCCCCTCAAATATTGGAAGACTGCTATCATGTCTCCCCTGGTCCTTCTCTTCACTAGATTAGCCATGCCGAGTACTTGCAACCGTTCATCGGTTTTAGATAGGATGGAATAATTTCTGCACTGAAAAGAAAACTCCAACTATTGACCATTTCCTTCGTAATATTTCACACAATCCCTAATGCTCTAGCGTTGAAGACATAGCTGGATACCTTGATGCTGTCAACAGTTAACCGTGAAAGTGAGGCACTCCGCAATGCCTACAGTTGTGTGTTGTATCACAAAGTGAACACACTTCCGTTGCTGGTCCCTGAATTGCACTGTGCAAGAGAATTCTTTACTACATTTTAATAATGCTCCAAGTGCATTTCAGTCAAGTGAAATCCAGATAAGAATCCATCACAGCAATTTAATTAAGCATATGGACTAGGGAAAAAAAATCTACTTTCCTTTGCACTCTGACTTCAAGGTTGGGAGAGGTTTTTACACAGTGGCATCTTTTCCCCTTTTCTCAATATTTCTGCCATGTGGACTCTCTATTATGAGTCAAAGACCAGAAATATTAATTTATCCTTAGGTTTTAAACATGCCAAGTGTTTCTCCCCCATCTCTTTCTTTTCTGAGCATCAATTTAATTTAATTTAATTTAATTAAAAGTTCTTATATGCTGCCCAATCCCGTAGGACTCAGCAGTTGCATCAACAGTGCAATGACTTTACAGCTACTTAAGGTCAGCTTCAATTGCTTTCTTTATGTGGTGCTCCTATCATGTTTGTGTCAGTGGTTCTGCAAATTTTCTAATTCTGCCATTTATAAATCCTTTCCCCGGTGATTTGTCTTCCATAGAAATGTTGAAAATGGTTTTTCCCATGCATATTAGGATCACTGGCTACAACTATCGTCCTTATATTGCCCCAAAACCATTCTAGGTTTGAACGATGAGAGCCATCACGTTTGAGAGCCAGAACTAGGAGAACGTAACGATGGAGGGCAATGGTGGAAGGTGCTGGTATGGACATGTCCAGAGAACAGCACCTTCCACCATTGCCAAGACTGTCTACCAACTAGAAGTCAATCGCCAGTGACCTCTCAGACATCCAAAACAGAGATGGCAAGACACCATCAACAAAGATATGCAAGCCGTGGGCCTGCATCCTGGAGACACAGCTGACCATGCAAAATGGTGTTCAATGATCTGAAAAGTGGACCCTGCACCTGCGGGGATATGCAAAGGAGGAGGAGGAGGAGGAGGAGGAGGAGGAGGAGGAGGAGGAGGAGGAGGAGGAGGAGGAGGAGGAGGAGGAGGAAGAGGAGGAAGAGGAGGAAGAGGAGGAAGAGGAAGAGGAGGAGGAGAATGTAAATTCTTGTCCTCTCTTAGATATGAAAGCCAACTGATTGACTTTGGGCCAGATATTCTCTCTCAGCCCAATCCACCTGCCACAATTGGTGATGACAAAATTAGGCAGAAATATTACACGCACAAGTAAGACAGGCTATGCTCTAATAAAACTTTTAAAACTGTACAGATCAGTGTCTTCTTTGAAACAATCTATGTATCTTGAGTCCAGTGCACAAATTCCTCTTTGAACAAATATGGATATACCGTAGTACATACAGTACTTTATAGAATACCGTATTTTTGGAGTATAAGACGCACCTTTTTCCTCCCTAAAAGTGGCGGAAAATTTGGGTACGTCTTATACTCTGAATGTAGCTTTTTCGGAGCTTTTTTCCAGCCCTAACTAGGTGCTAACGATCTTCCCAGCTCTTACCTTGCAGGCTTTTTCATTGTTACTCTCTTCGAAGAATGTTTTTCCAGCCCTAAGTCTTTGCAGGGTTTTTTCCATTGCTCTACTTGCTCTGAATAAGATTTTTTCTAACCCTAACCAGGTGCTAATGATCTTCCCAGTTCTTACCAGCTTGCAGGCTCTTTCATTGTTACTCTCTCCGAATAAGATTTTTTTAAGTCCTAACCAGGGGATAAAATAATGTGCTGAAGCTGACCAGACTAAGGATGCTAGCCAGATGAATACCTGTTAGGAAGATTTTTTCCTATTTTCCTCCCCAAAAACTAAGGTGCATCTTATACTCCGGTGCGTCTTATACTCCGAAAAATACGGTATATATATATACTTTATATGTAGTGGTATACTTTCTACTACAGAAGAGACATTTTGTCACAAAGTGAGGTCACAACTAAGGTTTAAGAGGAACTTCTATCACCTCCTCCAGCATCCAGTAACTAACAGAAGCTTTTGTGCCGGCACAGCTTCTGCACAGAAGTTAACAAAACTCTTGAAAAACTAAATGGCAATCTTTATCCTCTTTCTTGACAGCAGGAGGACATATTGTTGTACTCTCCGCTCTGAAGAAGTTACCTACTCCTGTTTTAACCCTTTGACATGTATGTTTGAGACAATAAATCATCGAGCTATAACTGCTTACCCATGTGGCGAGGAGGCATGTGCTGTAGCTCAAGGTCATCCATCATAAGTGGAGAGAATCCACAGTGTCACAAGGGTAGCAATTAGCTGGTTCTTTGCATCTCAGTAATCTGATTAAAGGAAGGCAAGGGTTTGTATGGGGCCGTTATTTTGGTGTTATGGATAGCAAAGTCCATGCTCAAGAAATTCAAGAAATAACTCTGAAGGGTTGCTCATCCAGACTTATGTGGGAATGAGTATGACACACTCTCTGGAAAGGCTGTCAGTTGATTTCAACTCCTAGCATAACTACTGAGGAGAGAAAGAAAGGTAACCCAGCAGTTCTGTGTATGAAGAAGAGCAAATGAGTCCCAGTGATAAGATGCAGCAATTGGTGGCTTCCTGTATCTCTGGCTTAAGGGAGATGCAATTCAAAATACTGGGGGATATTTCTCTGTCTCCTCCTCATCGGTCAGGAACAAGAAATCGGGAAGCAGAGTTGTTCAAATCAGTACAAGTTTATTCCATGCCAGCTCTCTCTACAAGAATATGAACTACTAATGCACAAGGCAAACTGGTGGTAGATAAGAGTCAATGGAATCCAAGGAGGGATGGACTTAGGTCTCTTGTGGGCATAAAGGGATTCCAAACTAATGATGAGCCAGACCTCCCCCTCAGTGTTGTGGCTTGTCAGCCACCGGCCCTTCCAGCAACCGAATCAAATGAAGAGGAGGTGTGGTAGTCAGGGTCAGCATCAAGGCAACCTGAGAGTGAGAAGAGGGAATGGAGTTGTCAGAGATAGAGGTGGAGCCTGGGCCATCCATCAGCCCTCAGGTGGAGAGTCAACAGCCTCCAGGTCTAGAGGTGGCTGATGAGGAAGAGGAGGAACAGCTGGGTCCAGTGCCTGATGAGCGGATGTGCAGAAGGCAGAGGAGAGGAGAGCAGTGGAAATCCATGGGCCAATCCTTGGGAAGGAAGAAGCCCCACCCTAGCTCTGGGGATAAAAGACAGGGGCAGAGATGAATAGATGTAGCTGACAGCTATTCATCTCCTTGCCGGACGGAGTTGTTAGCCTGCGGTGAAAGAGAAACTTTTTGCCGGGGCTGCTGGTGCTCCTAATAAAGGAATCATTGCTTCAACTACACAGGGTTTGTCATGTTTGGGGAGCTGGGTTAGAACACTCAGGCTCAGCCTGGTGTATCCTATATTATCTCATTCATGAAGAAGCCTGATTGTGCTGCTGTAATAGTGGAGATAACTGTATTTGGTGCCCTGTGAGCTTGGTTGTTTTCATGCAAGCTTTTCATTACCTGGCTAGGTTACATCTTCAGTATTAGGACGGGAGTGGAATTCACTCTGGAATTCACTCCACATTGCCCTTCCAATTTTGGTGGGAGCATGTTTTTTATGGTAGTTTTTGACTGAGACCAGGGGTGAAATTCAGCAGGTTCTGACAGGTTTGGGAGAACCGGTAGCGGAAATTTTGAGTAGTTTGGAGAACTGGTAGATACCACCTCTGGCTGGCCCCAGAGTGGGGTGGGAATGCAGATTTTGCAATATCCTTCCCCTGGACTGGGGAGGGAATGGGGATTTTGCAATATCCTTCCCCCAGAAGTGGGGAGGGAATGGGGATTTTGCAGTATCCTTCCCCTGGAGTGGGGAGGGAATGGGGATTTTGCAGTATCCTTTCCCTGGAGTGGGGTGGGAATGGGGATTTTGCATATCCTTCCCCTGGAGTGGGGTGGGAATGGGGATTTTGCAGTATCCTTCCCCTGGAGTGGGGAGGGAATGGGGATTTTGCAGTATCCTTCCCCTGGAGTGGGGATTTTGCAATATCCTTCCCCCAGAAGTGGGGAGGGAATGGGGATTTTGCAGTATCCTTCCCCTGGAGTGGGGAGGGAATGGGGATTTTGCAGTATCCTTTCCCTGGAGTGGGGTGGGAATGGGGATTTTGCATATCCTTCCCCTGGAGTGGGGTGGGAATGGGGATTTTGCAGTATCCTTCCCCTGGAGTGGGGAGGGAATGGGGATTTTGCAGTATCCTTCCCCTGGAGTGGGGATTTTGCAATATCCTTCCCCCAGAAGTGGGGAGGGAATGGGGATTTTGCAGTATCCTTCCCCTGGAGTGGGGAGGGAATGGGGATTTTGCAGTATCCTTCCCCTGGAGTGGGGTGGGAATGGGGATTTTGCAATATCCTTCCCCCAGAAGTGGGGAGGGAATGGGGATTTTGCAATATCCTTCCCCTGGAGTGGGGTGGGAATGGAGATTTTACAGTATCCTTCCCCTGCTACACCCACAAAGCCACACCACGCCCACCAAGCCACGCCCACAGAACCGGTAGTAAAAGAAAATTGGATTTCATCACTGATTGCAACACTATTTTTTGCTTGATTATTTGCCTGGTGTACTCTTTTCTGAGTACTGCTAGAGTGAATGCATCCTGGTCTTTTTGTTTCCTTCTTACCTTTTAACTAAGAAAGAAATAAAACAGCATAGGGGTAACTGTATTGCTTGGAGGACTGAGAATGAGCTTTCCTGTTGGGCATAGCAGATGTCAGTGTTGACTGAAACAGCCACAGATGGACTAGAAGCTTCTGCACAGGTGTGGCTGGGAAGATAGCTTAATGGCTGATGCCATGGAAGTTCACCACACAGAGACCTGAAATGTAGTCCTTTCTCCCCAAGCAGGCTGCTATTGAGAGCAATTTTAGAAAGGAAGAAGTTTTCTCTTGTCATTTTCATTACCACAATCTTCCTTCTTCAAGAGGAACACAATGTCGATGTGGTTTCTGGAGTAGCTTGTCGAAGCCATTAGAGGCCATTCAGCAAACACTTTCTGCTATCAAGCCACACAAAGGGAAAAGATGTTTATCACTCAACTTTTTCAGAGAACAGAATGAATGCCATTCTGTAATTTGGGCTTCCCAAGCACCCCTGATGCCCAGCCAAAAGCACCTGAGCTGAAAGGCAGAGAATAATAATGACTTTCAAAGGGGCTGTAATAAACTTGATACAACTCATTTTTTTTAAAAAAAAAATCCCACAATCTGTCAGGGAAGGAGGGAAGTGCAATGATCCAAACTTCGAATTGTATTAATGTGCAAGTAGAGCAAGAAAAGCTAAGAGTTGAAATCCCCTGATCTGGGAGAAAACAGAACAGCATTAGAGCAATATCATGTTACAAGTGGTGCTAATTTCTTTTTGTTTTGTTTGTCAATGTATATGCTTTAGGTTAAGGCAGCTTCCTTAATATATAAAATTCTAATTTCCATAGCAGCTGTTTTTGATAGCGCACCAGTGCTGATAAATATCTGGAAGCCTTGGTTGTTAATAATAGCAACAACGCTTAGACTTATATACCGCTTCACAGTGCTTTTACAGCTCGTTCTAAGCGGTTTACAGAATCAGCATATTGCCCCCAACAATCTGGGTCCTCATTTTACCCACCTAGGAAGGACGGAAGGCTGAGTCAACCTTGAGCCTGGTGAGATTTGAATTCCAAATTGCAGGCAGCCGGCAGGCAGCAGAAGTAGCCTGCAGTACTGCATTCTAACCACTGCGCCACCATGGCACATGTATGTTAAAGGAAAAAACATAGACCACTAGCCAGTAAGCTTCACAGTTACTAAGATTTAATTATGAGTAAGTATGTAAAGGACTAGCTGATCTGCTGTCATAAACACAGAATCTAAACACAGAGACAGCTGATTGTAGTGGATTTTTATATACCAAGTGGAGCAAAAGCACCTCAATTAAGGTTCATGGCTCCCTGTTATGGATGCAGGATTTCTCAAGTGAGATTTCCATGGATAATTTTTCTATTTGCATTTTTTACGTGCTTTCGAACTGCTAGGTTGGCAGAAGCTGGGACAAGTAACGGGAGCTCACCCCATTACGCAGCACTAGGGATTCGAACTGCTGAACTGCCGACCTTCTGATCGACAAGCTCAGCGTCTTAGCTACTGAGCCGCCGCGTCCCCTCTATGGTATGGTGTAGTAGGTAAAAATTCCAGGAAGGAGCAGGGGAAGAAGGCTGTCTTGCCTTGACATCATTATTCATTTGTTCTGACCCCGAAAAGTTGCAGAATTAATCACAGCAAATGTTTCCAAAATGATTCTCCCACCTGATTTTAAACACCACAGTTTCATCTTAAATTCATAGTCCTTTGCTTCTGCCAGTTCAGCCCCTAGTGAATTTCTTTCAATCCCCATCACACAAAATGGCTTCTGATATTGGGAGGATCCTTTGACATGGGAACCCCCCACTCCTTATCTCCGAAAAAGAGACAATCTATTTTGAAGCTAGACAAATGAGGCAGGCTCACCACAAAGCCGTGATTGCTCACTTCTTTCCATCTCCTAGTTCTATTCTCGACCCTTTGATGCAGGGACACTTTTCGCATTAGCTTCTTATTTAGATTCAGAATAGTTTCCCTCCAGGGGATTCCTTGACAGACAACACCAAAGACAGAGAAGCTAAGGTGGCATATTAACAGGCACTCTTCTTTGCCTTAGGCTTCGTTCCTGCTTGTTCCACTCAGTTTGTTTCAGCAAAAGACTTCTAACATGTAAAGGTATTGTTTTCCAGAGCTCTAGAGTTTGACCTCGGAAAAACATGGAGGATTGACGTTCTTTCGGGCTGCGGCTGGGTTTGAAAACGCAGTTCATAAATAGTAAAGAGACTTGGTGGAGAAGCGAGTGCATAAGAGAGAAGAAGAAGGGAGGGGAAAAAATAGCAATTTAATTGTTGTGAGCTTCTGGGTGCTTTGCTAGGGTAAGTGACAAATTGACTTTGGCTAGGACATGTATTCTTGAATATTTAATGATACTGCGCAAGATAGAGAAAACAAATTCTTGTTTTTCAGAGCGGCTTTCTTTTTCTTCTCGGTTCATTTCTCCAAGAATTCAGCACTTTTGTCTCTATATTCATTTCAGGGACAATTCTGTTCCTTCCTCTGAACTGCCTGTACTCTTTCTCCATCTGCAAGAACATTTCTATTTCTGCAGTTACATTTCTGTAAAGCAGAGAGGTTGCTCCTGGGGAGGAAAGCTATGGCAAATCTAGACAGCATGCTAAAAAGCAGAGATATCACCCTGCCAACAGAAGTATGTATAGTCAAGTCTATGGTTTTCCCAGTTGCAATTTATGGCTGTGAAAGTTGGACCATAAGGAAGGCTGAGCACCAAAGAATTGAAGCCTTTGAACTATGGTGCTGGAGAAGACTCCTGCTTGTCCCTTGGACTGCAAGGCGATCCAACCAGTCAGTCCTAGAGGAGATCAACCCTGACTGCTCTTTAGAAGGCCAGATCCTGAAGATGAAACTCAAATATTTTGGCCACCTAATGAGAAGGAAGGACTCACTGGAGAAGAGCCTAATGCTGGGAAAGACTGAGGGCAAAAGAAGAAGGGGACGACAGAGAATGAGGTGGCTGGATGGAGTCATTGAGGCATGAGCTTAAATGGACTCCAGAGGATGGTAGAGGACAGGAAGGCCTGGAGGAACATTGTCCATGGGGTTGCGATGGGTTGGACATGACTTCGCAACTAACAACAACAACAAATGCAAGCTACGGTATGGAACAATGCTGGCAACAGAGAGACCCACTTGTAATTTGCCAACACTTTAGCACTGATGATGTCACCTAGTTTGGGTACTGAAATGTCTGCAAGGAAACAGCCAAGCTCAGAGAGCATCAAGGAACCCTCACTTCAACCCTGAGCTACAAATGTTCTCCTTGATTAGTTTTGCACTTCTGGGAAATGTCCCAAAGACAATGCCTCTCTCTTCTTCCTCTTCTTCCAATAGCTAAGATCAAAGTTTCAGCAAGCTGTTTTTTTTTTAAAAGAACCCTGTTCAATATATTTCCCAAATTATTGGATTCAATTCTTGTTCAGAATCTCTAAACCTTTGGAATGTACTCATGTATGTGATCAAAACTGCCTAAAGGCTCCAAAAATCCTAAATAAGAGGATGAATATGGCAATGGTTGAGGCAAAAATGAAATAAATTAAGTCCTTGATCTTGTCTATCTAGTAAATACTATAAATAAAGTTGCTTATGGAGCCCACATTCAATGATGACAGACAGAGAAAGGAGAGGAGAGGAGAGAGGAGAGAGGAGAGGAGGGGAGAGAGGAGAGGAGAGGAGAGGAGAGGAGAGGAGAGGAGAGGAGAGGAGAGGAGAGGAGAGGAGAGGAGAGGAGAGGAGAGGAGAGGAGAGGAGAAGAATTAAAGATTATCTTAACTTTCAAAAATTTATTTTCTCCTCCACTGTGTTTGGAGTAAACAGTAATCAGGCAGAAAGCAAAGATCACTTTTATTTGCTATCACACAGTCACCGAAATCAATTTGCAACCCTCTCAATTATGGGATTTTAGGTAAGTACTAGCTTTTTCCCCTTTTTAAAAAATAGTTGCTAGGACATCACTGCTCCCAGAACCAAAATGTTCCATAGAATCATACCAAGGCTGGAGTTTCACTGAAGTCCTTCAATCAGGTTCAAGTTCTAACATTTGTGAGGAAGAGTTTGGGGAGAGAAAGTTCTTTCTCCATACTATCCATGGGATGGCTCATTTTAAATACGTTGATCAAATATCACTGTAACCACTTTCATTTCAAGCTAAAGAGCTATAGATGTTATGGATTCTGATCTTCCTGGTTTCCCTTTGTGTACCTTTCCTTTTTTTCAGGTGTGATGACACACTTTGTAACCACTGAATTGCACAGTGCAGAATGTATCAGGGAGAATCACCTGAATATACATACAAAACTTTTGCTAGACCAATTCTCGAATACAGCTCATCTGTCTGGAACCCGCACTGCATATCAGACATTAATACAATCGAACAAGTCCAGAGATACTTCACGACAAGAGTCCACCACTCCTCTGCTCGCAACAGAATACATTATGCCACCAGACTTGAAATTTGGGGCTTAGACAACTTAGAACTTCGCCATCTTTGGTCCGACCTAAGCGTAGTACATAAAATAATCTGCTACAATGCCCTACTTATCAATGACTACTTCAGCTTCAACCACAACAATACACGAGCACATAACAGATACAAACTTAATGTAAACCGCTCCAAACTTGATAGCAGAAAATACGACTTCAGCAACAGAATGATCAATGCCTGGAATGCACTACCTGACTCTGTGGTTATTTCCCCAAACCCCCAAAACTTTAACCTTAGACTGTCTACTGTCGACCTCACCCCATTCCTAAGAGGTCTTTAAGGGGTGTGCATAAGCGCACCATTGTGCCTACCATCCCTGTCCTAATATTCCCTTTTATTCGTATCCATTTCATGTATTCATAGTCATGTTTATACTTATATCTGTTATCTAATACATGCTTGATGAAATTATATAAATAAATATGATATGTAGGGAGTGTCTTCTCAGCATACGAGCTGAGAAAGAGCCAGGCCAAAGAACTCTGAAAGTGCAGGGAGAAAACAAAATGTGCAGCTCATCAAAATTGAATTATATAAATCTAATTAGTATGAAGAACCTATGTTTGTGGAATCACATGGTCTTTCTGATAACATTACAAATTCATGGAGGGTCAGAAGGAGAAGGTCTGTAACAATAAGATGTGATTCCCTGGCCTCAATTAGTAAGCAAAATTTGCAATGCTGTGCAAAACGAACGAGACCAGTTGGAGCCAGTACAACTTGTGTGTGTGTATTTTAAATAAGTATGCAATAGGTTTAATCATTAATCAGTGAGCTGCAATTTTCAGGGTGGCCTCTTGACAATGAGCATGTCAAAGATGGAAAAGGGATGTGTGATATACAAAATTGCATAAAAACCCATCCAAAATGATGTGAGTTCCAAGCCATGTACTTTGACCTCTCTCTCTCTCTCTCTCTCTCTCTCTCTCTCTCTCTCTCTCTCTCTCTCTCTCTCTCTCTCTCTCTCTCTCTCTCTCTCCTCTCTCACCCCCCCTCTTTGGCTCCCTAATCACACTTTTAATTTATTTTGTAAATTTTCCAGTTATGCAGGGAATATTTCACAAAGCAAAAGCCCAGAAACTTTCTAATTAAAGCCGCTTTGCACGAAAGAGTTCAGTCTTTTTCAAGTAAAATTGTTGTACTTATTGCCATCACTTTGATCAACTCAACAACATGAGATGAATCTGATGTTAACATCTCATCTCTGAAATTAAGCAAAGAAAACAAAACAAAAACCCTTTTCTCCATATTTTAAAAAGTTACAAACAATTTCAACTAGTTATGTACAGCTAGAATTCTCGAGTTTCTTTGCAACAGTTTGCCTCCTAGTCATATCATATCATATCATATCATATCATATCATATCATATCATATCATATCATATCATATCATATCATACCATACCATACCATATCTCATCCATCCATCCATCCATCCATCCATCCATCCATCCATCCATCCATCCATCCATCCATCCATCTATCTATCTATCTATCTATCTATCTATCTATCTATTTGGGTTGTTATTACAATCTTAAGAATAGTAGTTCATGTTACTTTTCATTTGCAATTCTTGTTTTGTGGCATTTATTTCTTAAGAAAGTATAGAATATAAATAAATTCAGTGGAATTTAGAATAGATTGATTCAGTTGTGATCGGTGGGCCAGTAATATGAAGAGGTATGGCTTAGTCATACTTTGATTTATGAAATAATGTCCTGTTTTTTAAGAGAAACTCATTTCAGCATGCTGTTATCAGTCTTTAATATTGCTAATAGTTTTTATGCTAAAACAAAGATATTATCGATGCTTTTGAATCATCCACTCAGTATGCTCAATTATTTTGTAAATAAAAATTTCATTTTAGCATGCAGACATTAAGCTAGACTTTAATCTCTGATGGCTATGTGATTTGATCACAGCTCAGAAGGAAAAAAACAAAAATCGCCATGGCATGTTTTATATTAATCTATTTTTACAGCATGTTGCTAGAATTTATCATGTCAAACAAGGCAGCTTGTCAGATTAGTAGCTTGACATGGCCAGTGCATTCTGTGGCCTTGAAGAATATATTTCATTAAATAAATAACTCTTAAAGCGCAAGACACAATGTCAATTATTTGTTTATTATTTGTTTAACACACTGTGTTTCCCCGAAAATAAGACCCTGTCTTATATTTTTTTGAACCCTGAAATAAGCTCTTGGCATTAATTGCCATCCATTCAAAAGCCCGATTGGGCTTATTATCAGGAGATGTCTTATTTTGGGGGAAACAGGGTATTTGCTAAGTACTAAAATCCAGGAAAAGCTTCCTTAGGTCGAAAGATGGAAGACTTTGAAGAATTTTAAAGCAGAGTGGACGTGTAGAAAGCTACAAAGAACCAACCCTGGATGGTACCAATGGAGGAGCTGACCTCTGGGTCCGATGAGAGCTGGGAAGTATAGAAATCAGTGAATGGGTACAGTAAGATCCAGAGACACTCTGAACAAATGGGGCTATTCGGTTGCTTCTGCTCTTTGCAATTGTGGTGACGTGCAAACAACAATACATATGTATACCTGTCCTTTGTGTCCCAATCAGTGTACACTTGAGGATCTCATGTCAGTGCGACAGAATGCAATTAATGTTGCTAGTTTCTGGACAAGATCTCTTTAATTTGTATATATTTTAATCTTGTATTTTAGGGTTCCTTGGTGCTCTCTGAGTTTTCTTTCTTTCTTTCTTTCTTTCTTTCTTTCTTTCTTTCTTTCTTTCTTTCTTCTTTTTCTTTATTTATTTGTCAAACATGTATAGGATAGTAGTAGTTTGTATAAACATAAGTAAAAAGTAACGATAAAAGAGGACAATAGGACAGTAGGACAGGGACGGTAGGCACAGTGGTGCGCTTATGCACGCCCCTTACAGACCTCTTAGAAATGGGGAGAGGTCGACTGTAGAAACATTCTTGCAGATGTTTCATTATCCTAACTACATAACATCATCAGTGCTAGTCCTTAGATTAGTAATAATCTTGTATTTTATATTTAAAATGTTATGCCATAGAGCAGTGATGGTTAACCTTTTTCTCATCGCGTGCCAAAAGCGTGCGCGCGTGCGACAGCGTGTGCGCGTGCTTGCCGGCACCAATAATGCAATATGCATGTGACACCCTCACGCATGACACCCCGCGCATGCATGCGCAACCCCCATGCTTCCCCACGCATGCATGCACGAACCTCCTGCTCTCCCCCTGCCCCCACACATGTGCACGCACCCCCCGCTCCCCCATGCATGCGCATGCAACTCCCGTGCTCCCCCCACCCCCACGCATACACACGTGACCCCCCACCTCATTTTGGGTCTAGCAGGCCTCCCTGCAGCCTCCTGGGACCAAAAATGGGCCACAGGGGGTGCCACACAACCCCACACTCCCCCACCCCCAAACCTGCAAGCCTGCAAGCGTGAACCTCTACCGCATGCATGCAAGTACGTCTCCCACATGCGCCCCGCCCTTCGCGCATTAACGGCAGATACCCAAAAATCAGTTTGCCAGCGGGAGGCTCACACGCATGAGTGGTGGAGCTGAGCTGGGCGACGGCTCGCATTCCCGCAGAGAGGCCTCTGGTTGCCACTTGTGGCATGCGTGCCATAGATTCGCCATCACGGCCATAGAGTATGCCTTATTTTAATTGTGATGCTTCTAACCTGAATAAACAAACGTATTTGCTGAAGGAGTTAAGCTACACTCATTTGTGTTTCAGAAGTCCTATAGGAATAAGAAGCCAATATCAACATCTCCGTAGCCCGATGGTCATTAAGAGTGACCATTAATCAGGTGCCAGCTTGCAAATGGTTTACAGTACGATTAGTGTTTAATCAATATGTGAGGGCAGAAGAAGAGCAGAATTTTTCTCATCACTTGCTAAGATGATTTTAAGCACCCATACAGGCAACTCCTCCAAATTAAGTCTCATTAAGTTGTGCAATGGGGGTTCAATCCAAGATTGTTGAGAATTGTATTGGTGTTTGAGGTAGTCTGGGAGAAGAAAGCTGGGCTCAGAGAATGTGTTCATCTCTGCATCAATCTACGTGAACTATAATTATTTGGAGTTGTTGTTGTTTTTAACCAATCACTGAAACATCCAGCAAAACGATCATCTGTATGGAGTTAAGGGGTTTCTAATGTTTCCTGCTTCTCTGGGAAAAAATCTCCTTTGTTTTTGTTATGTTCTGCCTGACCTCTATCTGAACCCTCAAACTGTCATGACTACTTGAACTCTGAATGACCTGTAAGTTGTTATAACTGTATGTTGCCACTCAGGTCCGGTGTTGCAATGCTCAAATGCTATTGGTTGTTGTGTCTCACAGCTCTCTATAAAAGGGCTAGCTGTCAGACCATGTTTTGCTGGTTGCTTGAGTGAGCTAATAAAAGAGCTGTTCTGAAGTCGGTCTCCTGCGATCTTTGCCCACAATTTAACAGTATCCATAGATTCATGGATAGTATTTGACCTGTCATATGGGCCCTGTTCCAATTCTGTAAAAAAATAGACTTTAGGTAGCCAGGTTTTTTGATTTTTTAAAAAATCTGCTTGGCTTGCAAGAAAATGATTCTAACATGTAGAATTATAACACAACGATGTAGCTCTTGTTCTGGGGTCCTTAACCTTTTTATAACTGCTCCACGGGGAACTCTTCTAATAATAGTAGAATCTTTTAAGTTCTTCAAGTGGTAATCGAACTTTAGCTCTTCGAGTCAAAGTCCACAGAGAGACTTTGAGTTATAAAACAAATGTCAGATTTTAAGAGATATATTTTTTTAATAAAAGGAAGTTATGCTTCAGCTAATTCACAAAACACAGTGAGGAAACAGCCGCTTTCAAATCTCACAATTGAAATGATGAGAAGTGAGCAATGATAGATGATACAAAGCAGAATGGCTGAACGTTGGTTGAGGAACCTTGTAATTTGTCTTTATCTCTTCGGAAGCCACAGATTCTCATATCATTAGCGTTGCGGTAGTTTCTTCCATATAATTTATGTCTGGGCCTCCATTGCAGGGCCAAGAGAAAATAATTTCACTGAACTTTCTATCAATAAGGATAGTGTCTCCATAAACAACGTATGATTCTGGCAATAGCTTTATAAATCCTTAGTAAGACCACACCTGGTATACTGCAACCAATTTTGGTCACCATACTGCACAAAAAGATTTTATTTATTATTTATTTTATTTGGAGGTTCTTCTATGCTGCCCTACTCCCTGAGGACTCAGGGTGGCATACAACATTTTAATAAAACAACCAACCAAATCATTAAAAAACAATTTAAAAAACAATTTAAAACACCTATAACACCCAAACATACATGGGGGAGACATCCGATGTAATGTTGTCTCAAAATCACCCCATCTGCAGGAAGAGCCATGTCTTATTGGCTTTTCGGAAGGCCAGCAAGGTGGGGATAATCTGGATCTCTGGGGGGAGTTGGTTCCAGAGAACAGGGGCCCCTACAGAGAAGGCCCTCCCCCTAGGCCCTACCAATCGGCACTGTTTGGCTGACGGGACCCAGAGAAGACCCACTCTGTGGGACCTCACTGGTCGAAGGGAAGTATGAGGGAGGATACGGTCCTGGAGGTAACCTGGTCCTAAGCCATGTAGGGCTTTAAAGATGATGATCAACACCTTGAATTGTACC
This sequence comes from Diadophis punctatus similis, assembly GCA_023053685.1. Taxonomy (NCBI): domain Eukaryota; kingdom Metazoa; phylum Chordata; class Lepidosauria; order Squamata; family Dipsadidae; genus Diadophis; species Diadophis punctatus. The sequence continues at coordinate 7,313,644 of JALIGW010000021.1, forward strand.
CGGAGACCAATGGGCAACCAATGCAACTGGTGGAGTATGGGTGTTACGTGGGTGTTAATTAATTAATTAATCAATATTATTTGTATCAATCAATAAGCCTACAATCAAGGTTCATGTATTTCTGTACTTATTACATCTGCTAACACACCCTATTTGGGTCCCAGATGGTTTAGAAAAACAAAAAGTTGCAAAACCAAAGATGGAAGAGGAAAGCCATCATAAAAACATGTTTCCTTCCAATCCTCCATAAAGCCACCAACCACTTAACCTAAAAATGATACTCAAACAAAAGTAGCCAAAATGAAAAGCCTTATGTAACTCAAAGATAGCCTAAATCTAACTCTCAAGATCCACATTCTTATTGGAGAACTGAAGCCAATGAACTGAGATAAGCTACTGAAGATGTCAGCTTTGGAAGCCATACTAATTCCGGAAACTTCCACGCTGCCACATTCTTGTGCTTGGGAAACTGGGAGGGGGGATTTAGTAGAGGGAGTGAAGTTATACATAATAGCATTCTTCTTTTTGGTCAAGATCATGGTATTCCTGCACCTGGAGGAGAAGTGGTTGAAGTGATGTGTTGGGTTGGGATGGATTGTGATTGGACCATGTGATGGGTTGATGGGTGCAGGGGCTGGATTTGGGGTTTTGATTTGCTGAGGAAAAACCTGGAACTCTCAGATTTGGGTTTTCCCAGATGTGCCGGTATGCCTAATCTAATAAATGGGAAGCTTGAGAAAATGCTGGTCTTGGAGTTTTTAATTAGAGTTGGGTTCTTCCGGAACCCTGGCAGAAGAATGCTCCTTCAACACCCAGAAACACCACTGAGAAGAATGGCTAAAATACTCTATTCCAGGGGTGGACAAACCGTGGTGCATGCACCAAACGTGGCGCATTGGATGATTACAAGTGGTGCATTGCATCCTTGCGCCTACTTATTTTTTTAAAATAGGTGTCATAACTGAATCCATCTTAATATTTTCAACACCAAAGTGATCTCAGTTCAATTCGTACAGCCTTCGGTAATGTTCAACTTCTCGGTGTCGGAAACTTAGAATGGAACTTGTGAGATGTTACTTTAGGCGGGTTTACAAACGTACGAATATTTTTATCGGTGTTGCCATTGCGCGTTCCTGCTCAAACGATTGCAAACACAGCGCACTAGCAACACATCATGTGTTTGAAGTCACGTGCAAATGAGCGGTGAGCGTTCGATATGGTCAGTCAGTTCTGAGTGAGCCATCGTGGCGTGGAGTTTGAAGCAGTGTTTTATTGAGTGTACTAGTGTGGTTTTTGTATTGAGAGTGATTGAAAGACAGATTCAAGATTAAATATATATATTACATTTGTCAAATTTTGAAATGGCATAAATTAATTAATTGAATTGCGTGATTGAGTTATTCCTTTTCCTCCCTTAAGCAAAGCAGATCCTACCCCTATCCCTATTTTACAACCCCAAACATGAAAGTAAGAAGGTAAAAAACGTGCTTGAGTTGTATGGCACATCTGAACTCGTCTGTGAAAAAATTGGCGCATGGTATGCTTAAGGTTGGCCACCACTGCTCTATTCCCTTAACCTCTCATGGCATGGGGACCTCAGCCCTTCCTCTTGAAAATGACTGAGAAACAGGATGATTCGATCTGGAAGAAGTATTTTATTCTGCAAAATTACTATAGGGATCATGGCAGAATATAGTAGGAAATGAGTTTGGAAAGTGAACTGATAGATCAAATCATCAGACTTGACCCATCAAACTTTTCCTTTTAGTTTGAAAATTCTCTTTCAAACTGTTGCTGCAGTAGCATTTGTTAATTAAGATTGGTAATGCAGATAGCACATAGGCGACATGGACCTCAGACCATGACACTTCCTGTTCACAAAACTTGCTCGTTATAAAAATGCATAATGAGATTCAAAATGATTTCCCTTATAATACTGCTTGACAGCTATTACTGAGCATCAGCTACATCGAGAGAACATCATTCATTTAAACAAGCTCAGGAAGATATTGTTCTGCCTTCTCATGCTGCTTACAGAAGTGTTACAAATTGTGATTTCGATCAAGTGGAATTTATCACAATGGGTTACTTTAATGAGAACAGTGTTTCATATATGTATACATATATTACAACACCAGCCATCCGAAGAAGATTCAAACAGTCAGGGAAAAAAAAACTCAGCCTCATGTCACTCACTCAATCATTTCATTTTTGCAAGAAAATGAATTCTTGTGATGCAAAGGAGCAGAACGGCAAAAATGAGTCCTAACGGATCAAATGACACCAAAGGAGAGCTTTTGTTCATTCTTCAGAATTGAATTGAACGTTTCAAGTGGATGCTGAAGTGTTCTGCACACCTTTACTGATGTACAAGTGAGGCCATACGTAACTGTCACAATTGCAGGGTTTCTGGACTCAAGGGTTTTTAAAGACCTCAAGTGTAAGTACCTAAACAGTGTCCTCACAGTTGAGCCTCCCACTTCAATAAGTTGCTATTCCTACAATCATTGCAAGTTAATTCGGGTACAACCCACCTAATATTTTAGGGTAGCCGTACCTGAATCCATAAAATACAGAGTCCTGCTGCTATAAGATAATCAGAGCATTTAATGCTTGAGAGAGTGTACAAAACACATCATTTTTAGAGTCCAATTCTCTTACATTGGCTGTCCACTAGACCTCCAAAAGTTAGTGTTTTGCCATATAGGTAAGACTACAATCATAACAGCTGGACGTAGCTGTTTTTCCCCCAATGTATCACAACCATTGTCTTGTAATGCCCTTGATTAGGATGGGAGTGGCTTTTGATTTGTCTACACACACACACATACACACACACACACACACACACACACACACACACACACACACACGAAGATCTATTTTACCCTCCACAGAAATTCACAAGTCCACATTTCAGAAATGGATATGGCCAAAATCAAAAGTAGGAAGAGCAGAATCAAAGAATCATAAACGTGATGGCAAATAAGCCTCTTACCAGGAGTGTGCAGGATTTGTGTATTTAGATTTTCAACATGCAAGCCTGGCAGTGAAATCAAAGCTTCGCCTCTCTGATACATGTGTCGCACATTGCACAGATGGGCAAAAATTGGACCAACCCCGCATCAAGACTTTGGTTTATGTTGAAAGAGAAGGAGATGGAAATGGAGAAAGGAGATGGAGCCGAGGTGTCGCAGCGGTTAGAGTGGGGTACTGCAAGCCACTTTAGCTGACTGTGATCCACAGGTCAGAGGTTCAGATCTCACCGGCTCAAGGTTGACTCAGCCTTCCATCCTTCCAAGGTAGGTAAAATGAGGACCCAGATTGTTGGGGGCAATACTTTGCTTACTGGTTAAACGGCTTAGAGAGTGCTTGCACTGTGAGGCGGTATATAAATGTCACTAATAAATAAATAAAATAAATAAATAAAATGGAGATGGGGAAGGGAGAGTGGGTGGGAGGAGAAGGAGGAGGAGGGGGAGGAGGAGGAGGAAGGTCATAGCTCAAAGCAAAGCATACCTTTTCCAGCACTCTGGACTATACAGCCCATCACATGTTCTACTACATAGAAAAAGGACAAAAATAAGTTGGTGTAGCAATCGGTCTCATCCAGGGGGAAAAAAAGGGCAAGCTAAGCTGGTGTTTTTTTTGACTGATAGTATTTCCTATGTCAGCTATTCTGTGAATGATAAGCCTTTTGGGATGCAAATACATCATGTGCTACAAATCCCCCAAAAAGATTGTTGACCCCTAAGCAGATTGTTGAATTCCTGAGCCAAAATTTCTCCTCCACCCCACCAGGGGTGAAACCCAGCAGGTTCTGACAGGTTCTGGAGAACCGGTAGCAGAAATTTTGAGTAGTTCGGAGAACCGGTAGTGGAAAATTGGAGTAGTTCAGAGAACCGGAAAATACCACCTCTGGCGGGCCCCAGAGTGGGGTGGGAATGGGGATTTTGCAGTATCATTCCCCTGCCATGCCCACCAAGCCACGCCCACCAAGCCACGCCCACAGAACCAGTAGTAAAAATATTTGGATTTCACCACTGCTCCCCCCCTCTCTCTTTTTTCTGTCTGTCTGTCTGTCTGTCTGTGTGTGTGTGTGTGTGTGTGTGTGTGTGTGTGTGTGTGTGTGTGTGTGTGTGTGTGTGAGAGAGAGAGAGAGAGAGAGAGAGAGAGAGAGAGAAAGGGAGGGAGGGAGGGAGGGAGGGAGAGAGAAGGAGGGAGAGAGAAGGAGGGGGAGAGAGAAGGAGGGAGAGAGAGAGAGAGAGAGAAGGAGGGGGAGAGAATATTATTCTCTAATGTCTATAGAGATTCTTAGTCATCCATGTCATGGTTTTCCCAAAGGTGCTTTTTCAAGAGGCTTTCTTGTTTTTCTTTGAAGAAGTGAAATGTTCAGTTGCCTCTTGAAAAAGCATATTTGGGGTTTTTCTGTAATATTGATTCCACTATAGAAATAATCATTCCCATTCATTCTAAACTTTCTTGTTTAATCTTAAGTTATTAATATTAACAAATATTAATAATAGAGGAAGGAGAGTACCCTTTCAGTTCTAGGGTTAAATTAATGAACCAACTGCTTTGTGTATAACAGGAGGAATTCTTGATGGTTTTCTGCACAGGAAAATATGAGGATGTTCAATCAGTGGAATTTTAAGCAGAAACTATGGCATCAATGTCTCTACAGTGTAAGATTTGAAACAGCAACAGAAAAGACGGTAATTAGTACCTATTAAATGGAGCTCTAGTGACAATGATGGCAAAACAGAAGAACTGCACACTTAGACTCCTTCCAGCTGTCTTGGTTCTTCAGAAATACAGCCACTCAATCACTCCAGATATTCAAGAAAAACCTTCATCTGAATGAACTTGAATGCACATGGGATCCAAAATGACATTTGTTGAAAAGCTTAAGAACTTTATGAAAAATAGTTGTGAGGACCTGGATCCAGAAATATAGAGAATGACAACATAAGGTTTCTTGGTAGTGTTCTATTTGTGATTTTTTTTCTTCTTCTAAATATTGTACAGTACATGTACTGTTATATTCTTGGGTATAAAATAATTGCAGGTAGAAGTTGACCAACTGTTAAATCTTAGCCAATGAATGAGCAACTCAACTTCTCCAGAGAAATCATCTACCAATTGTCCAGGATTAATTCTTGTTTAGAAGCTACCCATCACCATTAGTGTCACAGAATCTTTAGGCTCTATTGATTTGAGAATCTGTGTATAAATCCATTTTCAGCCATGCAAAAACCAGGTAACTTTAGATCAGTCAATCTCAACTGAACCTACTTCACAGTTGTTGTTGTTGTTTTTAAATTATGAAACAAAAAAGAGAAGATCCTCTATGGCAACTTGCTAGATGATCCAGGACTTTGACCCCACTGTATTGTGTTCTATTGGATTAACCTCAGCCTTTCTTTTGAAAATATGATCCAGCAATTTCTTCCAGTAACACATTTCAACCTTTTTATTTATTCACACCATCCCAAATACAACATTTTCTGATCTTGAATTTTAGGTCATCTCTGCAATCTTGCACTATGAGCCGTGGTGGCGCAGTGGTTAGAGTGCAGTACTGCAGGCTACTTCTGCTGATCACTGGCTACCTGCAATTTGGCAGATCGAATCTCACCAGGCTCAAGGCTGACTCAGTCTTCCATTCTTCTGAGGTGGGTAAAATGAGGGCCCATATTGTTGGGGGCAATAGGATGACTCTGTAAACAGCTTAGAGAGGGCTGTAAAGGACTGTGAAGCGGTATATAAGTCTAAGTGCTATTGCTATATGCCATGTTTTGAATAGTTCCTTTTTCTTTCTTTCTTGGATTACAAGAATATGCTGATTGGATCGCATGCTATCTTTTCTTTTATGTACACTGAGAACAAATGCACCAAGACAAATTCCTTGTGTGTCCAATCACACTTGGCCAATAAAAAATTCTATTCTATTCTATTCTTAGGAACCATTCATGATGAAGTTTAAGACTTTCCATTCACATAGTTATTGGAGCTGTTTGAATAGACCACAAAAGTTATTACATGGTTGGTATATGTTGGTTTTAAAGTATTACTAAAAGCTTGAATATGTGAATTTCCTCAAATAGCTATTATCTATTGTGTATCAGAATCTATTTTGATTCCACTGAGCATCTCAAAGTCTTATTCCTCATTTCAGAAAGTGTTTTTTTAATTTATTTATTTTTTTAAAAAAATCTTTTTCTAAATTGCATCTTATTTAAACAGCATCCTTCAGCCCTCAAAAGATGCTACTGGATTTAGTTTTCCATTATGATGACATGTCTAAGGCTACTTACGCTAGCCATCACTAAAAAAAAAAGTCCATAATGCAGTGTTCAAAAGACAAAGATGTGGAAAAGGGTGGAAAGCACCTATTTTCCTGAGAAATGAATATAAATCATTAAATGCAGGCAGGAAAAAAAATGAAAATGTATTTTCTTATTTCACAATGTTGTCAAGTGAAATGGGATGCTCGTAGAAATGGAAAAACAAATTCTGACAATTGAAATACTCTATTGTTTTCTTTAAAGAAAATCTTTTAATCTTTGCAATCTAAATTCCATAACAAGAAAAACTTCCATTTTCTGAATGAATTATGCAAACAATTTTAATCTGCATATGGTTGGTTTTTTTTTGGCTTTCCAGAATGTCCATGGTTTGTAGAACAGAGCCTTGGAAGAGTTCACTGACTTTTCGAGCTCTTTCTACAGCCCTAAGGTCTGAAAATATATTACCTGTTTTTAATTAAAGTTGGTCCTCATATCTGTCAGTCAAGGAGAATCTATAGAACCTCCAGTTCCACAGACAATGAGCCTGTCATGATGTGAATATTGTCAGTTTGTGCATCTCTATGTTTTCTACTGTTTCTTGTATTTATGGTCAAGCAGACATGTGATATGTTTTACTACGCATGCCTGCATTCCAGAAGTCAACTCCTTCCTTCTCTTCCTCCATTTTCTGCCGAAGACAGATGTGACTTTCTCTTTAGCCGATAAGATGTAGTTTATTAAGGAATTCTTTTTATTACTTTTCTACTGAAATAAATATTTTGTTAATTAGATTTGAATCTCGGTTTTATTTTCTAATGAGAATGACTTCAAAAAGAAGCAAAGATCCATCGACCTCCACGGGGGATTGCCCCCCCCTTTAACAGAGCCACTGAAATGTCAGAACAAATTGACTTTTTTCTGTGTCTGTCTCCGAGCTCTCTATTGTAAAGATCTCTGAATATGAAATATGTCTAATGGAATGGAATCTGGTACTGAGTTGTAGAGGGAAGGAGTAAAGAGAAACATCAAGCTTGAGTTGCTGCTATGCAGGAAGCAGTGCTCCCTAATTTCTTGTCAGCACATTAAATAGTAATGCAGAGTGTGCTTTAGTCTGGCAAGATACTGTATATTGGCAAAGAGCAATAAAGAAACTGCTTTGAGCATTTACACGTGTCTTTCTTGGTTTCCTACACCTGACACTAAACACAAATGTATTCACATTTATTATTTGTTTATGTACCGGTATTGACTAAATAAATGATTATTTATTATAGTAATTAACTAGCTAACACCAATCTACAAAGCAACATAAGATAAGCAGTAGAGTAATAAAATGACTATCTAATAAGATGACCCCCCTCAAGTATTAACTTAAAATTTCTGTTAGGAATAAAGATAGCCAAGCTATATTCTGAAAGTAAATATTTAGGAGGCCTTCAAATTGACTTGAACAATGGCCCTATCCAATCAAATGAAATTTAATGTGGAGAAAAGCAAAGTTTTACACTTAGGCAGGAAACACCAAAGGCACAAGGACAGATTAGACGAAACCTGACTCAAAAACTGTAACTATAAGAAGGACATTGGAATCCTAGTGGATGATCACTTAAATATGAGCCAGCAATGTGCAGCAGCAGTTTAAAAAGCTAATACAATCCTGAGTTGTACAAACAGAGGCATACAATCAAAATCATGTGAAATATTAGTACCACTTTATAAAACCTTAGGAAGACCACACCTGGAATACTGCATACAGTTTTGGTCACCATTTTATGAAAAAGGGATGTTCAGACTTTGTAAAAAATGCAGAGAAGAGCAACTAGGAAAATTAAAGGCCTGGAGACTAAAACATATTGTGGGAACTGGGTATGGCTAGTCTAGACAAAAGAAGGAGTAGGGGTGACATGATCGCAGTATTACATTATCTGAGGGGCTGCCACAAAGAAGCAGCATACTAAAAAGCAGAGACATCACCCTGCCAACAAAAGTGCGTATAGTCAAGGCTATGGTTTTCCCAGTTGCAATGTATGGCTGTGAAAGTTGGACCATAAGTTGAGCCAAGGTGGTGCAGTGGTTAAATGCAGCACTGCAGGCTACTGCTAGTTCAGCAGTTCAGCAGTTCAAATCTCACCAGGCTCAAGGTTGACTCAGCCTTCCATCCTTCTGAGGTGGGTAAAATGAGGACCCAGATTGTTGGGGGCAATATGCTGAACTCTGTAAACCGCTTAGAGAGGGCTGTAAAGCACTATGAAGCGGTATATAAGTCTAAGTGCTATTGCTATAAGAAAGGCTGAGCACCAAAGAATTGAGGCCTTTGAACTATGGTGCTGGAGAAGACTCCTGTGAGTCCCTTGGACTGCAAGGCGATGCAACCGGTCAGTCCTAGAGATCAACCCTGACTGCTCTTTAGAAGGCCAGATCCTGAAAATGAAACTCAAATACTTTGGCCACCTAATGAGAAGGAAGGACTCACTGGAGAAGAGCCTAATGCTGGGAAAGATTGAGGGCAAAAGAAGAAGGGGACGACAGAGAATGAGGTGGCTGGATGGAGTCACTGAAGCAGTTGGCGTGAGCTTAAATGGACTCCAGAGGATGGTAGCAAACAGGAAATCCTGGAGGAAAGTTGTCCATGGGGTAGCAATGGGTCGGACATGACTTTGCAACTAACAGCAACAGCACAAAGAAGAGGGGGTCAACTTATTTTCCAAAGCACCAGAAGGCAAGAAAAGAAACAATGGCTGAAAACTAATCAAGGAAAGAAGCAACCTGGAATTAAGGAGAAACTTCCTAACACTGAGAACAACTAACTAGCTTGCATTCAGAAATTATTGTTGGTTGTTGGTTCATCACTGGAGGTTTTTAAGAACAGACTGGACAGCCACTTGTCTGAAATGGTATAGGGTCTCCTGCTTGAGCCGGGGGTTGAACTAGAAGAACTTCAAGGTCTCTTCCAGCTCTTTTCTGGTTGATTGAAATCCATGTAAAAATCTATATCAGCAGTTTTTACAGAAACCTGAATGAAGTTGGGAGTCACTCAGCAATTGCTCACTGTTCCACCATAATGGCATGAATTGAAGCCATCCAAGGAAATACCAGTCTGTTCTTTCCCTGTCTTGAAGTCAGTATTCTTGTTCTTATCCTCTAAACCAAAGTGCCAATTGGAATATTGTTATTTTTAGATCCCAAACCACGGCAATTAATACGTGGAGAAGGTAAAAAATTTTGTGGTTTACTCAGGCCTGTTAACCACCACTTTGGTCTTTTGATTCCAGGCTGCTCAAATCCCAAAAGGCTACTAGAAGGCAGCATGCTGGCTGAGGAATTCTGGGAATTGAAGTCCACACCTCATAAAGTTGCCAAGGTTCAAGAGGACATATACAGTATGGCTGCCTTATGCTAATTCTGACTGCATCTCTCTCTCTCTCTCTCTCTCTCTCTCTCTCTCTCTCTCTCTCTCTCTCTCTCTCTCTCTCTCTCCCTTGCTTACTCTAAGCAAGCTTGATTGCTATGAATTTTCTTCACTTACATCCATCCTTCTTGTCTAACAACCCTTCCTTCTATTTTATTGTGTTTTTCTCTTCCATTGTTTCTTCTTTTGGGATGAGCACAAGAACAAAATTATTCAAGGTATTAAAGATTTTCAATTTGACAGGCAAGCAGTGCGACATCATACCATTAGCTAAAAATGCAATGCACTAAATGTCCCATTTGTGTAGATTTTAAGTGTGGCATTGTGGCTTTCGCCTTTTTGGTGGGGAAGTAGAGGGGGGAATAAGAAATAGTGTCTCACTTAACCAAATTACTCAGAAATAACTTTAACTAAACCTGCTTTTCTCCAAATCCATCCCTTCGATTTTATAAACTTGGCTACAGTAGTGGTTTTCTACAGACTCATAATAGCCATTATTCCTTTTCCAGCTTTTTGAATGTTCTCCCTCAAACCATCCTGCTCATTATTTTTGAGGAAGGGGAAAAATAGCTCTGGAATTGGTGTTTATATCTTGAAAAGTACTTTTAAACTAAAAGTGCCACATTTTAAAGTCTGTAAGTAACATTAGTGCAGTTACTTTTCTCCACACCTGTTCTTAAGAGAAATGAAATAAATTAAGCAGTTCAGGCAACTTTTAAAAATGTACTTGAACTATAGTGGAATAAACTATGATTTTTACAATAAGTAAAGTCAGACTCCAATCATTCATATATATTCCAATTCTAGTTTTTCACAGGGAATTAATGCGCTATAGAATAAAATTAGGAAATTAAAATGGATTGATTCGACTGTAGTACAGTAGAGAGTAGACATGGGGGTGGGGGGAAGAACAGCAGAAGCCATAACTCCTAAATAAATAAAAGCTTTTTCACTTAATGGGAGAAGTAGTCAGTAATGACTAAAAGATGATAAAAGATTAGTACAAATGGTTTCCAATCTGTAGCCTGCCAGATATTGCAGGGCTCATCTCATGTTGTCTGGGGACCATAGACATTATTGTCCTGTCTAGTAGATGAAACTATTGCAAGTACTGTAGTAGGTAAGGAATCCTATGGGACATCAAGTTCCTTGCAACAGGATCTAATGAAGGAAGCAAAAGTTGTAACAAGAGATATTAATGTAAGGATAGGATTACGTAGTAGAGACGTCTTGCTCTTTTATTCATTAAGACAAAATCTCTCTGAATGTTTTGAATCTCATCTTCACAGACTTTTTGCAAGCTGGAATGAACCACCCTTTTATAAGATAAAAGACTGCAAATCCCATTTCCCAGCTGACAATGGCATTCCCAGGATGGGGGATTCTTCAGACGGCTTCAACCAATTTGTAAGACCATCCAAGTTCTACTGATCTTGATACGCCAAGACCATCATTGGTGGATTACAAGGCCAAACAGAACAGCATTCCCCTATCCCTCCTGCTAAGCTTTAAGGCCTTTCCAAACTGTAAGATAAGCCTCCATCAGCTGCAAAAAGCCAAGGAAGCAAGGTTATCATAGTGTCCTCTTAAGCACTGTCATGTGAAGAATAGCCATAGCAGTAGCACTTAGACTTATGTACCACCCTCTGACCCAGTGGTGGGATTCAATTTTTTTACTACCAGTTCTGTGGGCGTGGCTTGGTGGGCATGGTGTGGTTTGGTGGGCGTGGCTTGGTGGGCATGCAGGGGAAGGATACTGTAAAATCTCCATTCCCTCCCCTCTCCAGGGGAAGGTTACTGCAAAATCCCCATTTCCGCCCGATCAGCTGGGACTCGGGAGGCAGAGAACAGATGGGGGCAGGTCAGTCAGAGGTGGTATTTACCAGTTCTCTGAACTACTCAATATTTCTGCTTACCAGTTCTCCAGAACTACTCAAAATTTCCGCTACCGGTTCTCCAGAAGTGGTCAGAACCTGCTGAAACCCACCTCTGCTCTGACCCATTTACAAATGCCAGCATATTGCCCCCAACAATCTGGGTCCTCATTTTACTGACCTCAGAAGGATGGAAGGCTGAGTCAACCTTGAGCAGGTCAGGATCAAACTCCTGGCTATGGGCAAACTTAGCCTGCAGTACTGCATTCTAACCACTGCACCGCCAGGGTTCCTGGAAGAAGTTTGATCACACAATTCTAGCAACTAAACAAGCAAATTGTAGTTATCAATTGATGAGTACTCTTGCTTCAATACATTCCCTAACTGAGACACCCTTAAGAAATAAGCTTAAATGTCCATTTGTTCCTCATGAGTCATAGTGGTGCAGTGGTTAGAATGCAGTACTGCAGGCTACTTCTGCTGACTACCGGCTGCCTGCAATTTGGCAGTTCGAATCTCACCGGGCTTAAGGCTGACTCAGCTTTCCATCCTTCCGAGGTCAGTAAAATGAAGACCCAGATTGTTGGGAGCAATATGCTGACTCTGTAAACTGTTTAGAGGGGGCTGTAAAAGCACTGTGAAGCGGTATATATGTCTAAGTGCTATTGCTATATGCCATGTTTTTAATAGTTCCTTTTTCTTTCTTGGATTACAAGAATATGCTGATTGGATCACATGCAAGAAAGTCCAAAGAGGAGAAGGAAGAAGAAACAACTGTCAGAACTGAGTGACTTTAGAAAGTGCAGGGTGTCAAATTTGGATCAATTCCCCACTAGTTCAGCAGTCCATTTTGACCCAACCTCTTGTGATCCCAAAGAGAAGCTTTTAATCAAGCATCCGACCTAAAATAAAACTGGGAGGATGAAGAAATGCCCGTTGTAAGACCTTTCTTCCACTTACATCTCTATTACATGCAACCATGGGAACAGGTAGTCCTCAACTTATGACCACAATTGAGCCCAGAATTTATGTTGCTAATTGAGAGATTTGTTAAGTGAATCACTGCGGTTGTTAAATTACTGTAACACAGTAATTTGTTAAGTGAATCGGGTTCCCTATGAACTTTGCTTGTCAGAACACACGTGCATGACTGCATTCCCACTCATGCTAGTAATACTATTACTAAATTTGCAGATGATAGAACACTGGTGGGACTCATCTCCGGGGGGGGGGGATGAGTCTGCCTATCGAGATGAGGTGGACAGGTTGCATTCATGTTGTGGAGACAATAACTTGGTCCCTAACACCAATAGGAATAGATCAGACATCCAGCCCTTGCTTATCAATGGAGACCGAGTGGAGCAAGTGGCCAGTTTTAAATTTCTGGGTGTCATCATAAAAGAGGAACTGACCTGGGGTGCTCACATTGCAGCACTGGTCAAAAGGCCCCAGCAGAGATTATACTACCTGAGACTTCTCAGAAAACAACAACTGAATGAAAAACTGCTGGTGACCTTCTACCGCTGCACCATAGAGAGTATTTTAACTTACTGCACCTTTGTATGGTTTGCCAATTGCACAGTGGCAGATAGGACAGCGCTCCAGAGTGTTAACATCATTGCCCAGAGGATCATTGGTTGCCCTCTCCACTCTTTGGAAGAGCTTTATAGCTCCCGCTGCCTTAAGAAAGTTCAAAACATTCTTAAAGATCCATCTCATCCTGGGCACCCTTTTTTTTTGAACTATTACCATCTGGCAGACGGTACAGGGCAATAACAACAAGGACAAATAGGCTTAAAAACAGCTTCTATCCCAGAGCAGTAACTATATTGAATTCTACTGTGTAGTGCAATATTAATGCAATATTGGGTTTACAATTCAATTGTATAGAATGTGAAGGATGTGTGTTTTTGCTTTATTTTTTATGTATAGTGTACACAGAAGATGGTATTTAATTTCCTTGTATGAGGTGCAATGACAATAAACTGAACTGAACTGAACTGAACTGAACTGAACTGAACTGAACTGAACTCAACTCAACTCAACTCAACTCAACTCAACTCAACTCAACTCAACTGTAGACACTGCAACCGTCATAAATATGAACCAGTTGTCAAGTGTCCAAATATAAATCACGTGATCATGGGGATGTTGCAATGGTCGTAAGAATGAACAATGGTCATAAGTCACTTTTTTCAGTGTCATTGTAACTTCAAACGGTCACTAAATGAACTGTTAAAATTCAAGGACCACCTGTATAAGGAAAAACCATGATAACATTTTGAAACTGAGGTGTGATATTCCTACCATTTTGTGACATTCAGCATCTCACGGTATCTGTTTGAAAGCAATAGTAACATTTCTCATGACTTTCACTTTGTATAAGCCTATAATTAATTCTTTTTTTTAAAAAAAAAATACATTTTCCCTTTATAATCAGCCTGTTCTAGACGATTCAATCAAATATTGTTAGAAATAGAAGTGTTATGTTAGCATGGGAAATAATTTCATTCCATTTGTATTTCAATGAGAAGCTATCCTATTCAGACGCTGGTAATCTATAGTCAAACTAAAACACAATTATACACTGATGAGCACACATTTTGGAATTTTGCAAGTCAAAAGATATTTAGAATGTTTTTCTGTTCCCCACAGAACGGTAAAATGTTTCTATTAAGGAAAGTTTGTTGGTCAAACAGAATTACATTACAGAATATTGATTAAAAAAGAGGGAAAGGTAGAATTGGAAAATATACATATGCGGAAATCATTCATGCACAAAAATATTCAATTGTACATTTTTAGAAAAAATGCAAACTAATGGTGGAAAATGAGAGGCTGTATGTAAAATCAAATAATTTATATTCAAAAAGGAAAAAGGAAAACTAGATCTCCTTAAATCACCTCCTTTCTCATACAGCATATTAGTCAAAATGATTATAAAATCGTACAAGCAATAATGTATATCTATAATATTGCTTTGTACGATTGGCTTCTTCACATTTACGTTAGCTTGAAAACTAGGGGTGTTTGAATAGTATATGAAGGTTCTACAGTGGAATTATTGAGTCTTTCATCTGCACCTCTATAACTGTCTGGTTTGGTTCGGCAACCCAACAAGACAGACAGAGACTTCAGAGGATAATTAGAACTGCAGAAAAAACAATTACTGCCAACTTGCCTTCCATTGAGGACCTGTATACTGCAAGAGTCAAAAAGAGGGCCGTGAAAATATTTACAGACCCCTCATATCCTGGACACAAACTGTTTCAACGCCTACCCTCAAAACGACGCTATAGAGCACTGCACACCAGAACAACTAGACACAAGAACAGTTTTTTCCCCGAACACCAACACTCTGCTGAACAAATAATTCCCTCAATACTGTCAAACTATTTACTAAGTCTGCACTACTATTAATCTTCTCATTGTTCCCATCACCCATCTCCTCCCACTAATGACTGTATGACTGTAACTTTGTTGCTTGTATCCTTACAATTTATATTGACTGGTTCCTAATATAATTTGATTGCTTATTTGTATCCGGACTATCATTAAGTGTTGTATGGTACCTTATGATTCTTGACGAATGTATCTTTTCTTTTATGTACACTGAGAGCATATGCACCAAGACAAATTCCTTGTGTGTCCAATCACACTTGGCCAATAAAAAATTCTATTCTATTCTGTTCTGTTCTGTTCTGTTCTATTCTACTTTTAACTAGTCCTCAGTTGGAACTTTGATTGCTTGTTCAAATAAAGAAAAAGAAGCTAAATGAACCTTTGGCTAGCTCCAAATAACAGCAATCAGCAACAAGCTTTATTGCTTCAGGGATCACTGGGTGATACTATGAAGATGCTATAAGTCCTAAGTAGATAAGGTGATGTGGAAATATATTGCTTTATGAACAAAAGCAAGTCAAAGAACAAGATAAAAACCCTGATTAGACTTTAGAAGTTTAGAAACCAAAATATTGACCTATCCTTACGCTACTCAATAAAGAAACTATACTATCTTGGGATTTTATCACTCCTCATACAATCCGCAATAAGTTTAATTTGTTTTGTCTGATGAGGTCTCAGAAAATAGTTCGCTTTGATGTTTGTCTAGATACAAAATATTATGTTGTGCTGAAATCGTATTTGGATGAATGGTCAAATGACACAAGGACAATGGTAGATTTACAAAATGATTCTTCCAAGACCACAGTTTCAGGAATTTGTTAATTCATCCGGAAGCAATGATGCAGCAGCCTTTTCTCTGTATGGAAGACCACAATGAACAGGAAAGAAAATCATCCATTAATACCTAATTAGACCAGTCTTTTACGTTGAAAGCTTTCATCTTTTTAAACTGGTATCACAAAATTGTTATGGTTTACATCCTTTCTTCTTCTTAGATAGTTGGATAGATAGAGATAGAGATAGAGATAGAGATAGAGATGATAGATAGATAGATAGATAGATAGATAGATAGATAGATAGATAGATAGATAGATAGATAGATAGATAGATAGATAGATAGATAGATAGATAGATAGATGATGGATGGATGGATGGATGGATGGATGGATGGATGGATGGATGGATAGATAGATAGATAGATAGATAGATAGATAGATAGATAGATAGATAGATAGATAGATAGATAGATCACAATCCATTTTGAATACATAGCACAAAAAGAGTCTTGAGAGTTAACAAGTTTAATACCATATGGTACATAACTATTACAGAATTTAGTTGTTCTGCTTCCACCAGAGCCTTACCATGAAGCCTCCTCCCAGGTTAACAAAGAAAACTGTTCATGGATGTGTAGCATCCCTGACAATACTTTGGACCCTGGTCAAGCAGTGCTTATATGCCATGTCTTGGCTAGAAGAAAGTGAACTTCCAATAATCTTTTCTGCCACCCTCATCATTGTCTGCACAGCTTTCCTGTTCAAAACAGTAATACCTCCAAACCATACAGTAATACAATATGACTGGATGCTCTCAATTGTCCCTGTATAGAAAGTGATAATAATAGGAGAAAGAAGATGTGCTCTTCTCATACAACACAGAAAATGCAGGCACTGCTATGCCCACTTCACCAGTGTCTTACTGTTGAGTAACAAAGCTCACCTACTTATTAGCTGCACACCAGTGGTGGGTTTCTACCGGTGCGGTCCACTCTATAGCACCGGTAGCGGCCCTCTGGTGACGTCACAGTACCAGTGCGGTCGGTTGCCATTTTAAAAAACTTCTTTTAATTTTTTTTTAAAAATTTTCTTCTGCGCATGCCCAGAAGCCGAGCTTCCGGCACTGCCCATGCGCTGCCTTCCTACCCCACAGTGAGTCCAAGAAGGGGAGGATGGCTGAGGGAGTGCGTGAGATGCTGAAAGAACGGGCGGCAGGAGCTATCTCCATTCCCCTCCCTTCAGCAGTCTGAGAAGCCACGAACAAGCGGTGATGATCCTAGGCATTTTCGCATGTTTGAGGCTTCTCGAGCTGCTGAGGGGAGGGGGAATGGGTGGCAGGACCTATCTCAGTTCCCCTCCCTTCAGCAGTCCGAGAAGCCATGTGCACCTGGCCACATGGCCAGCAAGCCACGCCCACCCGGTCACATGGCTGGCAAGCCACACCCACAAAATAAGCCACACCCACAGAGTGATAGTAAAAAAATTAGGAACCCGCCCCTGCTTCACACCCAGAAACTTAATTATTTTATCAGGCTGTATGATTTGAGAACAATTTTTGAGAACAAAATTCCCATCACCAATGCACCAGGGACCAGGATGATTACCTTTTTCAGGAAATCAAACTTTCTTCCAAGTTGGGTTGAACATTATATTTGACTCATGCAATGGAAAAAGATGGACTTCTGAAGATTTTACAGCTGGATCTCACTCATCTCACTAAAGTAATGTTAGCAAAGCAGCTTAGACCTCATCTGCAAGTGTTACAAGGTTGCATGCAACCACAATGAAATCCGCTATTTGTGTTTACTTCTTCAGAAATACTTATTCTTTCATTATGGAAAGGGGTTAAAGCTATGAATAAATAAAAACCCATTGAAAATATCCTCTTAACCAGGGGTGGTTTTCACTTACCTTCCCTACCGGTTTGCAAATGTCAGCGCACCTCCAAACATGTGCACAGCCTCCTGCGCATGCTCATTACTCGCACGTGTGCCTTTCACGCATGCGCACAGCCACAAAAACATGGCTAATAGGACGGCATTACATCCAGTCAGCGCTACCGGTTCACCCGAACTGACCGGACCAGCAGCATACCACCTCTGCTCTTAACCCATTCGATAATGTGCCATATTACAAGCCATGTTTCCAAAAATGCTTTTTTTCTCCCTTGATTTCATATTACTGTAGTAGGGAGTATGATGAGACTGATTTCTATTCTGAGCTCTCAAAATTGCTTATAAACTACCAGGTTACTTATTACCTGTCATTTTCCTTTTGATCCAAGTGCTTTGCCCATTTCACAATTTGACAGATAAGGGATCATGCTGCCACAGTGCATACATGCTCTGTCCAATGTTATTATTGCTTCTGCCATTTCAGGTAACCCTGTATTGTCCTGCAATACATTAATTCTCCTTTATTCTAGGAGTGTGCTAAATGAAAGGCACTTCAGAGCCCAGGAAATGTAGTTTGCAATCCAAATGACCAGTCCCTGAAGAGAGTTGACTAAACGATGACAGATTAAAAGTGTAACATTTGGTAAATAAAAAAAAAACAGTGTAGGAGTTTCTTAGACCATGTCTACTGAAATGGGTAGATCTTAACATTAATTATGATGTTTAATAGGGCTGTGCAAAACACTCACCAAGATGTATCATATATTCAGGAGATGCCACGAGGACTACTAGTCTTTCTGTTATTCTCTTAGTTTTTTTATTGTCTCTTTTGAATGGTGTGTAAATGTGGTCTACCTTTATGTGTCTGTTGATGGCTGATATGTCTGAGTGCCACATTTCCAGGAATTCCCTAGAATTTCTGGATTTTACTTGGTCTAGGGCAGGTACCAAACAGCAAAGGAACCCACCCCCCAGTGCCTGTGCCAGCAAAAACGGAGCTCAGGAGGGTCATGGGCAGCCCTCCCGAGCTCTGTTTTCGCTGGCAGAGGGCTGCAGGAGGTCGTCGCAGCCAAAAACGGAGCTCGGGAGCCTGTTTTTGCTGGCAGAGCGCTTGGGCTGTCACAGGCGTCCCTGACATGAGTGATGTCAAGCTGGGCATGCCCACTCTGGCCATGCCCCCCTGCACCCGCTGAGGTCAAACACCTGGCCCTCAATGAAATTGAGTTTGACACCCCTGGTCTAGGGTGTTCACAGTTTTCCAGCCTCTCATGTGTTGTGAGATTATGGAGTTTTTGTCGTGTCTCCTGACTTCTAGTTGGTGGTCATGGATGTGCTGTGTTAGTCTTCTCTGCCTGTTTGTCCCACATAGTGTCTGTTATAATCTCTACATAGTATGATGTAGAACCTCCTATTTCTTTTTCTTGTACTACTGGATATTTTGGTTTTACTTTAGGTTTTTTGGAGGACTTCACTTGGTTTGTGTGCTAACACAACCAAGCCCGGAAAGCATCAAGAGTTAATTATTCTTGAGTACCGTACATTTTCAATAATTTGTGCCTATTAAGACCCCAAGAACTGTGGACTTCCTCTTTCTCAAGAATAGTTATAAGAATAATGTTGCAGCCCTCGATCCTTGAGAGTCTGTAGCTTGAGTTGCTTCTTTGTCAATGTTTAAAGTACTTTTTCTTCCACAAAAAGGTAAAAAAAAAGATTTATATGATTTGAAGATAAACCTTTTGAAACAATTGGGCCAAATAGTTTCGAGATATTTTATTTATGATACAATTTCCCTGGTGAACCTTTTCTTTCTCTCGCTCTTCTTTTGATTTTAAAGTTGTTTCGCTTTATTAAGTTACATGTGTAATGTGTTTTTCTGCCAGTTAGTTTAATATAATAAAGTAGCTGTTTAAACTAAGGGGGGAAAGTTAACTGCTGCACCCAGAACGTTGGATTAAAATGTAAAATATTTTTTTTCCAGTGAATGGAGATATGTGCTGTAGCAATGTTCCTTCTCTTCCATCATTTATTTTGATGTGTATTTCATTTACACCCCTCTGAATTTGTAACCTGCTGTTTTAATTCCACCAACACTCTAGTAAAAGATCATTACAGGAAAGTCTTACAATTTACAGGGCTACAAAGAAAAACTCAGTTTACACAGTTAAAAAAGAAAGAAAGAAAGAAAGAAAGAAAGAAAGAAAGAAAGAAAGAAAGAAAGAAAGAAAGAAAGAAAGAAAGAAAGAAAGAAAGAAAATTAAGACTTAACTGACAGAGCCAGATAGCAATAGCAATAGCACTTAGACTTATATACCACTTCACAGTGCTTTACAGCCCTCTCTAAGCGGTTTACAGAGTCAGCTTATTGCCCACAACAATTCGGGTCCTAATTTCACCCACCTCGGAGGATGGAAGGCTGAGTCAACCTTGAGCCTGGCGAGATTCGATCTGCCAAACTGCTGGCAGCCGGTGATCAGCAGAAGTAGCCTGCAGTACTGCACTCTAACCACTGCGCCATTGGTGGTAAATAGAATAGAATAGAATAGAATTCTTTATTGGCCAAGTGTGATTGGACACACAAGGAATTTGTCTTTGGTGCACATGGTCTCAGTGTACATAAAAGAAAAGATACATTTGTCAAGAATGGTTGTCATAGGGTTCAAGTAAGCAATCAGGAAACAATCAATATTAACATAAATCGTAATGATACAAGCAACAAGTTACAGTCATACAGTCATAAGTGGGAGGAAATGGGTGATAGGAATGATGAGAAAAACTAATAGTAATAGTAATGCAGCCTAGTGAATAGTTTGACAGTGGTGAGGGAATTATTTGTTTAGCAGAGTGATGGCGTTCGGGAAAAAAACTGTTCTTGTGTCTAGATACCAGCCTAGAAACTGGGAGACCATGAGTTTTGCTCCTGCCTTGGGCATGAAGCCAGCATGGTGACCTTGAGCCAGTCACTGTTTCTCAGCCCAAGGAAGGAGGCAATGGCAAACCACTTCTGAAAACCCTTGCCAAGTAAACTGGGATGGCTTGTTCAGGAGTTAAAAATGACTCAAAGGTGCCCCCTACCCCACAAAAAAAGACTTAAATAAGTTGAGCTTCTGGTGAATGCATCAATAAAGCTGGACAATGTCAGCAATGCTTGCCTTGTCTTCTTCCAGAATTTTATTTTAGTTTTGCTTTTTTTACCTCCTAATCTAAGTTCTTCTCTTAGGTTTTCAAGGAGCCTCCCATTCCGGTACTAAACAGTTGAACCCTGCTTTACATATTCAGTATCAACTAAGGAGAGCTACTAGCTAGCACCGCTTTGTATTCCATTGCAAATGCACACAGAATGGCAATAATTCGAGCACTAAAACGTACCCAGGTGAGCATGAAATTAATGAGATTACTTCTGACTAAGTATTGGGAGTTGACACAATAAATTTAATCTGCAGGATGAAGTAATTTAATTTATGCCTTATGAATTCTGGAGGCCCGTGTGGATGTGCCATTCTGTTGGGTAGGTGAGGAAAACCTCCTCCATTTGCAACAACTTTTTTAAACACCTCCTGACATTTTTTTTAAAAAAATAAGATATTCTTATATGTGAGCAGACTGTAAAAAGACACAATTCAGCTTCGTTTCAGTTTATTTAGATAGCGTTATAAGGTTTTCTTCAAAACCCTAAAGTCAAAATGAAAAAATAATGATAACAACATAGGTGTGTGATTGTCAACTTCCTTTTGTTATGGCAAATTGTGTTCTGAACATGAGGATTTTTATTTTGATCACTGACCAGAATTGTAAACAAAAACACATTAAAATAAAAACAAAGTATTCTTAAAGATCCATCTCATCCTAGGCACCCCCTTTTTTTTTAACTATTACCATCTGGCAGATGGTACAGGATAGTAAAAACAAGGACAACTGGGCTGAAAAACAGCTTCTATCCCAGGGCAGTAACTATATTGAATTCTACTGTATAGTGCAATATTAATGCAATATCGGGTTTTCAATTCAATTGTCTAGAATGTGTAGGATGTGTGTGTGTGTGTGTTTTATTTTTATGGTTATAATGTACACTGAAGATGGCATTTATTTCATTGTACAAGGTGCAATGACAATAAAGTAAACTAAAATAAAATAAGAAAAAACTCAAGAAAAGAACTGTGGAAGACAACAATAATTTCAATCAATGTGTCATGATGTAGATCACGGATGTCAAACTCAAGGCCCGTGGGACAGATCTGGCCCACAGGGTGCTCAGATCTGGCCCTGAGGAACCGCCCTGGAAACAGAGGGCCATGGTGCCTCTGCCAGTGAAAACAGAGCTCGGGTGGGCCGCGATGGCCTCCTGCTGCCCTCTTCCAGCAAAAATGGAGCTCGGGGAGGGGTCCGTTTTCACTGGCAGAGGGTTGCAGGAGGCCATTGCTGCCAAAAACAGAGCTTGGGAACCCATTTTCGCTGGCAGAGAGCTCGGGCCACAGGCACCCCCCAACACGAGTGACATAAAACTGGCCACACCCACCCTGGCCACACACCCCACACCCCCGAGGTTAAACACAACCCTGATGCGGCCCTCAATGAAATTGAGTTTGACACTCCTGATGTAGATCTATGAATCTGTTTTGAATTTAGATAGCCCTGCATCCTTCCTTAACACTACATTTGGAGTGCGGAGGGGCTACATGGAATCTGGCTCCTAGGAGTTTACAATGGACCTTTCTGTCAAGGTGTGATTATTGTCTGTTGTATGTATATGCAGGGAGCTGCATCCCTATCTAATATAATGGTTCATTCCTGAGCACGTGATTGATATGTTCTTGTACGCATGTGTGCATTCCTAAAAGGAGTGCTGAGATAGCGCAGTGGTTAAAAGCAGCATTGCGACCTTCAGCTGATTGCTAGTTTAGCAGTTCAGCTGTTCAAATCTCACTAGGCTCAAGGTTGACTCAGCCTTCCATCCTTCCGAGGTGGGTAAAATGAGGACCCAGATTGTTGGGGGCAATATGCTGAACTCTGTAAACCGCTTAGAGAGGGCTGTAAAGCACTATGAAGCGGTATATAAGTAAAAAGTGCTAAGTGCTAAAACTCCATTCTTTCCTTCTTCTTCTGGCTTCTGACTGAGGAAGTCGCATTTTATAGCAGAGATGTAAACAAATGAGATTTTATTGTTTTTGTAAATAAATATTTTAATTAGATTTTTAAACTCCAGCTTTATTTCTAATGTCTGAATTCCGGGAGAACGATCTATTTCGCCTCTGTGAGATTTATTCTCACTCTGTCACTTTCAAGAGGAGTAAGTCAGATGCAAAGAATCAGGTGCATATGCTAAGTTCCAATTAAGATTTATTGTTCAAGCCTACACAGAAGAATCTGGACAACTAATGGTCAGCATTAAACTGATGCTAGATAAGAGTTAGCAGAGTTCAAGAGAGTTTGGGCTTGGAACATTTGTGGACCTGTAGCAATTCTATACTGTGTTCTTTCTTGACTCCACCCCGAGGTCCTGTCTCTTCTTCTCCTACAAGTCCTTGTCTTACAATCACAATTGAGCCCAGAATTTTGGTTATAAATAATTGTGGATATAAGTCAAGGCATCATGTGACTAGATTCAATTTTACTATTTTTATTGAAATCAGAGGTTTCAAACTCAAGGCCCAGGGGCCAGAGCCTGCCCACGGGGTGCTTAGATCTGGTCCGCGGGGCCATCCTGGAAACAATGAAGGACCGGCCCATGGTGCCTCTGCCAGTGCAAATGGAGCCTTGGAGGGCTGCTCGCTTGTGGCCCTCCCGAGCTCTGTTTTCACTGGCAGAGGGTTGCAGGAGGCCGTTGCAGCTTAAAATAAAGCTCAGGAGCCTGTTTTTGCTGGAACAGCGCTTGGGCCACCACAGGCACCCCCGACATGAGTGAGGTCAAGCTGGCCATGCTCACCCTGGCCACACCCACTCCGGCCACCTGAGGTCAAACACAACCCCGATGTAGCCCTCAATGAATCTGAGTTTGACACCCCTGCTTTAAACAGTGAAAAAAAGCATGCGATTGTAAATTCAAGTCCAGCTTATTCAATGAGCAGATTTTGCCAGAAAATAGCAAAAAATGTCATAAAATGTAAGCACATGACTGCAGTATGCGGCAACCGTTTGCAAATGTCAGCAACACCAGAGCAAACTTTTGCATTTGAAATAATGCAAAATGTTGTGAATTTCTGAATGTTTAAGAAATGACATTCCACCAATTCATCACCTGATGATGCAGGTAAGTCATCAGGGAAGAGGGGCAATGTATGCCTTCAAACCATGGGTGGGTTCTAACTTACTCCGCTGCTGGTTTGCTTCCTCCCATGCTGCATGGGCACGTGCAAGCGCAGTGCTAAAAACCCAGCAAAAAACTGCTTCTGCGCATGCACAGAAGCGAAAAACAAAATGGCGGTGCCTATGGCGCCACTGGGAGAGCTGGTTCGGGGGCGTGGCCAGCTGGCCATCGCTGCTGGTTCAGCGAGCGGGGGAAATTCCTGCTACCGGTTCTATAGAACTGGTCCGAACTGGCAGGAACCCACCTCTGCTTCAAACTTCTAAGGCAGTGTGGCAACACAATGACTGAAGGGAGAAAGGAACAAAGGAATCAACATAAAATAACACCAACTTTGTTACCACCTGATTTCTACACTGTAACACTTTATGATATCCATAACAACATCCCCAAAATTTTGGGCAATTGAGTATGTCAGCAAGCATGTTCTGGCAGGTCAATGAAACCTTTCCCAGAAAGAAGATCTGGGGAACTTGTCTAATCACAAGATTGCTGAACGGGAAGTGAGGTCAGTCGCAAAAATATCATTTTTTAAAGAAAATAAATTAAATCGAAAATAAATTAAATTCTAAACTTCTAGTGACCTGCCTATAAATTCCCAGATTGATTTTCTCTGGAAAGTACACACCTTTACCAACAAAGCCCTATTTTACAATTATTAACTTTAAAAAATTCTCACAGCACGTTAAAGACCCACTGTAAAAGCCAAATACACTCTTGGAAATAAAACTAATCTAGGATGTTAGCCAATATATTTTGATTAAAGTGTGTGTGTGTGTGTGTGTGTGTGTGTGTGTGTGTGTAGCTAGATAACTAGATAGCTAGATAGCTAGGTGGCAAGATAGCTAGACAGCTAGACAGCCAGACATAGTAGATAGATGATAGATAGATAGATAGATAGATAGATAGATAGATAGATAGATAGATAGATAGATAGATAGATAGATAGATAGATAGATAGATAGATAGATAGATAGATAGATAGATAGATAGATAGATAGATAGATAGATAGATAGATAGATAGCTAGGTGGCAAGATAGCTAGACAGCTAGACAGCCAGACATAGTAGATAGATGATAGATAGATAGATAGATAGATAGATAGATAGATAGATAGATAGATAGATAGATAGATAGATAGATAGATAGATAGATAGATAGATAGATAGATAGATAGATAGATAGATAGATAACTAGATAGCTAGATAGCTAGGTGGCAAGATAGCTAGACAGCTAGACAGCCAGACATAGTAGATAGATGATAGATAGATAGATAGATAGATAGATAGATAGATAGATAGATAGATAGATAGATAGATAGATAGATAGATAGATAGATAGATAGATAGATAGATAGATAGATAGATAGATAGATAGATAGATAGATAGATAGATAACTAGATAGCTAGATAGCTAGGTGGCAAGATAGCTAGACAGCTAGACAGCCAGACATAGTAGATAGATGATAGATAGATAGATAGATAGATAGATAGATAGATAGATAGATAGATAGATAGATAGATAGATAGATAGATAGATAGATAGATAGATAGATAGATGATAGATAGATAGATAGATAGATAGATAGATAGATAGATAGATAGATAGATAGATAGATAGATAGATAGATAGATAGATAGATAACTAGATAGCTAGATAGCTAGGTGGCAAGATAGCTAGACAGCTAGACAGCCAGACATAGTAGATAGATGATAGATAGATAGATAGATAGATAGATAGATAGATAGATAGATAGATAGATAGATAGATAGATAGATAGATAGATAGATAGATAGATAGATAGATAGATAGATGTAGGTAGGTAGGTAGCTAGGTAGCTAGGTAGCTAGGTAGGTGTTAAAGGTGGTATCCGTGGCAGCAATACCAAATAACAACTCAAATTGACATGAATAAACTCATGCCACTGTTGCGCAAATGAGGTATTTATATAATAGCACTGTGATGCTTGAAAGAAATATTTTGGTTACATCATTTGCTTACTGATCTCAATTCAAATCAAATCTTTATTGTCACTGCACAACATATGTACAATGAGATTGGTTGATCTCCTTCATCTCACAACATGTATTCTCATTTCCTGCCTTGTCTCCTCTGCAGATATACCCATTTTCTCTCATTGGGGACATCATTGGGTCCCCTTGGAACTTCTCATCTCGATCTGCTAAAGATTCAGCAAAAAGTATAGCTGATTTCTAGCTATACAAAATGAGACATCTGGGGCATAAAGAAACTAAATTTGTCAAGTTGAATGTAGCTTCGTTTTCCATTTTTCCACTTTCGATATGCACACGTTCTGCATTATACACAGTGTTGGCAAGTGAGTTTCACAGATGTCATACATTTTCATGCACGCTTTCTCTGAGAAATGCATTTTGGAAGAGATGCTTTTATTTATCAGCTGTTTCACTGTTGTTGTTTTAAAGTGCAGCTACTGAAATAAAACTGAGGACTGATTCATATAGAGCAGGGGTCTGCAACCTTAAGCACTCAAAGAGCCATTTGGACCCGTTTCCCACAGAAAAGAAAACACCGGGAGCCACAAAACCTGGGTGGGCATGGCCAACTCAACGTCACTCACTTCCACCAGTCACATGACCCCCAAGCCATGCCTACCCAGCTGCTCATTAGGGCAGAGAACCGGTTGTTAAAAAACACCAGGAACCACAAAACCCTTTTGACAAATCTCTCTCTCTTTCTCCCTCCCTCCCTCCCTCCCTCCCTCTCCCCCCTCTCTCTATGTCTCTCTCTCCCCCCCTCTCTCTGTATCTCTCTGTGTCTGTCCTGGCCGCTTCTCCATCCCCCACCGTCACCCTTACCTTCGCAGACAAGGCAAGGAGTGACTGGGAGGGGAGGGCGAAGGGCGGGGCCAGCCAGTGGTGGGATCACCCAACAGGGAGCGACAGCAGAGGGCCCAAAGAGCCGCATGCGGCTCCAGAGCCGCAGGTTGCTGACACTTGGTATAGAGTAAAGATAAGAAAGCTTTAATGGCTCCATTGTCTTCTTATCCATGGCCTCTCCTGGTTACATGCACAGGTATGTAGAGATAAAATGCTACAAAAATAAAGCAAGTGGGTTAATGAGAAGAGATCTTTCTCTCTCTCTTTATTTTTCTTCCCTTCACCAAATATTGCAGAATGAAAAGAAAGCTTAGAGACACTTTTGTGGAAGACTTGGATTCTGCTCAACGGAGGGTACGTTTTGCAGGCTAAGTATACAATATTAGTCAACCCTCAAAGCTTTATTCCCAATTTACATGCATTTGAATCAGTCATCTTCTCAGATATTTGATTAATTTCAGAGTCCTGCAAGAATTCCTTTCATTAAAAGCATATTCTTGGTATTCCAGTTACGTTCCATTCTTCCAGACTCTACTTGAAACGGTTTGATCTGGAAGGGAGTTGCAGACAATATTTTGCAGGAAATTTTCAAGGAGAACATTAAAACGAAAGAACAAGGAGCTTTAAGACTGCTGGTAGGATCTAGGCTTATCTTAGGACACTGCTAAATTCAACTTGTTAGTTTTTGATTAAAGAGAAAATCAGAGAAGTTTTCGGTAGTCACAAATGCCCAATTTCCAGATCAATGCAAACATTTCATATTTAATAAAAACCTGTATTTTCTATTTCCTCTGCTGCAACAGAAGCTTTTGAATAGAGTTACAGGATTCTTCCCCCCCCCCCACATAAAACTGTATTAATGCTTCATCAAAATTCCAACTATTAGGGAGGGCTAAGGGAGGGCACAGCCTAAAGAGGCCTGTGAAAATATTTACAGAGCCCTCACATCCTGGACACAAACTGTTTCAACTCCTACCCTCAAAACGTCGCTATAGAGCACTGCACACCAAGACAACTAGACATAAGAACAGTTTTTTTCCCGAACGCCATAACTCTGCTAAACAAATAATTCCCTCACCACTGTCAAACTATTCACTAGGCTGCATTACTATTACTATTAGTTTTTCTCATCGTTCCTATCACCCATCTCCTCCCACTTATGACTGTAACTTGTTGCTTGTATCCTTACAATTTATATTAATATTGATTGTTTCCTGATTGCTTACTTGAACCCTATGACAACCATTCTTGACAAATGTATCTTTTCTTTTATGTACACTGAGAGCATATGCACCAAAGACAAATTCCTTGTGTGTCCAATCACACTTGGCCAATAAAGAATTCTATTCTATTCTATTCTATTCTATTCTATTCTATTCTATTCTATTCTATTCTATTCTATTCTATTCTTGAGATGGATGCCAGGATTTCTAACTATACAGAGAGTGAATAGAGAGATCTGAATCTGAACAAGACCCTGAAAGTCACATTTCAAAGCTACATTTTTGCAATGTATAGACAACCTTTTTAGTCTTAATATTCTTAAAAACAACAGAGCTAAAATATGAAAGAAGAGCCTTTGGTTTTATTTACGGTGTTTTGAGCCTCTGAAGACAAGATCAGAGAACATTTATTCCTTGAATCTAACCCATCCTATGTAAAACTGCAAGATTGTTCTAGCTCTTCCTATTTATTCATTGCTCCTATACTATTCACAGAAATTCCATTCATTGACATGATTTAAAATAGCACAGCTCACCAGATATATCTGAAGATGTAGATTACATTTCAATATACTGATATTGTATTAAAAAAAGGCAGGATGGGCAGAAGAAACAACAGTTTATTCAAAGGTGGTAAAGAATCCCATATAATGGAGACTTACTTTCCAAATCAGACAAAAGAAAACTTCTAAATGACTTTGCCTGCCCCAGAATTAATCAAAGAGAAGAACTCCCAAACTGATCTGCTTGTGAAGGTTATCAGATTCTCAAGGATAAAATCTGAAGGCATGTAATTCAACTCTGCCAGCTTGGATTTGAATCCTGTTGGGAGAAGTCACAAGAAATGATTATATATATATCATAAAATGCTGTTTCCCATAAAATAGGGAGCTCGCGTTATTAGCATGATTCTGCTTGTTTCTCCTTCAATTCTACTGTCTGGTTATATTTGACCTGGAGATTAAATTAAGCATTGTGTGGGGTTTAATAGGCATCGTGCAAGTCTTGAAAGATATTCCACTCATTAGAAGGAAGCTAGACTTGCTGCTTCTTCTTAAGCAAAACAAACAAAAACAAAAAATAATGACTAAAAAAATAAAACAGAACTGATCTAGTGCCACCAACTGACTAAACTATGCAATGATGCTATCCATGAATTGGATAGTGAGATGATAAAGAGACATGTTTCAGTATACATCTTTAATAAATCTGTGTGCAATTATTACCACAAACTGTTTAACCGGGGTACCAATTCTAAATTTAAAATTTAAATTTCCCTTTCATTCAGCTCTGAGCCTTTCCTCCACTCATCCCTCTCCTACCAATTAATCACATTTAAATATCAGGGATATTAGGGACGCGGTGGCTCAGTGGCTAAGATGCTGAGCTTGTCAATTGAAAGGTCGGCAGTTCAGCGGTTCGAATCCCTAGCGCCAGGTAATGGGGTGAGCTCCCGTTACTTGTCCCAGGTTCTGCCAACCTAGCAGTTCAAAAGCACATAAAAAATGCAAGTAGAAAAACAGGGACCACCTTTGGTGGGAAGGTAACAGCATTCCGTGTGCCTTTGCCATTTAGTTATGCCGGCCACATGACCACGGAGACGTCTTCGGACAGCGTTGGCTCTTCAGCTTTGAAACGAAGATGAGCACCGCCCCCTAGAGTCAGGAACGACCAGCACATATGTGCGAGGGGAACCTTTACCTTTACCTTTACCTTAATATCAGGGCCAGCAAGAATGATACATTCGCTTTCAGACGTAGGAATTATACAGCCGATCTTCTAGAAATGAAGACAAAGGGAACAGAATAGGTTTTGAGTTTTTCTGTGTGTGTGTAATTAACAATTTGTGTTTAAATTCTTACTTCTAATTATATTGTTAAAAGTAGTGGGACCCTGTCTATGTTGACCTGAGGTCAATGCAAAGGTCAGTGTTATTTTTAATACATTGTTGTTGATGTTGTTGATTACACTTGCATTTCTAATTTACCTGGGATTAAATCCAAGTGGGAGTCATGGTCAGGTTTCATTCTGATGGTCCCAAGGACAACATACACATTCAAAATTAAATCCTGTTAAAATGAGACTCATTTCCATGTATCAGCATGCTGGGAGCTTTCAAGTATAAATAAGTAAAATAGGTAAAGTATAAATTGATTATTTATATATTCATGTTACATATACTAGGCTAAATATGAATAGGTGATGGGCTGCCCAAATTTTCTTCCTCAAATGCTAATATTTCCATTTCTTTTAATTTAAATCAAAAATCACTTTTCATAGGTAAAATGTTTCCCACTTCCAAATACTTACCATATTTTTCTGAATATAATACACACCTTTTCCCCCCAAAAAAGAGGGTGAAAATCTGGGTGCGTCTTATACTCCGAATGTAGCCCCGCCCAGCCTCTCGAACGGAGGTTTCAGAGGTTGAAAAAAGCCTCTGAAACGGAGCTTCAGAAAAAAAGCCTCTGAAATGGAGGTTTCAGAGGCAGAAAAACAAAGCAAGGCGCAGAGCTGAAAACCAATGAACCTGTTGCTAAAATTCACCTCTGGAAACAGCTGATTGGGGGTATTCCAGGAGGCCGATCCACCCACCAATCAGCTTTTTTCTTATTTTCCTCCCCAAAAACTAAGGTGCGTCTTATACTCCGGTGCATTTTTTTTTATTCAAAAAGTTTTATTAGTACAGAATTACATAAGTAGTAGCAAAATATTAAATATAAAGTACAAACATTTTTGTTTTTTTCTCCCCCCCCCGAACCCACCCCCTTCCCTCCCCACCTCCCCCCCCGGACTTCCCAGAGATAATACAGGGCATAATAATAAATTTAAATTGTTAATAAAAAGAGAAAAAAGAAAGAAAAAAAAAGAACACTATTTTTAAAAAACTTCAACTCCAGATTATACACTACTAATATATCGCATTTGTATACAATAGTAAAGATACAAAAAAGAAAAAAAAGAAAGAAAGAAAGAGAAAACTCTTACAAACAAACAAACCTCCTACCTCCTCCCTTCAATCCTCTATCTTATACAAAGTAAATGTTACATAAGTAATAACTAAATATAAAATACACAGATCTTAAACTGATATTATTGACATTAAAAATAACCTCTAAGATAAAACTTAACTAAATGTTACATAAGTGATCATCAAATATTAAATTTCGTCATGATATTAATAACATAATAGTATTCTAAATTAACTTACTAACTTTAATAAACAAAAAAAGAAAGGAAAAAAAGAATAAACAAATCTTCAACAAACTATATATATCTAATATTATTAACATTAAAAATAACCTCAAAGTTATATAAAACTTAACTAAATATTGCATAGGTAATCATTAGATAGGGAAAAGAAAAAATACAATCATATTAGTCTCTATCCGTCCAATATATTTCAACATCACATCGTTTTGTATCTTAATAGTTCATCTTTTAATAGTTCAATAAATTCGAATTTGTCGACTCGTCTCCCGTCTGATCCCAGACCTCCATCTCCTTTTCCCCAGCTATCTGGTTCAGGCACTCCTTATGGGTTTTTGAATCTATTTCCTTTTGATCCATCAAGGGTGGCTTCCCCTCCTCCTCCTCTTTTATTTTCATACATCCTTCCTCTGGAATCTTGGATATATCAGCCTTTAAAACATTGACATAAAATTCAGTAGCTTTTTTTATCGTGTTGAGCCGGTATCTTTTTCCAGAAAATTTCACTGCTACTCCAACTGGCGCTTCCCATTTATATTGTAAATTTAATCTCTTAAATTCATCAATCAAAAAAGTATAGCTTTTTCTGGCTTTAAGCATTTTAGAGGGGATTTCTTTCCAAATCTTTAGTTCCTGACCATTCACCATAAGATTATTGTTAAACGTTGCTTGTATAATTCTGTTCCGTAAAGCTCTTGTGGTAAAATATATGACAATGTCCCTTGGTAAATGCTTTTGTTTAGCGTACCACGAATTGACTCTGTATATTTTATCGATTTGTGTAGCCAATTCCACTTTAGAAATTCCAGACACCTGATCCAATACGTCAACCATTCTGCCTTTTAAATTTTCATATAATCCTTCTTTCAAACCTCTGATCCTTATAGCAACTTCCATGGATCTGAACTGTGTCATCAAAACCTCTTTTTCAAAATTTGCAATATCATTTTGGATTTTATCTATGTAATTCACCGAAGTTGCCAAAGCTTGTTTATTTGTTTCAATACATTCTGCCAAAACTTCAATATTTGTTGCTAAGCCTTTGCAAACCTCTAACACATCAAATCTGAGTTGTTGATTCATATTCTTCAAAGCAGCCTGCATTTTTTTGTCTATCTCACTTATTTTCTGATTAAATTCCAAAGTAAGTTCATGTTTCATAATCTTTAAATTATTTAATAAATTTTCAGGTGTCAAAAGCTGTGGAGGTGTTAGCTCAGTGTTAAGTTGCATTTTAGAAATATATCCAGATGAATAGTCATTTCTTTTAGTCAAAACAATCTTTCCAGACTTTGAAGCCATTGGTGTTTCAAAAGAGTACAAAAAAGAAAAAAAAGCCAGATGCCTGATTAAAGTTCTTTCCAGTTTAAAAACCAGGTAGTCTTTTATTGGAAATATTTCTATTATAACTTTAATCCAGAGTTAGGAGACAGAGAGAGAAAAAATCATTTTTCCAAGTTAAAAGTTTCTATAAGAGAGAGAGAGAAAAAAAAGCCTCTGGGAAAACGAAAGTCACTTTCACTTCTCAATCGCCATATTGTTACTCTGTTTCCTTTGTTCCTTTGCCGAAGTGAAAGCTTCCCCAGGAGTTGAAAAAAAAAAGAAAAAAGAGGTTTCAGTACTTGCCCATCTCACGCCTGTTTCTCTCTGTCTGCTTCTGTAGTTTAAATGTAGTTATAAATCCCATTCTTGAAGCAGCGGCTGGTCGCGACATCTAGCTCCACAAATGCGGAGGTTTCCTGATCTTCGGAGCTGGAGACAGACTGCATGGGGAGCTCTCCCTTCGCGCCCTACCAGATGGCTCCTAGGGCGCTGGGGGGGCTCTACCCCACCTGTCAAGCTCTCATCTCTCCCCTTTGCCCGGGGAAGAGATTTCAAAGCCGCCAGACAGCTGTTCTGGCAGCTTTTAACGAAGATAGGAAAGGCGCCCGACAGGGGACGTCCGCGATGGCGTGCTCCAAACCGGAAGTCCACTCCGGTGCATCTTATAGTCTGAAAAAATACGGTAGTTAACCCTTATTTAAACCTTTGTGAAAAGATATAATCACACCCAACTCTTCTTTCTTCAGGCAATGGAGATGTTCCTCCTCAGACTTTCCCTATATGGTAAATGGTATTTGGGGGTCTGCTGCATCTAACCATTGTTCAAATATCTTCCATGAATTTATCCAGTCCTCCAAGTTATAAGTTATCATCACAACCTCTTCCACAGGTTAATTATGTGAACTGCTTAATTATGCAGTTAATTATTCCAATAAAGCATACAGTAAGATTATGCAAAAGAGCTTTTGTGTTTTCCTATATGGGGCATTTGATGTGCTATATTTAATATTTCCATACAGAAAGACACTCTTATCTTTTTTTGTGGTGTGTGTATGTGTGTGTGTGTGTATGTGCGTGTGTGTGTGTGCGTGTGTGTGCCTTCAACTCACTATTGATTTCTGAGGGCTGTTGGATTAGTCTCTGCAGTTTCTTTGACAAGGTTTTGCAGAAGTGGTTTGCCATTGCTTGCTTCTGAGGGCTGAGAGAAGGGGACTGGCTCAAGGTCACCCAACTGGCTTTGTACCTGAGGCAGGAATATTGGATTCTTGGATGAGAAGTGAAACGTCTCCAAAAGAAAAAACAAGGAAGTCCAGTTGCCTCCTGAAAAACCACCTTTGGGACAGGAATAGAACTCTTTATCTGCTACATCGGGATAAATATGTCATATACTGACAGATAAGAATAACTCTCATCAGAGGCGAAATAGATCTTTCCCTGGAACTCTGACATTATAAAAAGAAACCGCAGTTTAAAGTTCTAATTAGAAAATATTTATTTCGGTACAAAAACAATAAATTCTCAATAAATTCTCATTAATCACATCTTAGCTATAAAAACAGGTCTTGCTCCTTACAGAAGCTGAAAAAGAAGGAGGGATCAAAGAAAGGAATGTACACATGCGTACTAGGAACATATTAATCACGTGCTCAGGAATAAACCATTATATTTGATAGGGATGCATCTCCTTGCATATACATGTAACAGGCAATATAAAATCACTGCCTGACATATACAAGAGTCCACTTTAGGAGTACTGATTAATGTAGGGTTTTTTATGTATACTTACCAAAGAATAAATCCCACAAAATCATAGTAGGGTTAATTTCAGGCATAAAAACTTCAGTAGCAATCAATAGGTTCTAGCAAATGAGAGGTAATCCTTAACTCTAATATATTGTTCTGACTATGTGACCCAACCCAAAATGTGAAATTTGTCAGAGTTACGCAATAAATCAGAAGCTTCAAAAGATAACTGCATTTTGCTGATTCAAATAACTTCTTTATAAGTAGAATAAAACATTTACAATACCACACTTTGTTTCATCACATGTTGAGATGTTTTCATACTGGAGTATAATGGTGGACTGAGTAAACCACACCCTTCTTCTTGCTAAGTTTCTGGACATGCTCAATTAACACTTCAGCCCGATTGGCTGACTCAATCACATGGCTCTCCCAGTCATGAATATTCCAACACTCCTCCCTTCATTACTGGGAGAGACATCAGACCTATTGGATTTAAACATTTCCTATAATGGACACCACCCAATGGTTTGGTCATCATGTCTGCTAAATTATCCTCTGAAGAACAATGATGTAAACTTATCAATTTTTCTTTTACAGCTTCCCTGACATTACAATACTTAATGTCCACATGTTTACTTCTGTTCTTCACTCTGTCACCTGTTGCCATTTTTATACAAGCAGCATTATCTTCATAAACAGTTACAGCTTCATTTACATTTACATTTAAATCTTGTAACAACTGTACATACCAAACTACTTCAGAACATAACTCAGACAATGCAATAAACTCTGCTTCAGTAGTTGAAATAGCAACCGTTGTTTGTTTTCTGGACTTCCAACCAATTAAAGCCCCTCCAAACATTATTACAATTCCAGAATTAGACTTTCTGGTTTTTACATCATTTGCATAATCACTATCAACGTAACATTTCAATTTTAATTCTTCAGTGACCTTTATTTGAAGACCCAAATTCACAGTTCCCTTCAAATACCTGAGAATTCTTTTCACACCCATCCAATGCAACTTTGTAGGTGTAGCAGTAAAGCGACTTAAGATGCTCACTGCACAAGCTATGTCTGGTCTGGACCACTGTGACAGATATAACAGACTCCCTATTGCAGAGTGATATATCTCCTGATCACAGGCTTCACTTTTGTCCTCACCCAAACTATTGTAAAAATCTGTGCTCATAGGTGTAGGAGCAATATTACAATCTTTCATGTTATACTTCTCTAATAATTGTTCAATTTTTCTCCTTTGACTGAGAATATAACCCTTTTCAGTTTTTTGTATCTCTACACCAAGATAATTCTTTATTTCTCCCAAATTCTTTAATTCAAATTTCTTTTCTAACTTATTAGCAAATTCTTTAACTTGTGATGCATCCTTTGCAATGAAACAAAGATCATCCACAAATGCTAATAGTAGACAATTCCCACCTTGTAACTTTCCAGTGTATATGCAACCATCAGCTTTGCAACTCTTGAACCCAAGACCTTTCAATGCAGTATCTAAACAGATATTCCAATTTCTGGCTGACTGCTTCAGCCCATAAATGGCCTTGTTCAATTTATACACCATGTTAGGTTTTTTACTTTCATACCCTGGTGCTTGAACCATATAAATTTCTTCCTCTAATTCAGCATTGAGAAATGCAGTGGTTATATCAAAATGCCAAATTCTATGCCTGTATGCTGATGCTAATGCCAGTGCTAGTCTTATGCTCTCAGCTTTTACAGTTGGCGCGAACACCTCATCATAGTGCATATTCTTTAATTGAGAAAAACCTTGTGCCACCAATCTTGCCTTATACTGTACTTCATTATTGGGTAATACCTTTTTCTTGTATACCCACTTACATCCTACAGCTTTCGTACCCTGTGGCAAAGTCATAGATGTGAACACTTTATGATTTCCCATGGATTTCATCTCTTTATCCATGGCTTCCTTCCACTTTTCTTGTTCAACTTTTGGTAATGCCAATACTTCCTTATAGTTTCTTGGCTCATACCACACATTACACACTTTAACTTTACTGGCAGAATACCTGTCTGGCGGAACCCCTCTGTTCCTACGCTCTGACCTACGTGGCATTGCCTGTACTTGTGTTTCAAGCTTTTCTGGCTTCATATCTTGTTCAGACTCTCCTCCCTGAACATAGACACCTTCAGTAAATGATTCACCATCATTACATGAGTTATTGTCACTAAGTGGATCACCGTCGCTAAGTGGATCACCGTCACTAAGTGAGACATTTTCAGAATTTGCATCAATTCTGTTCCAATTTTGTTCTGCAAAACTAGCAGACCTTGAAATTACTATCCTTTTACTTCCATCGCTAAAGCGATACCCTTTTGAGCCTGGCTCATAGCCCACAAATCTGAGCTTTCTAGCCTTTTGTTGTCCCTTTCTTCTGATTGCCTTTGGAATATGTACCCAAGCAGTACTTCCAAATATTTTTAAATGTGCTAGAGAAGGCTTTCTCCCATATAACATTGCATATGGAGTATTATTGATGGATGAACTCCACAGCCTATTTACTAAATAATTGGCAGTCAGTATGGCTTCACCCCAATATGACCTGCTCATACCAGAATCCTCCAGTAATGAGTCTTTCATTGTTTGCAAAACACCATTCCTCCTTTCAGCCACTCCGTTCTCTCCCGGTGTGTAAGGATTTGTGCGCCTGTGTCTTATTCCCAATTGTCTCAACCATTGTTGAAAATTTGTTGACATAAATTCAGAACCTCTGTCAGTTTGCAACTGACATACCTGTTGTTTGTACCTTCTCTCTACAAAACTTAACCATTGCTTAAATTGCTGTAGCACCTCTGTTTTACTCTTAAGTAAGTAGCAAAACCCAAACCTGCTGTAGTCATCCACAATGACCAGCGCATACTTTGCTCCTCCCAAACTGGCTTGCATAGGCCCAATTAAATCAGCATGCACCAGTTCTAGAGCTCTTGTGGTTTGTCTTGTGCTAAACTTGCTAACTGGGAATGCTTTGGATTTCGATGCTTTGCATACTGCACAATCCAAATATGCCTTACATCCCTTCAAATCTAATCCTTCTGCAAATTCTTTCATTTGTTGAACAACCTTAAAATTAGCATGACCAAGTCGTCTGTGCAGAAGATGAACACACGAATTGTGTTCTGCTACATTTTTAAATATCTGGGAACAATGTGGGACCTTTTGTCCCTGCAATACATAAAGATTATCCTCTTTTATGCCCTGTGCACAAACATTCCCATTTCTTTGGATGATACACTTCCCATTAACAAATGTGGTTTCATAACCTTGCTTGTCTAAACTAGACACACTTAACAAATTATGTTCCATTTCAGGTACACATAACACATCAGTAAACCTGGATTCCAAATATGGAATTTGCACATCACCTCTTCCAAAGATTTTAGCCTTTTGACCATTGGCTAAGGCTACTTCTTCATGGTTTCCTGGGAAAAATCTGGAAAATAAGTCAGAATTATTAACAATTGTTTGACTAGCCCCACTGTCAATCAACCATTTGTCTCTATTGTTATTATAACAAACTTTTGCAACTGCAATCTGTCCTTGCAAATAATGTCTCTTGTCTTGCATATTTCTTCTCTGTGCACAGCTTTTCTGCAGATGATTGGTTTCTCCACAAATGAAACATGCTTTCTTATCTTGCTTGCAGAATTGTGGCTGTGTAACTTGATCTCTCCTGCCTCTGCTCTCCTCATCTCTGCAGACACCTCGGCTGTTGCTAGAGATAGGCAGCCTGTGGAAAATTTTGCTGGAGACTTGCTGTAAGTTTCCACTGTACTCCTTGTTGGGCCCCCGCC
Organism: Diadophis punctatus similis; assembly: GCA_023053685.1. NCBI lineage: Eukaryota > Metazoa > Chordata > Lepidosauria > Squamata > Dipsadidae > Diadophis > Diadophis punctatus. The sequence goes on from JALIGW010000021.1 coordinate 7,351,782, forward strand.
TGTGGAATTTTCCATCAGCATGGCTGAAAAGCCTTTTCTCATATTCATTCAATAAACACGATTTCAAAGCCTCCAAATTCAAATCTGCTTCTGGCTTACTTTCAAAAATAGCTGATAGTCTCCCAGCTTTGATCCAAACTGTTTAACACTAATAAAACTTTCTGGGACTCTGGAAACTTTACTCCACGTTGCTCCAATTCTAGAAAATTAGACTGCATTTTCATTAAATGATCTTCCATAGAATCTCCTGTCTGCAAACTCATTCTGAAAAGCTTTCTTGAAAGTTGGACCACATTACACGCAGAAACATTGACATGTACTGCTCTCAATTTCTGCCATATTTCTTTTGCAGACTTTAATTCAGCTACATTTAAGAATTGATCATCCCCCAGACTTAAAAGAAGATAAGCCATAGCTTTGTCATGAGCCTTTTGATCTGCTGCTCCAAGCACTTGCGGGGGGTCTGCTACGATGTCCCATAATTCTTTTGCTTTCAAAAAACATTCCATTTTTGCAGCCCAAATTAAATAATTTTTCTTCCCCAATTTGGGTATTGGACTGTCTTTAAATTCCATAGCAGCAGCCATCCTGCTTTATTTTTCTTCTCTGCCTGTTCCTTTAACAACACAGACAGCTTCTTATCAGCTTTAAATTACAATGCAGTTTTAACTTTACTTCTTGAGCGATTCCTGGGCCCATAACCTGTCAGAGTTACGCAATAAATCAGAAGCTTCAAAAGATAACTGCATTTTGCTGATTCAAATAACTTCTTTATAAGTAGAATAAAACATTTACAATACCACACTTTGTTTCATCACATGTTGAGATGTTTTCATACTGGAGTATAATGGTGGACTGAGTAAACCACGCCCTTCTTCTTGCTAAGTTTCTGGACATGCTCAATTAACACTTCAGCCCGATTGGCTGACTCAATCACATGGCTCTCCCAGTCATGAATATTCCAACAAAATTGCATTCAGCTATCAGAAATCGCACGTAGTAACATTAAGATACCTGGACTGCGTGGCATATGTAATTTGCTGAACTTTTATCGCCGTAAGAATGTAACTTTAAATATTTCATTTAACCTTTCCTTTGAAACCCATTAAATATGCAAGCATACTCTTAATGTGTGCCCTTTCCTGACTGACTCCAGTTCACCCAACAACATTGTTATTGCATTTGCCATCTATTAATTTGCAAAACGGTTCTTCAAGAAATAAAGGTTGAACTTCTTTCTTTACCCCCATCCAAAAGCTTAGGGGATTTAATTGATCTCTGAGAAATTAGAATCCTTCCTCACTGAGTAGGTATCATTTACCATTGACATTTCAAAGCCATAACCAACAAGATAGGTAGAGTTTCAAAAAAAAAAAAAGACTCGTAGCTTTTGACCTTGCTTTGCTTCCTTGGATCAGGTTTGGCATGACGATATAATGGCATTGATATCTTCTACCTAATCATTCCCTGGAGTCCAATCAAAGCTTTCTCAGACTCTTCACCATTCAAATGGCTTTCAATCTATTTGCAGGCTGTTCAAACAGGATCGAATACTCTGTGCCGGAAAGCAGGCATAATGGAAGAAAGTTAGAAATATAAAATCGTACTAATGGCTCATTGAAGCACATGGAGACACATGGACCCTTCAGTATTTTAAAGAAGAAAATTCCTTTGGATTTTTTTTTTGGGGGGGGGAGGACTTATTTCCTCTACATCAGGGGTGTCAAACTCAGGTTGTCATGGCATCGTCACATGATGTATCGGGAATTTTCCCCCTTCCCTAAACCGGGTGTGGGCGTGGCCAGCGCATGACGCATCCAGCCAGCGGGCCGGGAGTTTGACAGTCCTGCTCTACCTAAAAATAAGGGAGGATGCATAATAGTTGGTCAGCCCAACTCTCATTGGATCCCACACAGGGGAAGTAGTCTGATGCTTTGGTTTGCATTGAAGTAGTCGGTGTGATGCCCCAGAGTGGTGGATCACAGATGTTGTGAAGTCTGAACTAGAAGCAATGGATGGAAACTAATCAAAGAGAGAACCAACCTAGAATTAAGGATAAATTTCCTGACAGAACAATTAATCAATAGAATGGCTTGCCTTCAGAAGTTTATTTTTTTATTTATTCATTTTATTTGTCAAAACTTGTACAAGATAACAGTTGTGGGTGATCCATCACTGAAGGGTTTTAAGAAGAGGTTGGACAATCATTTGTCTCAAATGATGTAAGCCTTATACCAGTTGAGACAAATGATTGTCCAATCTCTTCAGGGGTGCCAAACTGGCAGCCTGTGGGCCGGATGCGTCCCACACAGGCCACACCCACCCCAGCTCCGTGAATGGGAAAAACGTCATGAAACGTCATGTGACCGCAACATGACTCGGTGAGTTTGACACCCATGGTATAAAGTGTCCTGCTTTGGATTAGAAGATCTTTCTAATGAGATCTTAATGAGCTGCGATGGCGCAGTGGTTAGAGTGCAGTACTGCAGGCTATTCTGCTGCCTGCTGGTTGCCTGCAATTTGGCAGTTCAAATCTCACCAGGCTCAAGGTTGACTCAGCCTTCCATCCTTCCGAGGTCAGTAAAAAGAAATTGATGACCAGATACAATCTACATTGTGCAATAATTTATATGGCAAGAACAAATTCAAATGGTCTTCTGCACCTTTTGGAAGCAATAGATCCAGAACCACCAGTCACAATATTGTAGCGCAATTACCTGGACTACAGGTATTATCTCATCAGGAACTAGAGTGGTCATTATGACCTCATGTCTGCAATACCGTAGCCAAAATAGTACGTCTGTGGTTAAAGGGTTAAGGTAGGCTTGGATGAGAAACACTAAGAGATATCAGTAGGTAGTTGGGTTAAGGTTGAGTAAGAAATTTAAATGCCCCATTTGTATGTTTTCACAAACACAATGAGTAGAGACTGACAAACAGTGTGCATCTGTTCCTCACAATGTCAACTAAAAATGCATTTTCTAAACTCGGTTTTAAAACAACGATCTCACCACTCCCCTTATGTTCATCTTCTTTTGGTTCAATAGCCATTCCAAATAAGCACAGCATCAAGAAATTGTTTTCCCTGACATCTCTGACTGAAAGCTTCCCACCATCTTTTAAAGTCATGGTATTTTAAGATACCATACATATATTTTGTTCCCAAGAAACCAATTTAGCTGCATCATGGGCATGAACTAACAGCTGAGAATTCTTCTGCAGAGGATAGGATCAAAATGCAATCACACTATCCAATAAATATGTTAACACTGTGAGGAGTCACAGCTGGTCCTATTCAAAGCAATGAGTTAAGAAGGGCTGGTTTTAGTTAGAATATTTAGTTAGAGTATTGTGTATTTATTTATTGAGTAATGCCCACTGCAGCATGTAAGACTTATAACCCATGTAAGATTCACACATCTGCTTTATGTATCATTCATTTCTTCTTGTTTCTTTTTCTCACTCCAGTTTATATTATCTTATAGTTCATGCCGAGTCTTGCAGCTGGCAAAGTGAAGAATGTCTTCCAATATTTTGTTTCAAAGACCGAGATGATTGAAGGCAAATAATTTAGGTTGATTTTCAAAAATCACATAATTCCCGTGGGAGAAAATATCTCTGTAACTTTATTTGTTTTGCCCTGTCTAGTTTAGCTACAAGATGGAGAGCAAACGCAGGATCTTACTTTTCATAATGAAAAAGAATTCTAAAGAATTGCCTCCAACCAACTTGGACTTTCTTTTCTTTTTTTAAATCTTCTCTTTCTAAAAGAATAAATAGCACATAAAGTAACTCAGGAGTGTAGCACAATCTACTGTAGCACATTTTTTTTTCTCCCTGGGTCTGGAGGAAGTCATGATGAATTCGCATATGCTGCATTATCCTCACACAAATAAAACACATTATTTGAATAAGAAAAAAGCTGTAATTTGTGTCACATTATCACACTATAGGTAATGTGTCTTCTGCATTACCTCCTTGCATGAGTTCTGTCAAAACTTTACTTCAAGTGATTTAAAAATCAAAGAGATATACTAATACAGAGCAAATTTTATGCAGGTCACTACCTTCATTATACAGGTGTAGATTAGATCCTGTAATAATAAAGGAATTGTTCTTGAAGTAAGTGGTCCACATAGACCCAAAACTAAAGCTCCCTGTAATGATGATTATTCAATGTATGGAGAATTCCCTTTATGTCTGTTTTAGCTAACAGTTACCAGACATATGTCAAATTATTTGAACTGTACGACTAAATTTCCCTTGAGACTAGCCTTTTGGGATTGTGGATGCATGGTATTTATCTTTGCATTATCTTTCTCTCTCCCATTAAACTAGAATTCTATTTCAGGTGTAAAAAAAAGAAGGCAAAAATAGGATCAGAGAATTACAATGTCGCTTTCGCTCAATCAAATAATTTACATGTTTCTTCAGCAAGACTTGCAAAGTGTAGGCTTAACAGATTTATTTGCAGCATAGAAAGAATCTCTATATTTTAGGGGTGTAAATTGTACGTATATACAATGTGTACATGAGAGACAGAGAGAGACAGAGAGAGAGGGGGGAGGGAGGGAGGGAGGAATGAAGGAAGGAAGTGTATGTGTGTGTGAGAGAGAGAGAAGAAAGAAAGAAAGAGAGAGAGAGAGAGAGAGAGAGAAAGAAGGAAAGAAAGAAAGAAAGAAAGAAAGAAAGAAAGAAAGAAAGAAAGAAAGAAAGAAAGAAAGAAAGAAAGAAAGAAAGAAAGAAAGAAAGAGGAAGTGTGTGGGAGAGAGAGAGAGGGAGAGGGAGGGAGGGAGGGAGGGAGGAAGGAAGGAAGTATATGTGAGAGAGAGAGAGAGAGAGAAGAAAGAAAGAAAGAGAGAGAGAGAGAGAGAGAGAGAAAGAAAGAAAGAAAGAAAGAAAGAAAGAAAGAAAGAAAGAAAGAAAGAAAGAAAGAAAGAAAGAAAGAAAGAAAGAGGAAGTGTGTGTGAGAGAGAGAGAGAGAAGAGAGAGAGAGAGATTCTGTGCCATTTGAAAATATTAGAAATTATTATTTTTGCAGAAAAGCTAATAGGTGATAGTGGCTACACTGTCATGATGTATGTGTGTGTCATAAACCACACTTACCAAATCACGGTTACATCCGGTGGTGGTGCAGAGGTTAGAATGCAGTATTGCAGGCTAACTCTGCATTTCCACCACCAGAAGTTCAATCCCGACCAGCTCATGGTTGACTCAGCCTTCCATCAGAGGTGGGTTCCTCCTGGTTTGAACCGGATCACCCGAACTGGTAGCGACCCACTGGTGACATCAGTGAACTGGATCAGTTGGTGCCGGTCCATAGGCACCACAATTTTTTTATTTTTATTTATTTATTTTTTACTTTTTGGAAGGCTTTTCCTGTTCTGCTGCTTGAAAGAGGGCCCTCCCTCCTGCCCCCGGGTTTATACTGACCTTTATTCCTTCGCCCAAAGCACAGCTGATCAGCTCCTCAGCTGTGTTTCGGGCTGATTCCAGCTACTGAGCATGTGCAGAAGCAAAAATGCACGAGGGGACGTGCGCAAAACATCATGATGCGAACTGGTGGGGAAGGTAAGTAGAACCCACCCCTGCCTTCCATCCTTCCAAGGTCAGTAAAATGAGGACCCAGATTGTTGGGGCAAATATGCTGACTCTGCAAACCGCTTAGAGAGGGCTATAAAGCACTATGGAGAGGTATATAAGTCTAAGTGCTATTGCTATTGCAAATAGTTAGCCTAAGCCAACTAAGTCAAACTCACAGCCTGCAGGTCGGATGCATCACGTGCAGGCCACACCCACTCCAGTTTAGCAAAGGGCAAAAAAGTTGTGATATGTCATGTGACGACAACATGTTGTTTGCAAGTTTGACACCCTTGGCCTAAGCAGTTAGGCCTTATTATATGATCCATCGCTTTATCTGTTTCTGCATCTGTTTCTGCTCTTTCAGACTTGTTCAATCCTGTTTTTATCATGTTTGTTTGCAATGGCTGCAAAAATTAATCCTTCTGTTTTCTTCTTGAAGTTGTCGGGTGGACACATTGCCAATTCTTGCTGTTATCCACTTCATTTTCTATTGTGTGTTGGGCATGTAGCATTAGTGGGTTCTGAATTAGTTTGCTACCAGTTCGTGCGTGCGCTTGTGCCCGCGTGCGCAGAAGTGTCCCAGGTGGGTGGGTGGAGCCTCCTGCCACTGCCGCTACCGGTTCTAAGAACCAGTTCAAACAGGGAGCAACCCACCGCTGGCACGTAGTGATTCTTCTATAATTTCTATAGGGAAAAATACATGGTGATGGTGACAATGACAATGTTTATAAATATAACATTGAAAATATTTCAGAAAGGGGTTTCAGTGGATTCAATGGATTGAGAAAAAGATTGGCAGGTCTCCGGTTGTATAACTGGAGTTGAATCTGATCCTTCTTTATTTCAAAGATCTGTGTGGAAGTCAGATAAAGTGCCCAGCTCTTAGGCATTAAGTAACACTTTACTTCTTTCCTTTTGAAGAAAAAGCTGAAACGTTATAAGTCACTTGACTTCAAAACGTGGGCCAGACAAAAGTGCTTAATCCAGAAAAGGGATCCCCTTCTAAAAGGAATTTTCTTTTTATAAAAACATTCTGTGTAACTAGGACTTAAAGCACATCTCTGCAATGCCATAGACCTTTAACATCCGGAGAGCTATGGTGCCGCATCACCTTAAATCACAATTTATATTAACCGCTGTTTCTCAGAAGTGTAATGACTTGCTTTCCATATAGCACTGAACCCATAATTCACACTTACCAAAACAGAGGGGGCTGGATTCATACCAAACAAATCGTGTTTTGGATTAGCAAAATTAGGGAATGGAATGCCTGGCGACATGATTAGCATTAGCAAACAATATGTATAAAATTCTACAAAGAACCTCACAGGCCAACATAACCCATGGTGAATGTGTGGTCCAGATAGATTCCACTCCAATATTTAGAAAATGATTTTGGCAATATGTGCATCTCTCTCTCTCTCTCTCTCTCATCCATCCATTCTCTCTCTCTCTCTCTCTCTCTCTCTCTCTCTCTCTCTCTCTCTCTCTCTCTCTCTCTCTCTCTCTCTCTCTCTCTCTCTCTCTCTCTCTCTCTCTCTCTCTCTCTCTCTCTCTCTCTCTCTCCCTGTCTTTTTTTCTGTCTATAGTTTAACAAACGCTTGCTCCTGGGGAGGAAAACTATGACAAATCTAGACAGTGTAGTAAAAAGCAGAGACATCACCCTGCCAACAAAAGTGTGTATAGTCAAGGCTATGGTTTTCCCAGTTGCAATGTATGGCTGTGAAAGTTGGACCATAAAGAAGGCTGAGCGCCAAAGGATTGAGGCCTTTGAACGATGGTGCTGGAGAAGACTCCTGTGAGTCCCCTGGACTGCAAGGCGATCAAACCGGTCAGTCCTAGAGGAGATCAACCTTGACTGCTCTTTAGAAGGCCAGATGCTGAAGATGAAATTCAAATACTTTGGCCACCTAATGAGAAGGAAGGAGTCACTGGAGAAGAGCCTAATGCTGGGAACGATTGAGGGCAAAAGAAGAAGGGGACGACAGAGAATGAGGTGGCTGGATGGAGTCACTGAAGCAGTCGGCGTGAGCTTAAATGGACTCCAGGGGATGGTAGAGAACAGGAAGGCTTGGAGGAACGTTGTCCATGGGGTCGCAATGGGTCAGACATGACTTTGCAACTAACAACAACAATAGTGAAAATTGTAATTGCTCTGAATTGGGAAAATGAATGTATAATGCACAGCTCTTATTCACAGGGATAGATAATTCAATGTTTCCAAGATAGTTAGGACTGTGTACCCCTCATGCAACCCATGGTCAATGGTGAATGTCAATTTCAGAAATATACCTAGAGGAGGCTAGGTTACTTACTCAGCATGTACTAAAAGGGATTTTTAAAAAAATCTTAAATACTTCTGATAGTGTAAAACAAGGGAGGGAACATGGTTCAAATAGTGGCAGAGTTCAAATACCTTTGCCAAAGATCATATCTCATTTTATCTTTAGTGGAACGTTAAACTGAACTTGAGAAAATTGTATCCTAGAGGGATCTTGATATCTCAACAAGTATCAGAGAGATTTCCTGGGATGACTGATTGACAAATGACTTAAATGAAAGTATTTCAGGGATATACTCTTGGTTGTTTAAATCCCGGTCTTCATCGACAAGAATACAAAATATCAATTACTTTTAACAGAACTGGAAAGGAATAATATGGGTGACAAAGAAAATTGACTAGATTAGTTGATGCAGTATTTAGAGGTGGCCACTTATTTTTAGTTCTCCCTGGAGAATCTGAATTTTATACAGCGCTATTTTGCTAATAATTGTCTCACTACTGAGGTAAAGTAGTGAAGTTTTATATTTGATTCCCATTTTCTGACTAATACAATGACTTTAGATGACCCTATTCTTGTAAAATCAGTCAACGCATCTTTGATACTATTTCAGCTCAAGATTCATCAACATGAATAGCTTGTTCCATTATTCCTAATTCTTCTTTTTCAATATATAACAGTGTGCTAGATATATATTTTTGTTCTCCTTTCACTTGGTAAAATTAAAGTGTCTCAAGGCTATATAATTAATTCAGCCTATTTAAATAAATGTCTTTTGAAAGTAGGAACGTTGTATTATTCTAACCTAACACTAAAGAGAATTTGTTTAGCAGAACACAGAGCCAAGAACATAACATCTGCTGCAGTTTATTTGTTTAGGCTCTGTCTATATTCTGACAATAAATGATGTGATTTACTTATATCTATTTCAAAGCATTTACATATCCATGTTGAGGATTTTTTCCTTGCAAAACATGGTTTCCTTGCATAGTGATATAAATTAAATAAGTAAGAATAGTCAGATTCATAAGTACTTATTTTAAAATAACATTTTGTGTGGCCTTTTTAAACTGTATGGTGGCCAATTTGATTTTTTTAATTGATCATTTATTTAATCAATAATAATAGTGCATAAAATGATCTGAATGTATCTTAAGCAGAAAGTTTTGATATAAATACAATAACAGGAACAATTAAAAAAAATATCTGATAATGTTAGCTACTTGGGCCAAGTAAATATCTTATGCTGCATCTTTATGAATGATTAGATTAGAAAACACAAAATCCTTGTTTGTTTGTTTATTTATTTATTTGTGTGTGTGTGTGTGTGTGTGTGTGTGTGTGTGTGTGTGTGTGTGTGTGTGTGAATTTATTTATATGCAATATTGATGTCCACCCTATGTATTCTGAGCAAGGTACAACAATTTGTTGTTGTTGTTGTTGTTGTTGTTGTTGTTGTTGTTGTTGTTGGTTGCAAAGTCGTGTCCGAGCCATTGACAACATTCCTCCAGGCCTTCCATTTAATCTCACACCGACTGCTTCAGTGACTCCATCCAGCCACCTCATTCTCCATCGTCCCCTTCTTTTGCCCTCAATCGTTCCCAGCATTAGGCTCTTTTCTAGTGAGTCCTTCCTTCTCATTAGGTGACCAAAGTATTTGAGCTGTGCAACAATTAAATTTGTTCAAAAGATAAAAACAAAAATAAAAGTGTAAATAAACAGTAAAATCATGCAATTAAAACTATTACTAAACATGATTAGTGCTCTTAAAGGTAAACTAATTGAATTCAAAGACCAAACTGGAGCAAAACTGCTTTAGCTAGAAATTTACTATTCATTCATTCATAGAAATGTATCAGATTTTCTTCTCCAGTGTAAAACAAATTAGAGTAATATATATTTTTTGTGTGATTTTTAAATCAATTTTCAGAGGTAATGCTTATAGACTCCAAATGTTTAGATTATGGAAATCTGCAAAGACTATTTAATGATAAATGGGTATATATGTGTGTGTGTGTACAGATGATAGAGAGAGAGAGAGAGCTGATATAGATGATGATAGATAGATGATAGATAGATAGATAGATAGATAGATAGATAGATAGATAGATAGATAGATAGATAGATAGATAGATAGATAGATAGATAGATAGATGATGATAGCAATAGCAATAGCACTTAGACTTATATACTGCTTCATAGTGCTTTACAGCCCTCTCTAAGCGGTTTACAGAGTTCAGCATATTGCCCCCAACAATCTGGGACCTTATTTTACCCACCTCGGAAGGATGGAAGGTTAAGTCAACCTTGAGCTGGTGAGATTTGAACAGCTGAACTGCTGAACTGCAGTGCTGCATTTTAACCACTGAGCCACAATCAATAGATTATATCGGGGTCTCCCCCTTTAGTTATGAATGTTGGAGATCTTCTTTTAATTTTTATATCTTTTTAATTGTTATATGTTTTTTATTGTAATGGATTTGACATGCTGTGAGCCGCCCAGAGTCCCCCGGGAGTTGGGCGGCATACAAATCTATTAAATTAAATTAAATTAAATTAAATTAAATTAAATCAGTAGGCTGAGAGTTCAATCTTAGGTAGAGGCAGATATTTCTCTCTCTTGGCACAATGAGAATACATCTGCTGAACAAAACTCCGCATTGGTGACAAGAAGGGCATCCGGCCAGTAAACACTCTGCTAGCTCCATTCAGTTGCCCAGATGCCCAGATTATGGGGTCATTTAAATATGATGATTATGAATCAATTTCTAGAATATTAGCAGAGAGGAAGTTCTTCCTTCCACTACCCTACATTTAACTAATTTCCTGCCCTGCGTGGGATACTTGGTAAAATGCTCTGCTAAAATCAAGTTCAGTTAGATCTGCAGCTTTACCACAAGTCTTATAAAGACGCTATCCCATCAAAGATGTGAGGTGAAATTAGTCTGGCAAGATATGTCCTTGAGAAATCCGTACTGAAATTAACGTTCACGATTTTTTTTTTCTAAATGATTTCTAATGCATTAGAACCCTATTATTCACCATCAAGGCCAGCACTTTATGCTGTGGAAGAATTCAAGAATAGCTCTTACTGGAGTAGAAGTTAAAATCAGACTGTAGTTTACATATAAAGTGTGATTGTTATAATATTGAATTGGATCATCTCTGTTGAGCTGAGAGGAGAAAAGCAAAGAGGAGAAAATATTATTTATGCCTCACACTTCTTTGTTCAAGAGTCTTGTCAATACAAATGGAATTTGTGAACTTTCATGCAGCAGTTTTAAAGATTATGATAAACTTCTCTTTTTTAAACTGAATCCTCCATCAACCTTAAAGTAAAATGTTTTTATTTGTATCTACACTTTTCAGTTGCTGGGAAGTTAGCACAGCACCAGTAATTTGTAATGCAAACTTTTGCGGTCCAAGAAGAACATTAATGCAAAAATATTAATGCTCAGATTTTATAGTATTAATTCCATCTGATTATAGATTCAGGTTTGAAATGACAACTAGAAGTTTGCCAAGTCGCAGAATGTTAAAGTGAGAATAAATCTCATAGAGGCGATGTGGATCTTTTCTTGGAATTCAGACATTTAGAAATAAAGCCGAGATTAAAAGTCTAATAGAAAATATTTATTTCAGTACAAAAACAATAAATCATGAATAGTTACATCTTGCTAATAAATCGTGACCGCTCCGGTCAGAATCAAAGGCAGAATAATAATAATGGAGAATCAGGAATGCACACATGCGCAGAAGATCACATCACGTGTCCTGCTTGTATTGGAATGTACCATAATATTAGGATAGGGATGCATCACCCTGCATAGACATACAACTGGCAATATTCACTACGTGACACAGAATATAATGATATGAAAAATTCATGTTTATTATTTAAAATGGGTTTTGCTGGTTTTTACTGTAACTACTGTACATCTGTAAAAGTGTTTCTTTTCTTTTCTCAAGATGTTTAAGTATATGAACATTTTCTTGTTTAGTAATGGGATAGATTGGACTGGTCTGATGAAAATCAATTAAGACTTTCAGCTAAATTTCAGAAATAAATGATAAGATTCAGAAATTCGTACCACTTTATAATGCCTTGGAAAGATCACACTTGGAATATTGTATCCAGTTAGAATAGAATAGAATAGAATAGAATAGAATAGAATAGAATAGAATAGAATAGAATAGAATAGAATAGAATAGGATAGGATAGGATAGGATAGGATAGAATTCTTTATTGGCCAAGTGTGATTGGACACACAAGGAATTTGTCTTTGGTGCATATGCTCTCAGTGTACATTTGTCAAGAATCATGAAGTACAACACTTAATGATTGTCATAGGGTACAAATAAGCAATCAGGAAACAATCAATATTAATATAAATTGTAAGGATATAAGCAACAAGTTACAGTCATACAGTCATAAGTGGGAGGAGATGGGTGATAGGAACGATGAGAAGACTACTAGTAATAGTAATGCAGCCTTAGTGAATAGTTTGACAGTGTTGAGGGAATTATTTGTTTAGCAGAGTGATGGCATTCAGGAAAAAACTGTTCTTGTCTTGGTGTGCAGTGCTCTATAGCATTGTTTTGAGGGTAGGAGTTGAAACAATTTATGTCCAGGAGGGGTCTGTAAATATTTTCACAGCCCTCTTTTTGACTCGTGCAGTATACAGGTCCTCAATGGAAGGCAAGTTGTCAGCAATTGTTTTTTCTGCAGTTCTGATTATCCTCTGAAGTCTGTGTCTGTCTTGTTGGGTTGCAGAACCAAACCAGACAGTTATAGAGGTGCAGATGACAGACTCAATACTTCCTCTGTAGAACTGTATCAGCAGCTCCTTGGGAAGTTTGAGCTTACTGAGCTGGCGCAGTTTGGGTTGCCATGATATAAAAAAAGGATGTTGAGACTCTAGAAAGAGTGCAAAGAAGAGCAACAAAGATGATTAGGGGACTGGAGACTAAAATATATTAAGAACATTTGAACAAATTGCGTATGTCTAGTCTAATTAAAAGAAGGACTAGAGATAACATGATAACAGTCTTCCAATATCTAAAGAGCTGCCACAAAGATGAGGGGGGCAATCTATTTTCCAAACCACCTGAAGGTAGAATAATATGGAAACTAATCAAGAAGAGAACCAACCTAGGACTAAGGAGAAATTTCCTGACAGTTGGAACAATTAATCAGTGGAACGAATTGCCTCCAGTGAATGCTCCAATAGTGGAAGTTTTTAAGAAGAAATTGGATAATCATTTGTCTGAAATGGTATAGGGTTTCCTGCCTGAGCAGGGGGCTGGACTAGAAGATCTCCAAGGTCCCTTTCAACTCTGTTATTCATATCAGAGTATGTACATTGAAAATGTTCTGATCCAGAAGTGAGCAAAAGGTATTATTTAAATTTCTACCTACACCTATCATATTGTCTTTATTTGAGTGATTTTTTTCCCCATAGGGTGGATATAAATTCCATTTGACCTTTATTTGGAGCATGGAACTTAGCAAATGTAAATTAATGACTAGCAACAAAGCCTTTGAACCAAATAACCCAATCAATCATTTGAAGAAATCCAAACTAAACTGTAAGTGGCTACCACCAAAAAATTGCCTTCTTTAGAATATAGCTCTGTGTAAAACTTTGCATGTTTTATGGTGAGCCTCTTTTAGGAGAAAATCAGTGGTAGATTCTCTTATAATTTTTATCATTTTTTTTCCAGACGTCCCCAAGGCATTCACATTCAAGGAGCCTATCATTAACTGCTACATCTATGAAACAAAAGGAATTGCTGGCTGAAAGATAGATTGCCTGCAGAAGTCGTTGAGACTTTTTTACACTAAAATCGATAAGTTTTGATTTTCCACATCAATTAACACACCCAAACAAATAACTCTAAAGGTCTAGATCAGAGTAATAACAAGTGCAAGGTCTGCAATAGTGGAAGATTATCAGGTCTGCAAGTGCAGAAATTCAGATGACCTATAGATGGCAGCAAAAAGATACAACGTGGATGTGGATGTGGATCAGAGGTGGTATTCACTTACTTTCCCTACCGTTTCGCAATTGTGAGCGTGCACATGTGAGCTTTGCTCGCATGCACCACTTCCACGCATGTGCACAGCCTTCCATGCATGCGCTTTGCTCACATGCATGGCTTGCATGCATGCAAATGGCTTCAAAATGTGCCTAAATAGAATGGCATAGCGCCAGGGCAGGTGGGCGCCCCCACCCACAGGTCGCCACTACCAGTTCACCCGAACCGGTCTGAACCGGCTGAATACTACCTCTGATGTGGATATGGATGTGGATGTGAAAGAAGGAGCAGGAGGAGGAGGAGGAGGAGGAGGAGGAGGAGGAGGAGGAGGAGGAGGAGGAGGAGGAGGAGGAGGAGGAGGAGGAGGAGGAGGAGGAGGAGGAAGAAGAAGAGGAGGGGGAGGGGGAGGAGGAGGAAGAAAAAGAGGAGGAGGAGAAAGAGAAAGAGGAGGAGGAGGAGAAGGAGGAAGAAGAAGAAGAAAAAGAAGAAGAGGAGTAGGAGGAGGAAGAGGAGGAGAGGAGGAGGGAGAGGGAGAGGGAGAGGGAAAGGGGAGACATTATAAGTTGTGAGAAACCAAAGAAGACAATAATGCTATTGAAGGTGTTACTTTTATTTTTCCTCTGAAAAAAGAGTGGTTAAGAGAGAGAGAAAATGTGGTTAGCTATATCAGTGTGAAATAAGGCAGATTTAATTTACTTTTTTGTTCTATCAGTATTTTGTTCCTCAGGAAGCTGAAAAATCAGCAGGGTTGAGTGTCACCTGGAGTTCTGCAACTTAGGAGCAACAGATATTTGGAAATTAAATCCTTCATGTTGCACTTCTGCTTAGGTGTTACTGATAGTTAGCACCATTTTCCCCCTCCCCCATTAAACACAAGAAATTTAAATAGACACCTCCAGTTGTACGAAGTGCCTGCCTAAATAAATATGTGTAAATATTAATATTTTCTTTTACACTGTAAATCTGAAAAATAAATCTTGAAACATCTATACTCAAATATCTTTGTAGTTCAACACTTTAAGAGCATTCCTCTCTTTCATAATGAGATATTGAGAATGATAAAATTTATATATATATTCAAATCCCAGTAAGGGTATGGCTATCTGATGAGAGCTAAGTAGCTCGAAATAGATCTATAATAGTCTCCCTTTATTTTCATTTATCAGCAAAACACACACACACACACACACACCATATATATATATATATATATATATATATATATATATATATATATATATATATATATATATATATATATATATATATATATATATATATATATATATATATATATATATATATCCATTTATTTTCATTTATCAGCAAAAATGTTACACATACACACACACACACAGAGAGAGAGAGAGAGAGAGAGAGAGAGAGAGAGAGAGAGAGAGAGAGAGAGAGAGAGAGAGAGAGAGAGAGAGAGAGAGAGAGAGAGAGAGAGAGAGAGAGAGAGAGAGAAAGCTCTCGCGGTTGGTTTTATTCTTGAGACCTACTATATACAGTAATTGTGAGTGGAATGTTCTACACATATCTTTATCACTATTTTCTATGATCTGCAGAGCATCATTAATCCTCCTAATGAATAAAGAAAGAAAGAACATCTCCATTGTACACTGCACAGGTCAGAAAATGAACTGAGAAGGTATCTACAGATCCCCTCACATCCTGGACACAAACTGTTTCAGCTCTTTTCCTCAAGATGATGCTATAGAGCATTGCATGCCAAAACGACTAGACACAGGGACATTTTTTTCCCTCATGCCATCACTGTGCTGAATACCTAATTCCCACAGTACTGTCTATGTCTAAGGATATATATGCATGCAATATAGCTGTATTATTATTATCCTTCTTGGCTTTTCTACTACCTTCTCTTATTAGTATAATTATTATGTTATATTACTCTGTTGTTTGTATGTACACTAAGAGTTTCTGTACCAGAGACTAATTCCTTGTGTGTCTAATTATACTTAGCCAAATAAACTCTATCTATTCTATTCTATTCTATTCTATTCTATTCTATTCTATTCTATTCTATTCTATTCTATTCTATTCTATTCTACTCTACTCTACTCTACTCTACTCTACTCTATTCTACTCTACTCTACTCTACTCCATTCCATTCCATTCCATTCCATTCCATTCCATTCCATTCCATTCCATTCCATTCCATTCCATTCCATTCCATTCTACTCTACTCTACTCTACTCTACTCTACTCTAATTATTTTTCCCTTTCTAGGATTCCACAGATCATATTTGATTAGTGATAAAAGTTTCCAAATTTTCAAACCCTTGCGTACAGATCTATAATTGTTTCTGAGAGCCAAAATGGTTTTGCTCAAGAGGTAAGGGATACCAGGACCAGTGGAACTATTTGTTTTAATTTCCGACAGTTTTACTGAATCATCAAAAGTAACCAAAGTCATCTTTGGAAAGTTCTAATTTTACATGAAACCAGACGGTCTGGAAACACTTCCGTGAGAAGGGATGGAGGAAATGAACTCCCCCCCACACACACACACACACACACAGCACTGGTCCAAAATACTTCAATATCATTTCACGACGTTGATCAAATGAAAAGAAAATTGTATAAAAGCACTGAGTTACTTTAGGAAGCTTCCTTGTGGAAGAGAGAGAATAATGGGGCTACCCTTAAACAGTGTTCGGAGACTTCAGCTAGTCCAGAATGCAGCGGTGTGAGCTGTTGTGGGTGCATCTAGATTCACCCACACTACGCGAGATGCAATGGCTGCCTATTGATCTCCAGACACAATTCAAGGTGTTGGTTATGACCTTTAAAACCCTACATGGCTCAGGGCCAGATTATCTACGAGACCGCCTGCTACCTCACACTTCTCAGAGATCAGTGAGATCCCACAGAGTTGGGCTTCTCCAGGTTCCGTCAGCTAAACAATGTCGGCTGGCAGGGCCATGGGAAAGGGCCTTCTCTGTGGCTGCTCCAGCTCTCTGGAACCAGCTGCCGCCCGAGATCCATACCACCCCCACCTTATTGGCCTTCCAGAAAGCCATTAAAACCTGGGTTTTCCGGCAGGCCTGGAACCAGTGACGTAAAGAGAAGATGCAGATTGAAAGGATTTTATCAGTGTAAACATCCGTAAAGCAATAAAAACTTGGCTCTTCCGGCAGGCGGGGTGAAAGTGAGACCGAGTAGATTATCTCGGGGTCTCCCCCCTTTAGTTCTGAATGTTGGAGATCTTCTTTTAATTTTTATATCTTTTTTATTTATTTATTAGACGCTTATTTATTGTTATATGTTTTTTATTGTAATGGATTTAACATGCTGTGAGCCGCCCAGAGTCCCCCGGGAGTTGGGCAGCATACAAATCTATTAAATTAAATTAAATTAAATTAAATTAAACATATTTTAACTTGTTTTTAGATGTTTTTGTTATTTTGATTTCTGTTGGTTTTCTGTTGTGAGCCGCCCAGAGTCCTTGAGGAGTTGGGCACCATATAAACCTAACTAACTAACTAACTAACTAACTAACTAACTAACTAACTAACTAACTAACTAACTAACTAACTAACTAACTAACTAACTAACTAACTAACTAACTAAACAAACAAACAAACAAACAAACAAACAAACAAATAAATAAATAATAAATAATGCAAACATACTGTATCTGGTCTGACAGGCAATAGGTCTCCATGTTTAACGAAGCCTTCTGCATCTTGTACCCCTTGTTCATTTTAAGTGTGGAAGACGAGAAACAGAACTGCACACCAAGTGTTTGTGTTGCCTAATTGCTATTGGAACTCAGTCCCAGTCAACAGCTTGCAGAAGGCACATCTGCCAAGGACATCTTGCTCTGCACTTGCCTCAGTCAACGAGTGACATATATACCATCGTCAAGTTGATTCCTAGCCCAGTTTTCATTTTTCAGAACGTTCAAGGAGAGGAAGGATGTCGTGCAAGCCACGATGGAATCTGCCTCATGACTCACACAGAGCCGAGTTCTTTGCAAGAACCTGGGCACTCATGTTTCTTAACATTAATTTTAACGTTCGTCATTTCAAGCTGCAAAACGAGGGTAGATAAAACAGAACCTTGTATTTTAGATAAGCCATGCTCTATAGATACATATCATTCTTCTCTGGCAATTTTCCTCTCCGAAAATAATTTCACCAGTGAATAATCCTTATTTCTGCACTGTGTCTTGGATTCAGTACATGATCTGTTTCCTCTACTTTTTATACTTATGGCTATAGACAATCAGGATTAAGGAAAAGCAGATTCAATCCCTGTTAAGCTCACTGTGTGATTCCAAGTCCAATCTTCCCCAACCAAAAAAGTCAATTAATCAGAATAGAGCTGGAAGGAACCTTGGAGGTCTTCTAGTCCAACCCCCTGCTTAAGCAGGAGACCCCATATCATTTTAGATAGGTGACTGTCTAGTCTTTTCTTAAAAACCTCCAGTGATGAAGTCCCTGCAACTTCTGAAGGCAAGCTGTTCCACTAGTTAATTGTCCTCACTGTTAGGGAGTTTCTCCTTAGTTCCAGGCTGCTTTTCGCCTTGATTAGTTTCCATCCCTTGCTTCTTGTCTTGACTTCTGGTGCTTTGCAAAATAAGTTGACCCCCTCTTTTTTGTGGCAGCCCCTCAAATACTGGAACACTGCTATTGTGTCACTCCTAGTCCTTCTTTTCTCTAGACTGGCCACACCCAATTCCTATAAGTAACAAGCCAAAAGCCAACAAGTTCTAGGCTGCATTAACAGAGGGATAGAATCAAGATCACGAGAAGTGTTAATACCACTTTATAATGCCTTGGTAAGGCCACACTTGGAATACTGTATTCAGTTTTGGTCGCCACGATGTAAAAAGGATGTTGAGACTCTAGAAAGAGTGCAGAGAAGAGCAACAAAGATGATTAGGGAACTGGAGGCTAAAACATATGAAGAACGGTTGCAGGAACTGGGTATGTCTAGTTTAATGAAAAGAAGGACTAGGGGAGACATGATAGCAGTGTTCCAATATCTCAGGGGTTGCCACAAAGAAGAGGAAGTCAAACTATTCTCCAAAGCACCTGAAGGTAGAACAAGAAGTAATGGGTGGAAACTAAACAAGGAGAGAAGTAACTTAGAACTAAGGAGAAATTTCCTGACAGTTAGAACAATTAATCAGTGGAACGGCTTGCCTCCAGAAGTTGTGAATGCTCCAACACTGGAAGTTTTTAAGAAGATGTTGGATAACCATTTGTCTGAAGTAGTGTAGGGTTTCCTGCCTAGGCAGGGGGTTGGACTAGAAGACCTCCAAGGTCCCTTCCAAATCTGTTGTTATTATTATTAATATTGTATTAGCACAATCTGCATCTGCCTCTTCACAACACAACTGTTCCTCTTCAAAACAGAGAGACATCGCTCTGAATCTTTTCACTGGGCAAAATAACAGAACCGAATAATAGAGTTGGAAGGGTCTTTGGATGTCTTCTAGTCCAGCCCACTGGTCAAGCAGGACTCCTATACCATTTCAGACAGATGGTTGCACAATATCTTCTCAAAAACCTCCAGTGTTAGAGCATCCACAACTTCTGGAGGCAATTTGTTCCACTGATTAATTGTTCTGATTGTCAGGAAATTTCTCCTTAGTTCTAGGTTGCTTCTCTCCATGATTAGTTTCCATCCATTGATTCTTTATCCTGCCTTCAGGTGGTTTGGAGAATAAGTTGACCCCCTCTTCTTTGTGGCAGCCCCTCAAATATTGGAACACTGCTTTCATATCACCCCTAGACCTTCTTTTCATTAAACTAGACACGCCCAATTCCTGCAACCATTCTTCATACGTTTTAACCTCCATTCCCCTAATCATTTTTGTTGCTCTTCTCAGCACACTTTCTAGCGTCTCAACAATTCATTCTTAAAGCTGTTTCTTTAGGTTATTCCTATTATACCACCCACCTTTTTAATATTATTAAGGCTGTAAACTAATTGAAGAGCTTTCAGTGGATGAGCTGTCAGCTCATAATCAATTAACAGCACGAAAACATTCTATTCATAACAGCAGAGGAGTAAATCCCATTGAAATCCCTCTTTTCTTTCAGACAGGAAATCCATCTTGCTTGCTTTCCACAAATCAGGCAAATACACAGCGAGATATCCATCTTAGAAAACTGGAAGTATTCCATTTCTAATCTTCCAATTAAGAAATTGGACTCCTCTGTTCTTCCGTCAGGATATAGCTTAGTGTTCCCCCATCTCACCGACAGTTTGGCATGGTCTCCTTGATTGGGAATCCATTTCACTTTCTTATTGTATAAAAATAAGCCTTTGGGAAATAAGATTTACTACCTTTTATTTGTTTCAGCATGAATCGTGTTTTATGTGAGTCTGCCTTTAGTCCACAACACACCAGCTCATTTCTTTCTGTAAAACCTCAAGCCAACAGGTTTAGGTCAAGTCACAACGATGGTTTCGGCAATGCAGGAAGGCACAAGTTGTTTCAGAGCATCATTTAGAGTCAAGTCAATTGGGGACATATTTTGTTTATTCTATAGCAATAGCAATAGCACTTAGACTTATATACCGCTTCATAGTGCTTTACAGCCCTCTCTAAGCAGTTTACAGAGTTCAGCATATTGCCCCCAACAATCTGGGTCCTCATTTTACCCACCTCAGAAGGATGGAAGGCTGAGTCAACCTTGAGCCGGTGAGATTTGAACAGCTGAACTGCTGAACTACAGTGCTGCACTTTAACCACTGCGCCACCTCGGTTCTTCTAGACACTCTATCCTTATTATATGGATTTGGAACTCTCTGCTTAAGGAAGTGTGCAGCTGTATGGATCTAAGATTTATGCAAGCAATTATATGATTTGGAGTTGAGGTTGTCCCTGAACTTCAAACACCACTGACAGTTATCCCCTTTTTCAGGAGCTCATTCTTGAGAGCAAAACGTTATAGATCCAGAACCAGCCTATTTTCCTTACAGGGGACAATTATCTTCACCATAACTAATATCTCAGGAATAGACCCTTAGGAGCAGAATATTTGGAGCTGGAAGGAACCTGGAGAATTACACTAACTGTGTAAGCACCTATTGGAAGGAATATCCATCTGGTTCAGTTCCAAGCCGGGAGGAAGGCACTGGAAATAAAATGGAGGCTGGAGGCTGATTGGAAAGAGGGTCCATTTATTGATGAAGCAGAACCACCAAGCACATGGGATTCTGGGCAGCTGACAAAATGGAGTTGAGAGTGGGGGTTTATACCATCTTTTGGGCTTTGCAATTGAGCTTCCTGTTCCTGTGCAAGAACATGTCCTTTAATGTTCTATTGGCTGTTGTCAGATTCCTATGGGGTTATATAGGGGTCATAGCTGGCTCTATAGGCAAAAGAAGAAATGCAAATCCTAGGTGCTTGACTGAGCTAATTTGCTCAACCCCTGGCATATTGTTTATCTGAGCTCCCAGGTGAAGTTTGGACTGCTGTCAGATGGTGCAATGAAGGGGCTTTGGACTGCTCTGGGCTGCTTCTAATCCTACCATTCTGCCTTTGTTTCAGAATATCCTGTCTTGAATGGATTACCAAATCTGCATTTCTGAAAGGTGGCCTCCTCAGTTTCTGCTTGGGGCAGGGAGACTGGGGTTGCTTCCTACCTCTAAAAAAAACATGTTGACAGCTCCGACGAGCCATCCGGCTCAGAGCTGGCATTCAGGCTGGGGGGTGGGACATCATGAAGCCGGCATGCAGCCCTGGGCGCTGGTGGATGACGTCAGCCAAGGCAGCAGCTGTTTATCAGCTGGGAGTTGGAGACAGACCATGATTGCTAGCGCGGATGGGAGAGTGATTACATTGGGCGTTGGCTACAGAGACAAACTGCTAATTTGGATTAGCAAATTGGAGCACGTGGGTGTTGCGCACGAAAAATAAAGGTGGTGGGAGGAACACAATACACAGATTTAACTTTGAGTGTTCGTGCGGAGTTTGTGAGGAGAAGCCTAGTAAAACCTGGATACAAATCAGCATTGGTTGTGTGGTTATTTCTACGGACGCTTATTCCGGAACTTGATGCATGTTTCTCCATTTCTCAGTTAGGGAAATATAATATTCTGCCTTTTTTTAATATTCCTCAAAATATTTCTTTCTTCTAGGAGAGGGAGGCTTCCCACACACCAAAACTTTTCGGAGCACCTGATCTTACCAACTGTTTACCCTGAGAATTCATCAGAATTTTATTTATTTATTTATTTATTTATTTATTTATTTATTTATTTATTTATTTATTTATTTATTTATTTATTTATTTATTTATTTATTTATTTATTTATTTATTTATTTATTTATTTATTTATTTATTTATTTTTATTTTTTATTTATTTTTTATTTATTTTGTCAACACGTGTACAAGATAACAGGTTATGATATAAACAGATATAAATAGATCAGTGTTCTAAAGGCCCCAATGAGTTCCCAGAGTTAAGTCCCAAAAGAGGTGCTGGGATGTAAATATGAGTTGTACAACATTATTGTACGGGACACGTTCATCAAACCATCCGTTTTATCTTGTTATTTTCTGTCTCTATGGAATTTGACCCAATAGGAGACACCATAACTGTGACTCAAATCTCGTACAATCCATGAATTTAATAATAATACTGGTATTTCATTTCAAGGCTGAGTTCAGCTTTTCTCCAGTCGAAGGTCCAAACAAGGTATCAGTGAAAAAAGCAAATGGCTGTAAAATAAATTTCAAATCATCACTTGGATATCTTAAAGTTTTATGCATCCTTTGCAATAAAAGCGCTGTTTCTACCACTTATTGAGGAAAGTACTACATGAGCATTTATCTGCCAAATAAGAACATTTTTTGGCTTTGCAAACATCTTTTTTTTAATGAATAAAAATATAGTCTCCTTATTTTTCTAAAGGCCCTCAATCAGCTTTCCATTGAATTTATTGGGTTGGAGCCAGACCTAGCTATGCTTTTGAGTAAATGAAGGCATGACCAGATGAATTGCATTATTTTACTGTTTAATAAATATACCGCAGCAACTTCTGAAATGGTATTATGTGAATAACACAGCCATTGCACTTATTTCAAGGCTTAAGAATGAGATTCATGCCTTTTGTACAATGTCACACAACCGATCTAATTGAACTTATTATGGAATAGTTGCGGTTGAAACAATCAGCACATTCACCAGCTGAAACAAGACATTTGTGGGATAAACACCGGAAAGGAACTCATAAAGTAGTTTTCAACTTACGACCACAACTGAGTCAAAATTTCTGTTGCTAAGTGAGACATTTGTTAAGTGAGCTTTGCCCCATTTTATGACCTTTCTCACCACAGTTGTTAAGTGAATCACTGCAGTTATTAAGTTAGTAATGTATTTGTTAAGCCAATCTGGTTGTTGTGGTCCGCCAGCGGCCTGCGGAGCTGGCGGCAAAGTCGGACAGCAAGGAGGCTGGGGAGGAACAGGGGGATCCTGTTCTCAATGTGCACATGCGCAGAGCTGCCAGAAGGCAAGAACAGAGGACAAGGACTACTCGGGAGTAAGGCTTGGCGATAATTTGCGCCTTTCATAGGTTATATAAGTGGAGCACAAGGGAGGGCTCATCGCAGGAAGCAACTTTGTTCAACTCGTGTCATTCTAGCTTGGACTCTGTGTTTTCTGTTTGGCCTTGCCAAGTTTCTTGCTAATTGGTCTTTGGCAGCTTGTCCAGAAAGATCAAGGTTCGTGTGCTTATCTGCCTTTCCCCAAAAGACTGTTATCGGACTAGTTATCATTGTTTGGGACTTATTACAGCTGGGAATGAAAATAATTACCAGCTGATAAAATAAAAGAGTTTTTTGGGATGCCATTTGTGCTGTATTATTGATAAGGAAGCCTAGGTCAGAACACTGGTTTCCCCACTGACTTCACTTGACAGAAGGTTACAAAAGATGATCACATGACCCCAGGACACAGCAACCGTCATAAATACTAGTCAGTTGCCAAGCCTCTGAAGTTTTGATCCCATGACCATGGGGATGCTATGATGGGATAAGTGTGAAAACTGGTCATAAGTCACTTTTTTTCAGTGCTGTCGTAACTTTGAATGATCACTAAATAAACCATTGTAAGG
>JALIGW010000021.1:7380787-7410787 GCA_023053685.1 Diadophis punctatus similis
GAATAGAATAGAATAGAATAGAATAGGAGAGGAGAGGAGAGGAGAGGAGAGGAGAGGAGAGAAGAGAAGAGAAGAGAAGAGAAGGGAAGGGAAGGGAAGGGAAGGGAAGGGAAGGGAAGGGAAGGGAATGGAATGGAATGGAATGGAATGGAATGGAATAGAATAGAATAGAATAGAATAGAATAGAATAGAATAGAATAGAATAGAATAGAATAGAATAGAATAGAATAGAATAGCAGTAGGGTAGGGTAGGGTAGGTTAGAGTAGAGTAGAGTAGAGTAGGATAGGGTAAAAGAGAACAGAACAGAACAGAACAGAACAGAACAGAACAGAACAGAACAGAACAGAATAGAATAGAATAGAATAGAATAGAATAGAATAGAATAGAATAGAATAGAATAGAATAGAATAGAATAGAATAGAATATTCTTTATTGGCCAAGTGTGATTGGACACAAAAGAAATTTGTCTCCGGTGCATAAGCTTCCTGTATACATACAAGCAACAAAATGATAAAACATAAATCATAAGATACAATCATATGGTATAAGATACATCATAAGATACCAATAGGAGTAGGTGATAGGAAAGGTGAGAAGGATAATAGTAATACATTCCTACTACATGATTAGATATTAGGTATAAGATGGCGCTGTGGGAATTATATGTTCAGAGAGTGATGGCATGGGGGAAGAAACGGTCTTTGTGCCTAGTTCTTTTGGCATGCAATATGGATATATAGCTAAGACCTGAACTATCGTGTTTCCCTGAAAATACGACCTACTCAGAAAGCAAGTCCTAGCTTGATTTTTACATGTGTGCCCAATATAAGCCCAACCCCCAATATAAGCCCTAGTTAAGACCCCGCCCACCCCAAGGTGCATGGGTACCCAAGGTGCATGGGTAAAAAATTAAGCTAGGGTGGGGTGGGGGGTGGAGCTACCCTACTACTTATCTTCAGACATTCGCAGCTAGGCCTCACACACCCTGACACCTGCCTTGCTGGCCCATTTCTTCTGCAGCTGGCAAGGCTTTCCTGAAGGCCTCTGCAGCTGATAACAGAGCTCCGGATCAATCCGGAGCTCGGTTATCGGCTGCAGAGGCCTTCAGGAAAGCCTTATTGGCTGCAGAAGAAGTTCCTACAGTGAAAAGGAGGCTGGGGGCAAAGTGTGCAAGCGAGGTGAGTCAGTGGATGACTCCCCCCCCCCGAAAATAAGACCTGGTGCCTTTTTGGAGGGCAAAAAAATATAAGGCAGGATCTTATGTTCGGGAAAACATGGTAGGAATTTCCAAGATAATTCATTTAACAAAACACACTTCTGCATAGATAAAATTAAGTTTCATTTGATTTCATTTGCTGATAACTTCGTGAAAATCTGAATTTGAAAAGATTCACATTCATTTTCATTGGTCTTACCTTATATTAAAATATTGCCCAGTTACAGTGTTGATTATCAAACTATACTTTTATATATAAAGATTTCTAACAATGTGGGACTACTTATTAGTCCCCTTGCACTGTTTTGCCATGGGACTACATAGGCAACTTCATCTTCAGTGCTAGGAAGGAGTGGGACCTGCTTCCTGTTAATATACAGTACCTTATTCTGCATGTTTGAGTGGGGATATGGTTTTCTCAGTGGTAGTGCCTTGACTGAAACATTATTTTCTAGAATGGGATAGAATTATTTATAGGCCAAGTGTGATTGGACACACAAGGAATTTGTCTTTGGTGTATTTAGTCCCACCCTTTTTGCTTTTGGTGATCCATAGTTCTGGGGAATTAGCTTCCTCCTGTGTTAGAGTCTCCTCTGTGTTTGTAAAGACAGGTGGGAGTGAGGTTACAGAGATCTGCTCCTTAAAGAAACATTCCTTAATTTTTAGCAGATGGTCTCGTGAGTATGAAATCTGTAGAGAATCGCTGAGAATAATAGAAAATAAAGAAACCATTTGAGAGCATTTCACCGAGGCAGCCTTCATCAGCACCATCTTGGATCATTTTCTGCTTGATTGTTTGTCTGGGATTAATTTTTGCCTATCTGATCCAGGCTGCTGAAGCAGAAGTGTTCTGGTCTTTTGATTTCCTTCTTAGCTGTTAACTAAAAAGGAAACAAAAATGTACAGGGATAAACCTACTACTTGGAGGATTTAGAATGAGCTTTCCAGTTGGCTGTAGCAGATGTTACAAACCCCACTTCATTCTAGCCCTGATGATGTTACCTAGTTGGGTAATGAAATGTCTTCAAGAAAATAACCAAGCTCAGAGAGCACCAAGGACCCCACACAGTTCAACCCTGAGCTAAAATATTTTCCTCCATTGGTATTTCTAACAAAAGCCTTTGTTATCTGTTGAAATAGCCACTAGCAGATATCAAAGTGCCCGAGACACCCCAATGGTATGAATTGCAAACTATTTCTTCTCTCTTGCTATATCTACATGTGCAGTTCTGCATCCAAGCTATTTGATCTTTTGAACCTATTTCATGTTTAGTGTTAGTGTTTCCCCTCCGAGTAACCATAGTTTCCATTAAGAGGTGATAAATATTGCTCTAATTATATCATCCCAATTAATTCCACCTCACTCTGCCCTGTAGCCACTGAAAGCTCTTCCAGATAATTATGAGACTAATTAATTTATGTCCTAAGAAATTAAAATGATTTTGCAAGAATATGTGAAAAAATAAGCAGAAGAGTAGAACAAACTAGCATTTTGATTAAACTAGTGCTACTTTTACATACACAGAGAGAGAGGGGGGAGAGAGAGATGAAAATGTATGTGTGCATTTGTGAATATGTGGCTGATAAGCTTAGTGATATATTTAACTCTCTTGGTATTAATTAGGAAATGGGGAAAACAATCTTCAATTTTATTTCTGAGTATAAATAATTCCAATTTACTTGGAGAAGTATTCTAAGAAGTCTAAATACTTCCTAGCCATATCTCCTTTGTTGACTTCAATTTTCATTTAATGATTCATCCAATTATCACTAATAGGTATAGTATGAGCCTGTCCATTGCTTATTCTAAAGTAAGCCCTTTTTCATTTAGTGTAATACTTTGACTGGTATAATCTATATTGAAGTCTAGAGTTGGGATCAAAACCATTGCGACAAAAAAAACAATACAGTATAGTGCAAATAGCTGATTTATTGATCTGATCTATTCCCTAACATAACATATGAGTGGGTTTGGTTAGTAAGCAATGGAAGTAGAAACGAAGAAATGCAGTGATACTATTAAATATTGGGCATCATACATCTCACATGAGGTCTAAGGTAATCAATATCCTCGGGAACAATTTCTTTTGTAGTCACTCTGATCCTCGGAATACTATTGAATTGAAATGAAATCAATACAGACATTGAACAGTGGCCTGCCTCCAGTGAAATCTATTTCCAGGAATATTTATTTATTGTATTTCTTTGCCTATGAACATGGACAATCCACAATGCAACCAAACATGTGAATAAAACTACAGCATTGAAATTATAAAATAATTAGCTAATAGACTTTGAATCCTATTTGCTAACTGAGACATTCTCCAGAAGGCCAACATGAAAATATGCTATTTACAAATTTTGCAGACATTAAAGAGTAAATTCTGTTCCTAAAGGAGGCCATATTGTTCACAGAGCTGTCTGAGGTACCATGGACAGCTCAGCAAAACTACGCAATGTACCTCTTGTAGATGAGCAAAGAGAATTGCCATTCTTTTGTTCCAGAAGCATTGATGGCGAGCCACTAACATAAGGAACCAGGAAAAACCTTAAAACAGATGCCCTGGGACTTCCAGAAGACACAGATACCTCAAAACTACTCAGGAAGATTTGTTACATATCACTTTGTTTGCTGTGCATCTATGAAGCATGTCTTCAAATGCTTTATACAACCTTCCTAAGAAACCTTATGAATGTAAACGCAGGCAGAGTTCAATTTTACAAAGAAGTAAGAGCTTCTAAGAAGCTCTTTAGCAAACAAAGCATTCTCTTAGGGGGCCGTGAAGCCTTTCTCTCTTTTATTCCCACCTCTAGCTACCAAGTACTAGAGTCAATTTATTCATTCTAGTATTAAAAAGGACTGAAATTCAAGGCCAAATGACATAAGATCAGGCTGTGGAATCTGAGTTTTTTATTTTTTTTATTTTTTTACACATCCTGTGATAGAATAGAATAGAATAGAATTCTTTATTGGCCAAGGGTGATTGGACACACAAGGAATTTGTCTTTGGTGTATATGCTCTCAGTGTACATAAAAAGACAAGATACATTTGTCAAGAATCATGAGGTACAACACTTAATCATTGTCATAGGATACAAATAAGCAATCAGGAAACATTCAATATTAATTTAAATTGTAAAGATACAAGCAACAAGTTACAGTCATACAGTCATAAGTGGGAGGAGATGGGTGATAGGAACGATGAGAAGACTAATAGTAATAGTAATGCAGCCTAGTGAATTGTTTGACAGTGGTGAGGGAATTATTTGTTTAGCAGAGTGATGGCATTTGGGGAAAAACTGTTCTTGTTTCTTGGTGTGCAGTGCTCTATAGCGTCGTTTTGAGGGTAGGAGTTGAAACAATTTATGTCCAGGATGCGAGGGGTCAGTAAATCTTTTCACGGCCCTGTTTTTGACTCGTGCAGTATACAGCCTGCCCAAATATGAATGTTCAACATTTCTCTCCAAAACAGTTGGAGTTAACAGTTAGGGTCATCTAAAGGTTAGTTTCACTTTAGCTGGGCTTAACACAACTATATATATTCAATACATAACACACACCTCAGGGCTACCTATGACCTGGATTTGAAGTACTGGTGGCCAGCACTTCCACTGAAGTCATGTGATCATATATTGTGAGCTCAGCTATTGGCACACATTTATTGTTGTTTGAAGTGTCCTGCGATCACATGACAGTGATTTGCAATTTATTTCATATTTTTTTTTGCTGGAAACTTGAGATATACTTCAGGTTTCAAGCAATAAATAAATAAATGACCATTTTGGACAGTGGATTCATGTAGCAATCATCACCTTCACAGCATTCACTTTACGATCTCCATGTTCACCTAAACACCACTGCATAAAAGATTGTACAGCCAGGTGCAGTCATGTGGGGACCTGCTTAATGACTGGCCAGACTTAATACTGTAATGCTGTGCTCAATTACAGTTGTAAGTCAAGGAGAACCTGTATTTCCCAGGTGATGCTTGTAGCCTTTTCTTTACAAGTAGCATCTTGTTCAGTGTGGAAGAATAAATAGTAACTTGAAGTGGGTCTCCAGGATTATCGATAGTTACCTAGTATGGTTCTTTCAAAAGGTGGGCCTTAAGAGTCATGGTGGCGCAGTGGTTAGAATGCAATATTGCAGGCTGATTCTGCTGACTGCCAGCAGTTCGATTCTCACCAGTTCAAGGTTGACTGAGCCTTCCATCCTTCCAAGGTGGGTAAAATGAGGACCCAGATTCTTCTGAGCTTTTGGACTTGTGCTGGAGCCCATCTTCAAACCCATCCTCTCTCTAGCACAGGTGTTTCAAACTCAATTTCATTGAGGGCCGCATCAGGGCTGTGGTTGACCTTGGCCGGGCAGGTGTGGCCAACTGGGTGGGTGTGGCCAACTGGGTGGGCGTGGCCAGCCACATCCCAAACTGCTGGCATGTTTCCTCTTCGCACTGGGTAGACAGGGCTGAACCCACGCTGGCCCAATGTTTCCTCTTCACATTGGGTAGACTGGGCTGAAGTGATGCAGGTCGACCCCTTACATTTTCCAGGATGGCTCTGCAGGCCAGATCCAACCATATTGCAGGCCAGATGCAGCCCGTGGACCTTGTGTTTTACACCCCTCCTCTAGCAGAGTATGTGCTGTTCTGTGTATGGCATTTATAGTGCCTGTTGTAAGTGGCTTTTTAGATGTTGATTGTTGTGTATTGGTTGGGATCAGGGATGGTTTTCACTTACCTTCCCTACTGGTTCGCAAATGTGAGCGCGCGTGCCTCTGCACATGGGCACTGCCACTTTTGCATGTGCTTTACTCGCACCCGAGCCTTGCATGCATGTGCGTGGCCTCAAAACCGTGCACAAATAGGATAGCATAGAGCTGGGGCAGGTGAGCGGGGCCACCCCACAATTTCCACTACTGGTTCGGGCCAGGGGTGGGTTCCACTTACCTTCACCACCGGTTCGCATCGTGACATTTCACGTGTGTGAGTTTGTTCTGCTCACACGAGTGCGTCCTCCCATGCGATTTGGCTTCTGTGCATGCTCAGAAGCAGGAATTAGCCCGAAACACAGCTGAGGAGCTCATCAGCTGTGCTTCGGGTGAAGAAATAAAGGACAGCATTCACCCGCGGGCAGGAGGGAGGGCCCTTTTTCAAGCCACAGAAGGGGAAAAATGCAAAAAAAAGATGGTGGCATGCATGGAACAGCACCGACAGTGATAGCACCAGTGGGTCGCTACTGGTTCGGGCGATCTGGTCCGAACCGGGAGGAACCCACCCCTGGTTCGGGCGAACCAGATCAAACTGGCTGAATACCACCTCTGATTGGGATGTGTTGATACCACACAGAGAACACAACACACTCTGCTAGAGTGAAGTTCCCTGAAGTTTGGCTCCAGCACTAATCCAAAAGCTCAGAAGATAAAACCTCTTGTCCTGGTGACCAACCCAGATTGTGCTATCACTATTAACTAATGTGAGACCACTGTAAGCAAGTTTTATTTCACCAGTTAGCCTTAGCAGTGTTTTGCAATGAAAGCTACAAGAGACAAGCAGAAGAAGGAAGGAAGAAAGAAAAAATGAATCTATTGCTTGCATTTAAATATAGAGTTATCTAAGAATAGGTGACTTATTGACTTTTACATTTATTATTACAGACCCTGAGGAGTTAGGAATCTGGAATGCAGACAGTTATTCATACTTATTTTCTGCGTAGGTGTCTATGTGTTGAATAACTTAAGACACTGTGGGTGCAGTTGCAGTTGAAGTTTTGTGTTTCTTCCCCCTCACTTCTCTGAAGGCCATTAATGATGTAAATAAAATTATACCAAATATTTTTTTTCAAATAATTTTATTAAGTATTGCAGTTGTACAGATTGCAACTAATACAAACTACCAGAAATAAAAGACTAGAGAGAAAAATATATAGAGTACAGAAAAGGGGAAAAAAGTATAAAAGGAAGAAGAGAAGAGAAAGAAAATGTAAGAATATAACAAGAAATAAATGTAAAGGTATAGCTTCTCCCTTTGTCTCAACAAGTATAAATATTTTAACAGTTTATTACTTTTTAAAAAATAATACAACCAATAATCTCTTCATCCATATCACATTTTTTCCCTCTAAAGACAGATCTTTAAAACTACAGTATGTCATTCAGGGCTGGTCAGTAAAAGTCCATTAAAGGTTATCAAAAATAACATCTATGTTAACCTCGATAAAATAAAACAACTTCATATTCCTTTACTTTACTTTTAACAATCTTAAACTTTAATCCTTTCAAATAGGAACTTGATTACTTTTTGTTTTTCTCTGTCCCTTCTCAAAATTTTAACAGGTTTCTTTCAGAGCAATATACAATGATTCAAATTGTTACTTTACAAGATTATTCATTTCAGAGGGGCATCAAAACAAATCTATCTGTTCTTACACGAAGACTAATAATTTCCAATATCCTTCCATTTCTAAACATAAATGGCATAAAAATGTAAGTTTCTTAATGATTATTTAAAGCAGTATATAACTAAAAAGGAAGAAATAAATCCAACAAAGAATAAGCAATAATACTTATCTGTCACGGTGTGAACATTGTCAGTTGTATGTCTATGCAGGGTGATGCACCCCTATCTAATATTATGGTACATTCCAATACAAGCAGAACACATGATATGATCTTGTACGCATGTCCACATTCCTGATCCACCATTAATTTCCTTTGACTTGGCTCTTGACCAGAACGGTCACGTTTTCTTAGCAAAGATGTAATTATTCAGGATTTATTGTTTTTGTACCGAAATAAATATTTCTATTAGACTTTTAATCTCGGCTTTATTTCTAACTGTCTGAATTCCAAGTAAAGATCCAAATCGCCTTTATGAGATTTTATTCTCATCTCTCAACATTATCAGTCTTTTTTGCCAGTTAATATTAACCAGACTCCTGTTACTTGTAACAAAATTTTTGCTTAGTCACATATAAGCATTACCATCACTGTGTGTATAACTGTTGATTTTAATTGTCCTTCTTCTAGCCAAATATTCCTTTAGCCGTTTATTATCCTCTTTTGCAATGTAAGTTAGCTTTTAGAGGCATTAAGTAAAAAAAAATAGTCAAATTTCAAATTTATCCCCAAGTCCAGTTTTGTAGGTTTTTTAAATTTCTGTCTGAGTTATCTGCAGTCTACTTTTTTTAATGGCTTCTCTTCCAGAAATGTGACACTCACTTTCACGTCTTAGTTCCTCTGTCTTTAACAATTACAATGTTTCAAGTTTAAAGCCACAGATCTTCCAATTTCCCAGTGCAAGAAAGCATAAGAAGTTTAAAACAACAAGAAATCCAAAATAATTCCTCTCGCCACTTTTACTCTGACTTCTCCATTGCCGTTTCTCTTCTTTCACATTTGTGTGCTGTCAGTTCTTATTCAAATTCAGCTCCATTATCATCAAATGCCGCTTAGAATGAACCATTCTTTACTGTAATGGGATATGAATTGAAAGGTTGCTCTATGCGTGACCCAAGGTAAGTTCCTGTAAGCTATAAATCCTTGCCAACCATTGCTGGTTGCTTCTGTCCACTGTCTATCTTTCATTGAGCATCTGTGTCTTCTTAGTCTACTTCCAGTGAAGTCACTTTCTCTAGTAGACCACTTAGATATGGACAGTCTGCTCCTGGAATGGAAATAAAAGGAAGCTGATGAAAAACAGCAGAGGACAAATTCTACCTGACTGCTTTGAGCCCAGTGAGTTATCTCAGATTGAAATCCACCAAGCAATATTTGTTCTCAACCCATGCAAGGAAGAAGCTCAGCCAAGAAAGCTTCCCTCAATTACCTCTTTGATGTCACCTGTACAGACTTAGAATTTTGCCCAAGTATCAACCAGACAAATTGTTTTCTACTGTTAGAATAGAATAGAATAGAATAGAATAGAATAGAATAGAATAGAATAGAATAGAATAGAATAGAATAGAATAGAATAGAATAGAATTCTTTATTGGCCAAGTGTGATTGGACACACAAGGAATTTGTCTTTGGTGCATATGCTCTCAGTGTACATAAAAAGACAAGGCACATTTGTCAAGAATCATGAGGTACAACACTTAACGATTGTCACAGGGTACAAATAAACAATCAGGAAACAATCAATATTAATATAAATCATAAGGATACAAGCAACAAGTTATAAGTGGGAGGAGATGGGTGATAGGAATTATTTTTCCCCATGCCTTTTCAGTTATTCTTTCCTTTGTCTTCAATGTGGTTAATGTTAATGGGATAAATGTTAGTCTGCTAACTTCCAAGGACCCACAAAATTTCAATGGATGTACAGCTACCAAAAGTGAGACTTAGAAGTAAACTGGGTAGGAGAAATGGTAAATCTCTAAAATGGCCAGGTGTTAGGCTATACCAGTGATGGCGAACCTTTTTTGGCTCGGGTGCCAAAAGGGTGTGCGTGTGTGTGATAGTGTGCGCGTGCGTGCCCACAACCATAATGCAATGCCCTCCCCCCATGCATGCACACAACCCTTGCACTGCCCCCACGCATGCACACAGGCCTCACTAAAGCCTCCGGACTTCCGGTAGACTCATTGGATCATTTTTTGCCATCCCCAGGATTCAGGAAGCTTTTCTGAAGCCTGGGGAGAGCGAAAACGGACAAAAAGAAGGCCGAAAATCAGCTGACCAGAGCGCACATGTGTGCTGGAGCTGACATAGGGCAATGCCTCGCGTGCCCTTAGATGTGGCTCCGCGTGCCACCTGTGGCACCCGTGCCATAGGTTTGCCATCACTGGGCTATACCATAATTGATAACTGCACTATAACTGTACTATAAACATATGTCAAATACACTCTTGGAAATAAAATGAATCTAGGATGTTAGCCGATATATTTTGATTAAAGTTAGTGTGTGTGTGTGTGTGTGTGTGTGTGTGTGTGTGTGTGTGTGTGTGTGTGTGTGTGTGTATTTTCTTCCTGGGGAAAGTCAGATTTTTCTTTCTATCAGATTGAGAGAATGATGGGATGTAAGATACAAATGCTTGAAAACCATTGTCACCAAATAGGTGCCTACCTACTGAATGGATCACTAATTCAATGGTGTTCCTCTTGTTATTATTCCATTTTAAAACCCTATTCCATCTTTCTTGAAGAAGCTGGGATGTTTTGTGCTTCACCTGAATTTTCTGTATTTTACACTGCCAAAATTCAAGGTTACACAATCAAATATCAAAGAGAGCTCTCCTGCCAATTTCTGATGGGAAATAAAATAAGAGTGATTTAACACTTGGGTAAGTTTAAAGGCCTCCTTCAAATCGAACGTGCTTTCACGTACAAGTATCTTGGCAACAATATGGAGGGATTTTTTTCCCTATTTGGTGCCTTCTTCTATGTCTTTTAAAAAATTCCAAATACCCTTTTGTCCTGAAGTCTAGAGTTAGGACTAAGAGGGTTTCAATAAACTTACATACATAAAAAGGGAAAAATAATTTTAAAAAAGAAATATATAATTGGCCTCTTCAACTCATATTGTAATGGTGATGTTGCTGTGCTCTAGGTAGCCCTGGTAATCGAAATAATATTAAGAAACAGTCTAGTTCCTTTCACAAAAGCAAGCTTCTTATGGAGGTGCAGAAGCATAGTGGCTTAAGGACACTGGACCTGCCAACAGGAAACAGTCTGGTGGTTCAAGTCTTGGTAGCACTTCAGGATGGAGTGAGCTTCTGTCACTCTCCTTTAGCTCCTGACCTGCCCACCCAGCAATTAAAACATTATTATGAATAGATAAATGGGTACCACTTTCGTGGGAAAAGCTAGCTGCATGAGGAGGATGTGAGCAGGTGGTGGATCTGCTGGGACGCAAGGAGAGATCAGCAGAAAAGGCCCCGGAAGATGTCATCAACCCCGATGCCACTAGCCAGATGGTGCAAGCTAGTTTGCCCACCATGGCATACAGTGGAAAAGTGCAAAGCTGAACAACAAAAGTGCAAAATTGAACAAACTGGCAATTAGGCTGCCAGGACTACTCTGTAACATAGTAGTGTAGATCTCTCTGAAAAATGTATGCTATATAAAATAAATAAATCTTCTTCTTCTTCTTCTTCTTCTTCTTCTTCTTCTTCTTCTTCTTCTTCTTCTTCTTCTTCTTCTTCTTCTTCTCCTCCTCCTCCTCCTCCTCCTCCTCCTTCTTTTTCTTCTTCCTCTTCCTCCTCCTCCTCTTCCCCCTCCTCCTCCTCCTCCTCCTCCTCCTCCTCCTCCTCCTCCTCCTCCTCCTCCTCCTCCTCTTCTTCTTCTTCTTCTTCTTCTTCTTCTTCTTCTTCTTCTTCTTCTTCTTCTTCTTCTTCTCCTCCTCCTCCTCCTCCTCCTCCTCCTCCTCCTCCTCATTCTTCTTCTTTCCTCCTCCACTTTCTCATCCACCTTCTTTTCTTCATCTTTCACCACTTTGGGTGTTGAGGGACATACAAAGTTGCTGTTCTGGCAGCCTTAACCATTGTTATTTGACCCTGTTGTAGTGTGCCTTTGATGTTGCATCTCCATCTTCTTCTTGGTCTACCTCCTTGGTTGGTAGGTACCTCTTCGACCTTCTCCTCTTTTTCTATATACCTTGTATGGTATGGAATTCCAAGACAAAAACAATTCTTACAAGATACAACATCAGTGTCCCCTTTTTATTCTGTTAAATGTAGTTGAGGTATTAATTTGCTATAATTTTTTGTCTTCTATGTCAACAGCAAGTGTTTTTTTTAATGTCTGGGAGCGAGGAAGGAAAGAGTTTATTAAGAATTAGTGAATATCACATCTGGTTAATAGACCCAATTTCGTTTGGTGGGTTAGAAACTGCAGGTCTTCTGTAAAAGTGTAACACATTGGTTTTTATTTTGCTTTAAACATTGGCTACAAAAGCTAAATTTAATTTTAATTGAGGAGAACTATTTGAGTGTGATGCTACAAAGGACAATATCTAATTTACGACCAAGAAAGACATTAAGAATATGACAAACATAGTTTGAATTTGTGGGCATCAGTATATGATTTCATTCCCCTTGCCTAAATTTCAATGCCGTTACTAAAGGGCAATATCCACCAAGAAATTATTCTGTGAGTCACTTTTCCTTTTAAATGGATTGATACAGGATGAGTATGGCTTTTTTATTTTGCTTGGCTCAGCAATTTGCTCCCTTCTGTGCATACAGAGTGCATTCTTAAAAGCCTTCTTTGCTTTCGTAGGTGAATTGGGTTGCTTTCCTGAAATTTCACAGTAATGACTAATGGCTAACAACTTGGCTGGGATTTTAAAGGGAATTGGGCCCAGGGTTTATCTTAGGGGCTACCCAGAGGTATTTATCTGACCTCTTGGGAAATGAGACCTTAAAAGAGTGTTAAGGGGAGAATATTTATTTATTTATTTATTTTGGTATTCTTATATGCCGCCCAACTCCCGAAGGACTCAGGGCGGCGTACAACAGAGAAAAATACAAGAATAAACCAAATATTAAATATTAATTAAAAACAGATATAAAAATTTAAAAACACAGTATAAAAATATCGAACAACCATTCAACAACCATACATACTTGGGGGTGAGCTCGAGTGGATTAAGCTCTACCCCCAGCCTGCAGGAAAAGCCATGTCTTAACGGCTTTTCGGAAGGCCAGCAGAGTGGGGATAGTTTGGGTCTCTGGGGGAAGTTGGTTCCAGAGCACGGGGCCAGCCACAGAGAAGGCTCTCCCCCTAGGGCCCGCCAGCCGGCATTGCTTGGCCGCCGGGACCTGGAGGAGGCCAACTCTGTGGGCCCTAACCGGTCGGAGGGAAGTATGAGGCAGAATGCGGTCCCGGAGCTAGCCTGGTCCTAAGCCATGAAGGGCTTTAAAGATGGTGATCAACACCTTGAATTGGACTCAGAGACCCGGAGACCGATGGGCAACCAATTTATTTAATAAATTTAATATTTGGTTTATTCTTGTATTTTTCTCTGTTGTACGCCGCCCTGAGTCCTTTGGGAGTTGGGTGGCATATAAGAATACCAAAATAAATAAATAAATATCCCCGTAGAGGCGATATTTGGATCTTTTACTTGGAATTCAAATACTTAGAAATAAAACCAAGATTAAAATCTAATAGAAAATATTTATTTCGGTATAAAACAATATAAAAACAATAAATCCTTAATAAACTACATCTTTGCTAAGTAACACGACCTTCCTGTTTGGAAGGCACATCAGAAGAAGTGATTAATGGTGGATAGGAATGTAGACATGCGCAGAACATCATATCACGTGTTCTGCTTATATTGGGAAGTACCATAATATTAGAATAGGGATGCATCACCCTCACAACTGACAATATTCACATTGTGACAAAGAGATAAAACAGTGGCTTGCTCCAGGATAATTTATTCTGCATTCTTTTTTCTTTTTCTTTTTCTTTTTTCCAGTTTACATATCAATAAACATTTTTAACAGTACTGTGTCATATGTCTCATACAGTTATTTACATTTATTTCTATACATCTTTATTTCTCTGTTCTAACCAATTATACCACTTATTCCACACCTCATAAAATTCTGTTTCTTCCTTGCCTTTCATTTCTAATGTGAGCTTATACATCTCGGCACATTCCAGTATCTTGTGCATAATGTGTTGCAATGTACCATTTTTGAAAGGTATGCTTGAATTGTTGTGCTAATTGTCTTTTTAAATTGTTATTGTATTTTTATAGTTGTAAGCCGCCCAGAGTCCCTTTGGGAGTTGGGCGGCATATACATTTTATTAAAATAAAATAAAAATAAATAAATAATCCTTTCATTGCTTGGTGTAATTTTCAGGTTTCCAACACTGAGCGTAAACAATTCTTGCCACGGTTACTATGTGTACAATGATGTATTGGAGTTGTTTCTTTATCTTTATTCCTTCTAAATTGGACAACAGATAGGTGGAGAACTCTGGCCTTCTGTACAAGGTTGTGAGTTGCTGAAATAAGGCCTGGAAAAGGTTTTCTGAAAGATATGCATCAAAGTATTCTTAAGGAAGAACCAACTGTTTGAAGAGTTTCAAACTGTGTTCTAAAATTTAAGGTGCGGCCACAAAGAAGAGGGTGTCAACCTATTTCCCAAAGCACCAGAAGGCAAGACAAACAACGATGGATGGAAACTAACCAAGGAGAGAAGCAACCTAGAACTAAGGAGAAATTTCTTAACAATGAGAACCATTAACCAGTGGAATGGCTTGCCTTCAGAAGTTGTGGGTGCTCCATCACTGGAGGCTTTTAAGAAGAAACTGGACAACCGCTTGTTTGGAATGGTGTAGGGTCTCCTGCTTCAGTAGGGGGTTAGACTAGAAAACTTCCAAGGTCCCTTCCAATTTTGTTATTCTGTTACTTC
This sequence comes from Diadophis punctatus similis, assembly GCA_023053685.1. Taxonomy (NCBI): domain Eukaryota; kingdom Metazoa; phylum Chordata; class Lepidosauria; order Squamata; family Dipsadidae; genus Diadophis; species Diadophis punctatus. The sequence continues at coordinate 7,395,373 of JALIGW010000021.1, forward strand.
TCTCTCAGTTCTTTGTTGCAGATATAGCTGATATAGTTGGCATTCTGTCTGTCTTAGTAAGGGTACTTAGGCCGTTTGTTCTGTAAACAATGCCGATTCTTCTTCCTTGGTGGTTGGTCTCTGATTGAAGATGATACACATCAGAATTAAAGGAAGACTAGCAGCAGTTGAAATCTACTTACCTTCCCTACCGGTTCAGAAGTGTGTACTTTGCCACCGTCTGGCATGCTTTTTCACCCTCTGCGCAGTGTGTTAAAAAAAGAAAATGGTGACATTCAGGTGGGTGGGCAGAGCCTTGTGCTGCCGCCACTACCAGTTCTCCAAACCACAGGTGGCCACTGCTACCAGTACATCCAAACCAGGCCGAACCAGTAACAGTTCACCCCTGAAGACTAGATATGTCTATGCCAGTGATGGTGAACCTTTTTTTGCTCAGGTGCCAAAAGGGCGTGCGCGCATGCGATAGTGCAGACACGTGTGCCCACACCCATAATACAATGCCCTCCCCCCATGCATGTGCGCACAACTGGCCCCCCATGCATGCGCGCAGACCTCACTGAAGCCTCCGGATTTTGGTTAGGCCAGTTGGGCTGTTTTTCTCCCTCCCCGGCTTCAGGAAAGCCTCCGGAGCCTGTAGATGGCGAAAAACGGGCCCAACGGGCCTACCAGACTTCCTGAAGCCTGGGGAGAGCGAAAATGGCCTCCCCCTGCCCTCCCAAAGGCTGAACATCAGCTGGCCAGCACGCACATGCATGCTGGAGCTAACATAGGGCAACGACTCATGTGCCCTCAGATATAGCTGCGCGTGCCACCTGTGGCACCCGTGCCATAGGTTCGCCATCACGGGTCTATGCCTTCTGTGTCCTAGTGCTATATGGCAAGTTATTTTGTCTTTCTTTTAAAGGAAAAAAAATCAAAGAGCATAGCATAGAGGATTATGACACTTCCATTATGTGAATAATGAACAATACACAAACATTTGTATTTTAATATTTAATCCCGGGGTTCACATTACAGCTGGCCTCTGCATGGGAGCAATTGGACTTTCAGTGATCAGGGTCACTGATAACAGGGACATCCGTTCTCTTGTGTCTAAGTTCATTAAGCCAAACTCCCTTTCCAGTTCTCTCCATGGCTATATTTCTTTTCTGGCCATTAACACCAGAGCATGCTTAACTGAACTGCTCGCTCGGACTGATATTTCCTGCTGGAGTTTATCATTTTGACCAGCTAAGTGAAAGAAACCAAGGCTTAAGCCTTCTTGTAATCAAAAGGCTGGAAGTCTACGCTCAAGGTTTACTGGCAATTCCTTCCTTGTAATTGATTAAAAACCTATCAGCTGGTGTGTCTGCTCCAAGTCCTGTAAAGGACAATCAGAGATACACACATACACACATACACACACACAGCCTTTTTTTTTTTTGCTTCACATTCTTTGCATTTTCTCAGCAGTAGATATCTGTTTTGGAAGCAATTTGCCATGTTATGGTGCAATTTCGATAGAGTTGTATTAAAAAACATTAAAAAACCAACCAAGATTGGTTTGCCATCTGGTAAAGATTAGGGTCGGAAACAAGCCAGCCTTGGCTTTGTTTTAAAAAAGAAGAAGAAGAAAGAAGGAAGAAGGAAGAAGGAAGAAGGAAGAAGGAAGAAGGAAGAAGGAAGAAGGAAGACAGAGAAGGAGAAGGAGAAGGAGAAGAAGAAGACTTTCAAAATGTTCAGTTCCTGGCTTTATGTCTGCCCTAAATACCAATGTGTCAGTAATGATAGAAATAGCACCCAAGAGAAAAACTTAATCATCTCAATGACCAGCTCAGTAGACAACCTTATATCCAAGCTGTTAATTCCATCCTCTGTCACTTGTACAGAGGATCTCTGTAATATTTCCTTTATTCTTATTCAGTTTAAATAAGTATTCAGTCCCTCCCTCCCTCCCTCCCTCCCTCCCTCCTTTCCTTCCTTCCTTCCTTCCTTTCTTCCTTACTCCCTTCCTCCCTCCCTCCCCTCTGTCTGTCTCTCTGTCTCTGTCTCTGTCTCTGTCTCTCTCTCTCACGCACACAGAGACAGAGACAGAGACAGAGAGACAGAGACAGAGACAGAGAGGCAGAGAGGCAGAGGCAGAGACAGAGAAAGAGGCAGAGACAGAGAGAGAGACAGATTGAGAGAGAGAGAGAGAGAGAGAGAGAGAGAGAGAGAGAGAGAGAGAGAGAGAGAGAGAGAGAGAGAGAGAGAGAGAGAGAGAGAGAGAGAGAGAGAGAGAGAGAGAGAGAAGAAAAAGAATATGAAGCATGTTTGGGAAATCTTCTTCAATAACTTCATCTCCATGAAACAAAAAAGATAAAAGCAATATCAGTGAGAGACACAGCAATTTTTAAAGTACTCTGACATGATATTGAGGACCAACAACCCTCAACTGCATTTAGTGGAAGATGACAAAACTAAGGAGAAATTTCCTGACAGTTAGAACAATTAATCAGTGGAACGGCTTGTCTCCAGAAGTTGTGAATGCTCCAACACTGGAAGTTTTTAAGAAGAACTTGGATAACCATTTGTCTGAAAAGTTATAGGGTTTCCTGCCTAAGCAGGGGGTTGAAGACCTCCAAGGTCCCTTCCAATTCTGTTATTCTATTCTATCACTGCTTATAGGAAGGAAAGAGTAAAGGGAGGAGAACTTTTCTCTTTCCTGAATAAAGAACCCGGGTCATTTAATAAAGCTGTGTAGTAGGAGATTCAGGAAAAAAAGAACACATTTCCACAATGCATAGTTTAACGGTGGGATTTGCTGCTACAAGATTTAGTTACGGTCACCAACTTGGATGACTTTAAAAGAGGATTAGACAAATCAATGGAGGATAAAACTATCACTGGCCTGAAATCCCAATTGCTATACATAATGTTCTGCATCAAAGGCTGTATGCCTCTAATTCTAGTCACAGGGGGAACATGAATTCCACTACTGCTTAAATTTGGGGGAGTCCCATAAGCATCTTGTTGGCCGCTGAGGAACGGAATGCTTGACTAGCTTAGACCTTTTGTTCAGTCTCACGTTGTTAAAACTTAATGAAACAACATACATGAAGTGTTTTGAACATTGCCGAACAGTTCTTTGATTAGGGGACTGGAAACTATAACATGCGAAGAGCGGTTGCAGGAACTGGGCATGGCCAGTCTAGCGAAGAGAAGGAGAGGGGAGACATGACAGCAGTGTTCCAATACCTGAGGGGCTGCCACAGAGAGGAGGGGGTCAGGCTCAGGGGCGGGTTCCTAATTTTTTTACTACCACTCTGTGGGCATGGCTTATTTTGTGGGTGTGGCTTGCCAGACATGTGACATGGTAGGCGTGGCTTCTCAGACTGCTGAAGGGAGGGGAACTGAGATAGGTCCTGCCGCCCATTCCCCCTCCCCTCAGCACCTCGAGAAGCCTCAAACATGCAAAAATGCCTGGGATCATCACCGCGTGTTCGTGGCTTCTCGGACTGCTGAAGGGAGGGGAATGGAGATAGCTCCTGCCGCCCGTTCTTTCAGTATCTCACGTGCTCCCTCAGCCATCCTCCCCTGCTTGGGCTCACTGTGGGGTAGGAAGGCAGCGCATGCCGCAGTGCCAGAAGCTCGGCTTCTGGGCATGCGCAGAAGAATTTTTTTTTAATTTATTTTTTTTAAAAAAAATGGCGGCACCCAGGCAACCAACCGCACCAGTACTGTGATGTCACCAGCGGGCCGCTTCCGGTGCTATAGAGTGGACCGCACTGTAGGAACCCACCACTGGTCAGGCTGTTTTCCAAGGCACCAGAAGGCCAGACAAGGAATAATGGATGGAAGCTGACCAAGGGAAATAAGGAGAGACTTTCTGACAGTGCGAGCGATGAACCAGTGGAACAGCTTGCCTGTGGAGGTTGTGAGAGCTCCAACACTTGAGACTTTCAAGAGGAGATTGGACTGCCATTTGTCCGAAATGGTGTAGGTACTCCTGCTTGAGCGGGGGGGGGGGGGGGGTTGGACTAGATGACCTACAAGGTCCCTTCCAACTCTAATAATCTGTAATCTGTTCTGAAAATGACACAGGCAGTCCTCCACTTACAACTACAATTGGGAAGCAGAATTCCGGTCTTTAAGCAAAGTTGTTGTTGTGTTGGGCCTGATTTTACAACTGTTTTTAATTCAGCAAATCACTACAGTTCTTAAATGAATTGTGTTGTCAGTAAGCAAATGCAGCTTCCCCCCCCCCCCCCCGCCCTTTGACTTTGCTTGTTGAGAAGCCAGTTGGGAAGGTTGCAAATTGTGATCGCGTGAACCTAGAACACCACAATCATTGTAAAGCCAGTTGCCAGTTGCCCAGATTTTGGTCATGTTACCAAGGGAGATGATGAAATGGTTTTAAATATGAAGACTGGTTGTAAGTCTCCCTTTTAAGTGTTGTTGTAACTTTCAATAGTGGCTAAACAAGTGGTTATCAGTCAAGAACTACATATTTCCCTAAAATGAAAATACAATAAAGTTTACCTCCCCGCAGATAGCAATCATACTTACATACCGTTTCACAGTGCTTTTACAGCCCTCTCTAAGCAATTTACAGAGTCAGCCTATTGCCCCCAACAATCTGGGTCCTCATTTTACCCACCTCGGAAAGATGGAAGGCTGAGTCAACCTCAAACCTGTCAGAATCGAACTCCTGGCAGTGGGTAGAGTTTGCCTGCAATAGCAATAGCACTTAGACTTATATATTGATTGACAGTGCTTTACAGCCTTCTCTAAGCTGTCAGAATTAAAGAATTAGAGTCAGCATCTGGGTCCTCATTTTACCGACCTTGGAAGGATGGAAAGCTGAGTCAACCTTGAGCCGGTGAGAATCGTACTGCCAAACTGCTGACAGCCAGCAGTCAGCAGAAATAGCCTGCAGTACTGCACTCTGACCACTGCGCCACCACAGCTCTTGCTATAGAAATACTACAAGAATGCTTAGGACTTTTAGTAGCCTTTTCAGAGTGTAAATAACATACTTTAATCCTCATGTTTTGTCTGGAAAGAAAGCCTGTCCATACACAGTAAAGAAGCAGCGTGTGTCTCTCTGTTCGGTCTACAATCATCTGTGTCTTAGGTGAACCACAATTAATTTAAAAAACTGGCATAGGTAATTAATATTGTTTCCCTTCTTAGGGGATTACAGAATGCTTCGCGCTCCTTGAGGGATGCATATAAGCTGACTTCGACAAAACAGAATGTACCAGCCAGAGGAGAAGAATTGAAAATGCAGCCCTTCCTGCTTATGTTTACTCTTTGGAATAGAATGATGCAAGCTAAGAGTAACAAACGCCTGTGAGCACTCCGCTCTGCAGAGAGAAGGATTCTTGGAAACTGTGACTGATTCAGTTGCTAAAAATAAGTCAGGTGCTGTTGAAAGGACATAGCGCACTTCTGAAACTGAGCAAAAACTCGTAGGAATCAGAAGGCTTAAACTTATATACTGTAGAACTGTTCCTGCAAGCATTGAGGACATACATATAATAGATTAATAGGAGAGAGAGGGAGGGGGGAGAGAGGAAGAAAGATGAATAAATGAGAAAGAGAGTAATAGATGAGACACACACACACACACACACACACACAGAGAGAGAGAGAGAGAGAGACAGACAGACAGACAGACAGACAGACAGACAGACAGACAGACAGACAGACAGACAGACAGACAGAGACAAAGAGAGAGACAGAGAGAGAGAGAGACAGACAGGTAGACAGGCAGGCAGGCAGGCAGGCAGGCAGAGTCAGAGACAGAGACAGAGACAGAGACAGAGAGACAGAGAGAGAGAGAGAGAGAGAGAGAGAGAGAGAGACAGAGAGACAGAGAGACAGAGAGAGAGAGAGAGAGAGACAGAGAGACAGAGAGACAGAGAGACAGAAAGACAGAGACAGAGAGAGAGAGACAGGCAGGCAGGCAGACAGATGACAGGCATGCAGGCAGACATGATAGATAGATAGATAGATAGATAGATAGATAGATAGATAGATAGATAGATAGATAGATAGATAGATAGATAGATAGATAGATAGATAGATAGATAGATAGATAGATAGATAGATAGATAGATAGAAAGATAGAAAGATAGAAAGATAGAAAGATAGATGAAAGAGAAAGAGAAAGAAAGTAAGAAAGTAAGAAAGAAAGAAAGAAAGAAAGAAAGAAAGAAAGAAAGAAAGAAAGAAAGAAAGAGGGAGGGAGGGAGGGAGGGAGGGAGGGAGATTAGAAGGATAGATAGATGATATATTAGATGATAGATAGCTAGATAGCTAGATCGATAGATTGATAGATCAATAGATCAATGAGAGAGAAAGACAGACAGATGATAGATTATATAGATGACAGACAGACAGACAGACAGATAGACAGATGGATACAATCTTTAAACTAATACAGAAAGCTGAACCATTTACTTTGGAGAAATACATGCTAAACCAACATCAGAATCAAAACTAATAAAGGAGAATCTGTCATCTTAATATATTAATTCCAAAAATCTTCCATGGGAACTCTTATCAGGTCTACTTGCATATCGCTATTTCATGGCCGCACCATCCCCCAAGGAACTGCCAACATTATCAGAAAGTTCACCTAACAAAAACAGCCGTGTTTCAAGATAATTTATTAACAATTAAAATAGAAGAGAAAAGCTTAAGCAGTCATGCAAATATTAATTAATACAAACAGCTCCTTTAACACTCGTTCATCTCATGAAATATAGCAAATTATTTCTATCAGCAACATCTGACACCATTTCAAGCCAATCATTAACTTATACAAGTGTATGTGCTTTCCTTCCAAGCCATGAGTACAGAAAGCCATACTATACTTTTCAAGTAGGTTGAGAAGAATTGCTTTGACATTTTATATTTAAAAACCAAACAAACAAAACATGTGTTTTTGTTCCGGAAATGTTTGCTGCTACACCTTGCAAAAAGAATCTCTATATATAAAAGTGAAAACCACTCATGCATTAATCACAAAATCTCCAGAACCGTAAAGCCTACAAACTTGAAATTTGCTACGTATGTTCCTCTTGGCTTCTAGGTGCTCACTAAGAAAGGATTTTTCAAAATGACCATCACAGCATGAATATTTCTCATTTTATTATTAACAAGCTCTGATGCTAAGGAGTTCTACTCCCCCCTCCCCACCTGAAAAGAAATTGGATCCCAATGCAAAACACAAGCACAGGAGTTTCGCTTTCGCTTTTGCTTTCACAACAGCAAGCAGTTTTACTACAAACAGTTGAGCTAAGCCACGCACAGACTCCTTCCTGTCTCCTCCTTCCTCACACAGCAAATACTGTTTGACCTTCCAAACACCCCTCAAGTCTCTCACACACTGAGAGGACGCTAGCCAGATGCTGGTAGGCAGAGACAGATTTTTTTTCTCCTTATTTTCCTCCTCAGTTCAGATGAATCTGTTCCTTCTACTGTAATACCAGTTAAAGGGGAAAGAGGCAAAAAATGCAGAAAAAGATTTACAGATGCGATTAGGAAAACACAAGTAAGGGAAGCTGTACACAAGTATTATCAAACTCAGCCCCAAATCAGTACACAGGGTGTAAAAAAGTATACATCTAATAACCCCTACATTAATCAGTCACAAATTACATCAATGCCTTGGACTAATAAGTATTTGTCTGGTTTTAAATATGAACCTCAGATTGATTACTCCAGGGACAAGGTTGTTGATCTCGGACCCCGGTTACCCTGTGCCTGGTGCCATGCTCTAAAGTGGCAGGATGAGAGTCCCAGGATGTGCTACAGTGGCGGTAAAGTCCACCTCCCTCCCTTTCAGCCCTACCCTGAACCCTTACACAGCCTTCTCACCCACCAGCATCCAATGGCAGAATATACCCCAACATTCATCAGGCTGGAGTGGATTGTGGTTCATGGCTGAGGGAAAGAGCTATTCTCACTCCAACAAATGACTCCGCCAACAGCATCAACAACTTTCTGCTGGAAAAGTTGTCCACTGAGCATATGAAGTATGAATCTGTGGACTCAGTAATGGAGATTGGGGATGCTGTACATTACCCTGTGGAGTTCTTGCACACTTGCTAGCCACCAGGATTATCACCTCATGTCCTCTACCTCAAGGTTGGCGCTTCAATCGTGCTTTTATGCAATCTAAGCTCTCCAAAACTATGTGATGGCACCAGCCTTCAAGTGAAGACTGTATAAACATGTCATCGATGCCACAATTTTCACAGGCGTCAATCAGAGAGAAACCGTTTTCATGCCCCAAATTCCTCTTATCCCATCAGACTACCACTTTGAGTTCAAACGTCTACAATTTCCCATTAAGGTTTGCTACGCCATCACCATCAATAAGGCACAGGGACAGACTTTGAAAGTGGCTGGTGTTTCTCCCATGGCCAGTTCTATGTGGCATGCTCCAGAGTCAGTTCACCTGACAGCCTGGTCATCCTCCAGCCAGACAGCAAAACCAGGAATGTTGTTTACAGGGAGGTCCTCAGCAATTCATCTGAGGGACGAATTGAAAGTCTATACTATGCAACTTATTAGCCAGGCTACATAGACAAAACAGGCCCGGTTGCTGCTGGGATTAAAGGCCTTAAACCCATCTATTTCATTGTTGTTACACTTACAATAATGTCTTCATCTGTAACAGAAACTTAGTTTAAGGTCTCTAATGAAATAATACAGTCACTTTTTTAACTACTCATTAATTTTCAAGCTGTAAGTGTCCATTTATCAAGCCCGATCATATAGTTCGGTAGCGGAGCTTGGGTATTTAGCTAGTATTTCATAAATGTGGACCAATATTAAATAACAAGTCAGTTAAACAATCTATTATGTGTGAGGTAATAGCACTTAGCACTTAGCACTTAGACTTATATACCGCTTCATAGTGCTTTACAGCCCTCTCTAAGCGGTTTACAGAGTTCAGCATATTGCCCCCAACAATCTGGGTCCTCATTTTACCCACCTCGGAAGGATGGAAGGCTGAGTCAACCTTGAGCCGGTGAAATTTGAACAGCTGAACTGCTGAACTGCAGTGCTGCACTTTAACCACTGCGCCACCTCGGCTCTTAATGGTAATGACAATGGCATTTTTATTAGCATATGTAGGATTCGGTCTCTCTACATGCAGAGACTGAGTTATGGATAGCAATCTCCACAGAATATAATGCTGTTAGACCTTTGACATAGATCAACTCAACACATATTCCTGGAATTCAGTTAGTTGCTGGAGGTTAGAATTAAAAAAAAAAAAACCACAGAATTTTGAAATCCAAGTTTCTGTCCCATACGAAATAAAATCAAAGTGGGGTTATCTTGAGTTTCTTTCCCACACTTCCCACTTTCTCCAGAGAGATATCTTGAGAAACAGATTCTTAATCTCTTAATCTCTCCCATAAATCCCTCCTTAATGCTTTATTTCTTCCTTCCCCAAAGTCAGTTCTCCATCTTGAGACACCTCTATTCCTTCCTACACCATGGAGTTTGAGTAGCTTGGGCTCAAGTAAGAGAACAAAAGAGATTAGAACACGCTTCCACCTTAATTACGTTGTCAGTTGCTGTTTCTAATGACACTGCTGTCAATTGCACTCTTTCCCTCTACAAATGTTGGGAGGAAAACAATTAGCAGCTGTTTTCCTAAGATCTTTCTAGTGTTACAAATCTCCGCTTTAGCTCTCATCATGGTTAGTCACTGACCATTAATCTCTGAATATCTGGAAAAAAGCAGTAATGACATTCACACAACAAGGTGTTTTTAGAAGGTGAGGTGATCACACCAATCTGGAACTCTTCAATGCACATTGTTGACTACATCATTTGAACTTCAGCATTGTGGTGAATTCCTGCCCTGGGTCAAAGAGTTTAGTTTAGTTTTCCAATTCCAATGATAACAAGCACTCTTCATTCAAGGTCTGAGTCATTTTCTTCTTCTTCTAAGAGTATATAAATCAAAATTTTTGCAACTCATCCCGCCACAGCCTCGGGGAGTCTAAATGATGAATTATGGGAATAGGAAAATTATAGGCAATTTGTGTTAGTGGCAGTCTTGTTTCTATGGTGGTGGGGGAAAAAAGATGTCTATAATTTGTAGCCTTGGTAACCAGGACTTTGAGGGTCAGCCCCACAAAATGCTCAGATTTCAGTGAGCGAGAATAAACATACTTGCTCACATGCATACACACACAGAGAAAGCAATTGAGCGAGATTATATTACATTTTCTTTTTTCTTTTTCTTTTTTTCTTTTTGCTAGGGGGAAAAAGGTATTTGAGGAACAATTGCCTATTTGGTCCCAATGTCCACTGTCATTGATTGATAGTAGTTTTGGAAAGATTTATTTATGGACCTTTCTCCTACAAAGCAAGAACACAAACAATGACAGTACCTTGCAATTCAGCTTGAAGACAGTTTGAAAAGTTGAATCTTGGGAAGACATAAGCCTGCTTTAGATGTTGCGGGACAAAGATCAAGGTGTTGGAGAATTAGGTTCTAGGCCACCCAAAAGTTTGGAAACTATCTGGCAGCTTGAACCAGTTATTCTCTCTTCACTCAACATACTTCCCAGTGTTGTTGTGTTAAATAATAATAATAACAACAACAACAACAACAATAATATTTGTGACACTTTTTAAAATCTTCAGTTGACTGAGTTTAATGTTTAATGAATAAAAGAGATAATACTAATACTACTAATACTACTAATACTAATACTACAACTACTACTACTACTACTACTACTACTACTACTACTACTACTAATAATAATAATAATAATAATAATAATAATAATAATAATAATAATAATAATAATAATAATAATAATAATAATAATAATAATAATGCAAGTAAAGCTATGTATGGTGACTTGAGCTCCTACATGAGAAGTGTAATATAAAACTTAATAAATCTAACCATAAATAATCAATTATTGTTAGGTTCCAAAACCCGTGACATGAAGAGTTACTTCTAAGCACTTTCCCTTTATTATTCCTCACCTATAGATAGAAACCTTGCCAAAGTAAAGCAACTACTTGTATCGCTGAGCAGTGGTGGTGCAGTGATTAGAATGCAGTATTGCAGGCTAATTCTGCTGACTGCCAACAGTTTGATTCTCACCGGCTCAATGTTGACTCAGCCTTACATCCTTCCAAGGTCGGTAAAATGAGGACGCAGATTATTGGGGACAATATGCTGACTCTGTAAACCCAGGGGTGGGCTGCTGGGGGTTTGCAGGGGTTCAAGAGAACCCCTAGCTAAGATTCTGTGCAGTTTGGAGAACCCCCAAATCCCACTCCTGCCTGGCCAAACCTACCCGGCCCCTCCCAGAAGTCTCCACACGGCCCGTTTTGGATGCAGGTAAGTGCAGGGCGCATGCGGCGGCTTGAGAGGGCAAAAAATGGGCCTACCAGAAGTTTGGGAAGGCTGGAAATGGGCCTGTTTCTTGCCTCTAGAGGGCCTCCAGAGCCTGGGGAGGGCATTTTTGCTCTCCCGGAGGCTCAAAAAAAGCTTCCGGAGACCAGGGAGGCCAAAAGCACCCCCCTGCTGTGGTGCAGGTGGCTGACTAGGCCACACCCACCATGGTCACGCCCACCCAGCAACTGGGCAGAGAACGCCTTGCTAAAATTTTTGAAGCCCACCCCTGTGTAAACTGTTTTGAGAGGGCTGTAAAGCAGTATGAAGCTGTATATAAGTCTAAATGCTATCATTAAAGATTTATTCTGGGAACTTCAAGGGAGGAGCGATCTTAACTCTTCCTCCCAAGCAATCTATCTAAACTTTGCTGTCTCTTGGTGCTCTGGAATGAAGCTCCTCCCCCCTGGGAATCCAGACTACATTCCACCACAAATAACCCAGCTGCTGTGGCCTAGAGGTGGAGCTCTTGCCTCACAATCAGGAGTTTGTGAGTTCGATCCTCGGTAGAGGCAGATATAGGGTCTCCTGCTTGGGCAGGGGGTTGGACTAAATGACCTGCAAGGTCCCTTCCAACTCTGTTAATCTGATCTGATATATCATATTCACCTTCAGAAGTTGTGGATGCTCCATCACTGGAGGTTTTTAAGAAGATGACCTGCAAGGTCCCTTCCAACTCTGTTAATCTGTTACAATACATATGGAGATATCTGCTTTTGTCTGCTTTTTGCATTGTTCTTTACAGCTTAGTAGATAGCTGTGGTCCTACAAAGTTTGGGATTTTCTGGAAACACAAAGTTAATTTTAATTCTTACAAGTGATGCAGGGCTTTTATTTTTACTGCTCAACCCTAAAGGCCAATGAAACAAGGTGATTGATTTCCAGGGTGGCTTCCATATTTCCATTCATCATTTTAGTACCCAAAGTTAGAGAATCTGTGTTGTGCAATGAAAACTTTTGTCTACAAAAAACGAGGAATTTTTTGTGGCTGAGAATCTTGGAAAGTTTCCAATATATAAAGACTTGACCCAGCTGGAGAGGGTCAAACCTATAAGGTGCACTGATAGAAAATGGAAAATAAATAAATAAATACTGGCCATGAACTGACTAGTTAAAATGGAATTTCGGTGGTAAGCAGGGGCAGGAATGTCCAACAAAGTCAAGATGATATAAAGGACCGTCTCAACATCTTGACCCTCCCATCTTTACGACATTCCTAGTGGCAAGTTATTTTTTCCTGGAACCCTGTTCTTTGTGGATATGTCAATTGTATATTTCCCCTTGTGAATGCTTATAGAAATAAATGAATCCCAAAACTAATGTCTCTTTTTTTATTTTTGCACTTTTCGTGGCTGTGTTATATAGACTTGATTGCAGAATGTTATATTTTTCACCTTCGGAAAAAGAAAAATGTGCGTGACTGAAAGGAATCCGTTTGAACAGTATTAACGGTACCTTAAAATGGTTAAGCGAAGTTACAGCTTTAAAAATGAAAAATTCAGCATCCTTTCTGTTTTGTTCTGAGTATTTCCTGTCTTCATTACCTGCAATTCATTAAGATGCTTGAGTTATTTAAAATCACCTCTTTTCAGCTCATTTCCCGGATAGACAGCTTCTGTTGGTGGCATGAAGATCCTAAAATAACTCTTGCCATTGCTACGTTTCTAACCGTATTCTGTAGAATTCATGCTTTGCTAACAGCAGACCAGACAGAATTACTGGTCTTGTTACTCTATGTGTTAGAGCTGAAGTGATGCAGTGGTTAAATGCTGCGACTGCAGGCTGACTGCTAGTTCAGCAGTTCAGCTGTTCAAATCTCACTAGGCTCAAGGTTGACTCAGCCTTCCATCCTTCTGAGGTGGGTAAAATGAGGACCCAGATTGTTGGGGGCAATATGCTGAACTCTGTAAACCGCTTAGAGAGGGCTGTAAAGCACTCATTGGCATTTGTATTGGCATACAAAATCATGTAAAATTGCATCCCTGTTTGCCATAGACTGAAATGATACCGTTTACTCTTCCAAATCAAGATTCTGATATTTCAGTTTTGCTATCAGATCAGCCGCTTACCCAATAAGTACAGATTTTGTAAGGAATAGTGGGGACCTGGGAGAAATTTGTTGAAGCCCCCCCCCCCAAAAAAAAAAAAACCCACCATCATTTAAGCCTAGAACAAGAAGAAAACATTAGGAACAAACTTAAAGTGACTCCACTTTAGCTTTCTGGGATATAAAAGCGAGGCTTTCAAATCTCTGCTACTATATGTTTTATTAATAGAGCTCTAGTTATTCTTCAAAGGGCTGGCAATGTTATGCACAAATATTTGCACAGGTTCACCTCTCTTTTGAAATCTAAGTGGCTTAACGAAGAATTGCTAATAGTTATAGACTCAGAGAATAGGAAAGTCTTAATATTGAAACGGGAGTAAAATTCTAGCAGAATCCTACTTGATCCATACAAAGGTAAAAATTGATACCCTTTACAAAGAACAGTTAAAATCAAATTTATTCGGTTTATTTTGGCAGAGTCTGCAGCTGATTCAGCATTCAATGACATAATAGATTTAATACATACAATATCGATTTGTGCGTATCTTTTTTCTCAATAGAAAGCCATGTGTCAAAATGTGGTCAGCTTACTAAAATATATTTAAACAAAACAAAACAAAACTCAAGTCTTTGTAGGCTTTTTAACCTATGAAGCACATGCCAGAGTGTGCAAATGCAGGATTTGCTTATGTTGTAAGTCTAGACAGGTTCCAATGTCATCTGCATTAACAAGGTAAGATGACTTTTCTACTCTTCCTCAATAAGCTGGCTTTGATTTCCTTTACATTTTCCACTTTTCAGCATAAGAGAATACCCAGTTTGAAAGAGCTGAAAAACTAAATAAGCAGTCCTTGTGGGGTCATCTAGTCCAACCCCCTGCTCAAGCAGTAGACCTTCAGACAAATATCTTCACAAATATCAAGAAGGTTAAGAAGGTAAGGGTTATCTGGCTTCCATAAGGCAGGCACAGAGAAGGGATATAGTATCAGAATAACAGAGTTGAAAGGGACCTCAAAGGTCCTCTAGTCCAACCCCCTGCTCAAGCAGGAGAGCAGACAAAGGAGACAATATTGTATTAGCATAATCTGCAACTACCTCTTCACAACACAGAGACATAGCTCTGAATCTTCTCACTGGGCAAAATAACAGAACAGAATAACAGAGTTGGAAGGGATCTTGGATGTCTTCTAGTCCAACCTCCCCGGTCAAGCAGGAATCCTATATCATTTCAGACAAATGGCTGTCCAATCTCTTCTTAAAACCCTCCAGTAATGGAGCCACCATAACTTCTGAAGGAAAGTCATTCCACTGGTTAATTGTTTGAACTGTCTTGAAATGTCACCTTAGTTCTAGGTTGGTTCTCTCCTTGATTAGTTTCGATTCAGTTGTGCCTTCTTGTGTTTTGGAAAATAGGTTGACCTCCTTTGTAGCAGCTCTTTAGATATCGGAAGACTGCTATCATACCTACCCTTCATTTTTAGATGTTAATAAATTGCCTATAAGAGCAATAGCAATAGCACTTAGACTTATATACCGCTTCATAGTGCTTTACAGCCCTCTCTAAGCGGTTTACAGAGTTCAGCATATTGCCCCCAACAATCTGGATCCTCATTTTACTGACCTCAGAAGGATGGAAGGCTGAGTCAACCTTGAGCAGGTGAGATTTGAACAGCTGAACTGCTGAACTAGCAGCCTGCAGTGCTGCATTTAACCACTGTGCCACCAGAGAGGCAATGCATGAATCAGCACAGAGCAAGGATAACTAAACAGGAAATATTCCCCAGTATTTCCAGATAGGGGAAAAATTAAGATAATCTACAAAGATTAGGAAATCCTACTCTTCTGGCCTTCAGAAAGTGTGTTAAGACCTGACCCTGCTCATTGGCATGTGGGTCAAAGAGTGATATTGATCTTGGAGATGTTGGTTGGTGTTATGAAGGTGGTTCTCTCCACTT
>JALIGW010000021.1:7413287-7446749 GCA_023053685.1 Diadophis punctatus similis
TAAAATTAGAATGGATAGGAATGAGGAACTTAAAATTAACAATTTTATTTAAACCATACTAATAAGTGAATACCATACGTAAAGGTTCTATCTAATAACTGTTTAAAACTAGCTAAAGTGAAATGATAGAACTAGAAGAAAGAAAACAAAGAAATGAAGAAGGAATAAGTTTTAGGAAAAAAATACAAAAAAAATCAAATCTGTTGGAAAAAAAGTACAATCGTTTGTATTTACTGTATGTTCTAATTTTTCTAATAACTCCATTTTAGTGCAAGGTCATTTTCTAAAGTCCATTTTCACAAGTATGCACATTTTATACTTACAATGTCCCCAGATATCCATCTTTTATTTGGAGAATCACATACCAATTTTTTTTTAAAGGTAAATATCGTAAATTCGCATTGAAGTATGAAGAATCAGAATGCAGTGATTGCTCCCAGATGAAATATGAACTATTACAATTCCCCTTTCTCTAACTCCAACTATAAATGCAAAATATTATATGGGGGAGTGCAAATTTACTTCTATTACAGTTCCCAAATGAATACGGTAACGAGAAAATCCTTGCACGCTGAAATATGAGTTACGATATTTGTCAGAGGTTTAAAACAGAGCTGGTAATGCAAATAGGCACACCAATAAGAACTCTGGGGAAACCACACATAAAACAGGAGTTAGAGAAAATTATATATGATGGAAAGCTTTGTACAAAAGTGAACCCAATAAAGGAAATGTGCAATAACTGTATACACGTGGGGAAAATGTGCACAAATGGTATATTTTTTATAAAACCAGGCATACAAGAAACTGAATGTAAGACTGGAAATATGTGGGGAACAAATGGGACCAGAACAAATGGATTCACACATTTTTAATGGCGACATCATTCATTTTATTTAAGGTAAAAAGAAAAAAAGAAAAATTGAAGGTTCCCCTATTAGTTGTGTCTGACTCTAAGGCACAGCGCTCTCTATTTCTTGGCTGAGGAAGCCAGTGTTACCCGAATAGAATTTCCATAGTCATTCAGCCAGCCTGGCTATAAGCCAAAGATGCCTGGAATGCTGTTCCCTTCCCACCAAAATGGTACCTATGAATCTACTTGCATTTGCATGCTTTAGAACTGCTAGGTGGGCAGGAGCTGGAGCGAGGAGAACTCACCTCGTTGCATGGAGTTTGGGTCTCGAACCCCAGCTGTCAGCTCTCCAGCTGACAACCTCAGTGTCTTTAACCACTGAGCAATCGCAACCCCCCCCATTTTAATAAAGGAGCATCATAAAAATAAATAATGAATGCAATTTTATAGGACTGGCCTTTGGGGAGAGTGGGGGTGTATAAATGTAGCACAGTGAGGAAGAATCTATAAGTCTTAGAAAATTTTTCTTCTTCCTTCTCCTTCTCCTTCTCCTCCTGCCCTCCCCTCCTCCTCCTCTCCTCCTCCTCCTCCTCCTCCTCCTCCTCCTCCTCCTCCTCCTCCTCCTCCTCCTTTTCTTCTTCTTCTTCTTCTTCTTCTTCTTCTTCTTCTTCTTCTTCTTCTTCTTCTTCTTCTTCTTCTTCTTCTTCTTCTTCTTCTTCCTCCTCCTCCTCCTCCTCCTCCTCCTCCTCCTCTTCTTCTCCTCCTCCTCCTCCTCCTCCTCCTCTTCTTCTTCTTCTTCTCCTCCTCCTCCTCCCCCTCCTCCCCCTCCTCCCCTCCCCCTCCCCCTCCTTACTAATATTGATTTTCATTGGTGCAAAAATTGGTGCTTGTTACTCAGCAATTTTGGCCCTGGGTTGAAGGTTTTTATTTTTATTATTTGGCTATATCCTTTTTTGTTTCTTTTTTTGCTTCCACTCGCACAGAGGAGAAAATGCATCTTGTTCAATTTATTTCATATACCTTTTCTCTAGGATATAGGCCTTATAAGTGGCTTGAGCCCTGAATATTCATACAGTTCTAATATAATTTGTTTGCCTTCTAGGAAGCACATTGCTGGAAAACAAGATCACTATTCATGCAGTTTGGTGCAGAAAGCAAGCAAAAGGCAATGTTCCGTCTCTCCTTTGTCATTCTGTTTTCTGCTTTAAAATTTATCCATGCTTTTTATACCACATTTTAGTCCATGAAAACAAAGATATTAAAAAGAAGACAATTTGTCTGGAATTTATGGAAGGGAACTGATTTATTTTTTTCCTTCCTTCCTTCCTTCCTTCCTTCCTTCCTTCCTTCCTTCCTTCCTTCCTTCCTCCCTCCCTCCCTCCCTCCCTCCCTCCCTCCCTCCCTTCCCATATATTGGGAACATCTTCAAAGTTTTACAATCAAAAAGAGCAGAAGAAATTAATGACCTAATGGGGTCAATAAAGAAATGTATAATAATCTTGAAAAGAAATTAGAGGAATGTCTATCCCAAAGATGCTTTTTCAAGAGGCAACTGGACTTTTCGTTTTTTCTTTGAAGATGTTTCACTTCTCATCCAAGAAGCTTCTTCAGCTCTGCCTGGATGGTGGGGAATGGAAGGATTTATACTCCTTGCAGAATGAAATCCTTCCATTCCCCACCATCCAGTCAGAACTGAAGAAGCTTCTTGGATGAGAAGCAAAACATGTTCAAAGAAAAACCAGAAAATCCAGTTGCCTCTTCAAAAAAAAAAGCACCTTTGGGACAACCGTGACCTGGATGACTGAGAATCTCCATAGACATTTAGAGGAATGCATACTACTGTATTTTTTGGAGTATAAGGACCTTTTTCCTCCCTAAAAGTGGCTGAAAATTTGGGTGCGTCTTATACTCTGAATGTAGCTTTTTCTGAGCTTTTTTCCAGCCCTAACTAGGTGCTAACGATCTTCCCAGCTCTTACCTTGCAGGCTCTTTCACTGTTACTCTCTCCAAAGAATGTTTTTCCAGCCCTAAGTCTTTGCAGGGTTTTTTCCATTGCTCTACTTGCTCCAAAAAAGTTTTTTCCTAGCCCTAACCAGGTGCTAATGATCTTTCCAGCTCTTACTGGCTTGCAGGCTCTTTCATTGTTACTCTCTCCGAAGAAGGTTTTTTTAAGTCCTAACCAGGGGATAAAAGAATGTGCTGAAGCTGACCAGACTAAGGACGCTAGCCAGATGAATACCTGGTAGGCAGATTTCCCCCCCTATTTTCCTCCCCAAAAACTAAGGTGCGTCTTATACTCTGGTGCGACTTATACTCCAAAAAATACGGTAAATACCTGGGGTATTTGTCTTTACTCTAGAGGAAAAGGAGAAGGAGGAGGTAAAATAAGTTAAAGAGCCATTATAATCACAGTGTAGCTTGCATTTTGGGCTTTAGCTTCTCCAAATGGTCTGAGGCTTTAAAATTTAATCAAGGGATTTCTTAATGAAGGCTGAGGACAAGCAGCATTAGAAATACACTTGACAAAAGGGTAACAAATTTCTATTTAATTATTTACAATGGCCCTCTGCTGCTACTTAGAGACAGACTTGTGAGCATCAAAACAGAGCAGCCTGGAAGGACATTAATTTGTCCTCACACCAAGCAAACAAGCTTTCAAGATTACATCTTGTTGATCTTGATGAAATTACAAGTCTAAGATCTGATGCGCCACGCCAGTAATTTATGTTCACGGGTCACTCCCCGTTGAATGTTTTCTGTGCACCATGAGCTCACTTGTCATTTGCATGCAATTCAATTTATCCCTTAAATGATATTTTTTTTCTATCCAACCACTGGCAACATGGAAAGGTCTGTATTTTATAAAAATGACCTTTTCCCAAGCCTCCAAACATTGCAGTGTGAAAGCAATTAACCTGTTATTTTTAAAATGGGGATTTGGTTTTGATTGTACCATTTTGGGGGGCATTTAGAGACTCGGACAGCATTGTGAATCCTCCATTAGCATCAATACTTGGTTAGCAGTCATAGTCTTGTCAATGGAAGAGGTCATTTTTTCCAGTGTCTGTGGTAGAAAACTTGATGCGGAAATTACAACAATTTTATAGCATTGTGATGACCCGGGGCAACACAGCCAGCTGATAGTTCAAACTTCCCTTTATTGCCCTAACTTTCCCCCCAACATTTATCGCAAGTCCCAGAGCAAAGTGCTCACATACACCTCCAGCAACCTCTGGCTGTGAGTAGTCCAACAAAATACTGTTAGCATGACAGCTTCAAGGCAAGGAGTCCAGCAAGGCAAAGGGAACAAGGCATCAACAAGACAAGGAGTCCAGCAAACTCCAGACGTCAGCAACGGCACACAAAACTCCACGAATTCAGCACTTGTTCCCGACAAGCGTCCCTCCCCACGGCATTTTCTTAAGTCTCAGTCCACCAAGGCAAGCCTCAGGTTTGCCTTGTGAAGAGGGGTGGGGCGCTCTCCTCCCGAGACATCAGGTCTGCCTGTGATGCTCCCGCTTCCTCTGCACTCTCAATGCTCAGGCATCTTTGCTTGAGCCGGAGTTGCTAAGCTGCTGTGAGGATGCCGCTGGTGTTGCTGCTGGCATTTGTTGACATCTATGCCATCTTTTGCAGCACGCCCTTCCACAGACCCAGATTGAATAGACCGAGGTTTATTGTCCAGCTGCCTCGGGGATCATCTTACAGGCCAATTATACATCTTATGGCCATTATATAACCTCTGGGCGTTTTATTACTATCATCATCATTTACCTTACAGGTAATGTTTTGCTCCCTCCTTCGAACTTGGCAATATATCATCTATTTCCATCTGTTATCCAGTGACTTCTGGCTTGAGGGGAAAGAGATGGTAGACGGGCTGGAGCTACTGAGGCTAGTCCGATGGAAACTTATTCTTATCAGCAGGCTGGAACAGAGTTTTGCTCACCAGAACTTCTTATCATCTACCATTGTGAGAGAATGGATGGGTCGGCTTTCCTGCCTGCAGACATGTAATCTGACTGCCCCTTCATTGTGGGAGAATGTAGGGGCCCAAACCTCAACCTCCTTGCTTTAGCCTCTTCAACATCTTTTTACATCTTCAACCCCTCGAAATATGACTTTTATGGATCTGGAGCCCCCTCTCCTCACCCCACCATTTATGTGATGGGCTACTCTCCAAGGGAACTGCTTGCACTGCGAGATGCCCCCCCCCTCGCGGCGATGGCCCCCTGTATTATCAAGGGTCTTCCTCGATGACGGGCTTTGGAGCCCTGAGAGATGGCATGCAACAAAAAGGGGTTTAAGAGGTTTTTTGTTTAAATTAATGTATAAATATGTTTTAAGGGGAATTGGGAATACAACCAAGGGGGATTGGGGGGGAAATCCTCCTAGGCTGGCGCATAGCCCAGCAGGGGGTAACGAGCGAGACGATGTTGGGCGAGGGATTGGGGAACAGTCTATGGAAAATGGACATGTGAATGAGGGTTGTGCCATCAGCACGGTGATGGGAAGGGGCAGATATGGAATCGGGAGCAAGAGACCATATCATGTATTGGGGATGCGCACTCGCTGCTTAAAAGCGATTGCGCGTCCCGGTCTCTATAGCTCACCCCGGATACTGGGTGGCTTAGATACTCAGGACCCGAGTCTTCGGCTGATGCTATGCAATGCCAGGTCCATGGTAAATAAACGCCCCCTCATTCACGATCTTATTGTTGAGGGGGGAATGGACCTGGCGGGTATCACGGAGACCTGGTTGGGGCCGGAGGGAGGTGTCCCTCTGGTGGAGATTTGCCCACCAGGTTTCAGAGCATTCCATCAGCCGAGGGCTCAGGGGAGGGGCGGGGGGTGGCGGTTGTTATTAATGAGGGTCTTGGGCCAAGGGAGACCACTGTGCCACAGATAGCTGGTTATGAGTCCCTCCTTGTGAAATGGGGCCATGGGGTTCAGAAGGGCTTGCTGCTTACGTACCTGGCTCCCTGCCGCGTAGCAGCTGCCCTGCCTGAGCTACTCGACACGATAGCCACGGTGGCGGTTGACACACCCAGGCTTTTGGTCATGGGAGATTTCAACCTGCCATCCGTTGGTGAAACATCTGAGTTGGCTCGGGAGTTCTTGGCTTCCATGACGGCCATGGACCTAACCCAGTTAGTTCATGGCCCTACACATGAGGGAGGACACACTCTAGACTTGATTTTTGTCTCTGGCCAGTGGTTGAATGGTCTTGATATAGGGGATGTAGTCATTAAACCCTTGTCATGGTCAGATCACTCACTCCTTCACCTAGACCTCCATACCGCTTCCCCATGCCGCAGGGAGGCGGAACCAGTTAGATGGGTCCGCCCCAGGCGCCTGATGGACCCGGACAGGTTCCAGACAGAGCTTGGGCCACTTCCTGATGATCTAGCCCTCAACTCGGCCGAGGACCTGGTTGCCGCCTGGGACAGGGTGGCCGGTGGGGCCTTGGACCGAGTTGTGCCTTTGCGGCCTCTGACTCGGCTCCGATCCCGCTAGGCTCCCTGGTTTACTGAGGAGCTGAGGGAGATGAAGCGCCGGAAAAGACGCCTAGAGAGCGGTTGGAGGGCCAGTCTCTCTGAATCTGATCGAACACTGGTAAGGTCGCATATTAAGACCTACCTAGTGGCGATGAAAGCGGAGAAATCGAAGTATTTTTCCGCTCTTATCGCGTCATCAGAGAATCGTCCGACAGCCCTGTTCAGGGTGACCCATTCCTTACTCCATCAAGAAGCGCGGGAGGATCCCCTGGAAGGCAGGGCTGAGGACTTTGGACGATATCTACATGACAAAATCGCTCAGATTCAGGGGGAACTGGACTCCAACTGGGTGGATACGGACGCGGTGACAGGGAATAGTCTTGAGAACGTTATCTGGGAAGAGTTTGACTCGGTGACCCCTGAGGATGTGGACAAGATTCTGGGGAGGCTCAGTGCAGCCACATGTTTATTGGACCCGTGTCCCTCCTGGTTAGTGCTGGCTACCCGGGAGGTTACACGAGGCTGGCTCCAGGGAATTATTAACGCCTCTTTGGGGGAGGGTTACTTCCCCACGGCTTTGAAAGAAGCGGTGGTGAGGCCTCTCCTCAAGAAGCCCTCCCTGGACCCAGCAATTTTAGCTAACTATCGCCCTGTCTCCAACCTTCGCTTCGTGGCGAAGGTTGTTGAGAGTGTGGTCGCACGACAGTTTCCCCAGTACTTGGAGGAATCATCATACCTAGATCCGTTCCAGTCGGGTTTCAGGGCCGGGTACAGCACGGAAACGGCATTGGTCGCATTGGTTGATGATCTCTGGAGGGCTCGGGACAGGGGTTGTTCCTCTGTCCTGGTCCTATTAGACCTCTCAGCGGCTTTTGATACCATCGACCATGGTATCATGCTGCACCGGCTGGAAGAGTTAGGGATAGGGGGCACCATTTTTCGTTGGTTCTCCTCCTTTCTCTCCAACCGGTCGCAGTTTGTATTGGCAGGGGGGCAGAGGTCGTCCTCGAGGCCTCTTACATATGGAGTGCCCCAGGGGTCGATTCTCTCGCCCCTTCTGTTCAACATCTATGTGAAGCCGCTGGGTGAGATCATCCGTGGCTTTGGGGTGAAGTACCATCAGTACGCTGATGATACACAGCTGTACATTTCCACCCCAGGCCACCCCAATGATGCCCTTGAAGTGATGTCCCGGTGCCTGGAAGCTGTGCGGATCTGGATGGGGAGAAACCGACTTGGGCTCAACCCTTCCAAGACGGAGTGGCTGTGGTTCCCAGCGTCTCGATATAGTCAGATGATTCCATCTCTGACTATCGGGGGTGAGTCTCTAGCCCCCGCCGAAAGGGCTCGCAATCTGGGTGTCCTCCTGGATCCACAGCTGTCCTTAGAGGACCATCTGACAGCTGTGACCAGGGCGGCCTTTTATCAGGTCCGCCTGATACGCCAGTTGCGGCCCTTTCTGGATCGGGATTCCCTGTGCACAGTCACCCATGCCCTGGTCACGTCGCGTCTGGACTACTGTAATGCTCTCTACATGGGGCTCCCCATGAAGAGCACCCGGAGGCTCCAACTGGTCCAGAATGCGGCCGCGCGGGTGGTTTCGGGGGCTAATTGGCATATAACACCCCTCCTGCGCGAGCTGCACTGGCTTCCGGTGGTCTACCGAGTGCGCTTCAAGGTGCTTGTTACTACCTTTAAAGCGCTCCATGGCATTGGACCTAGGTATCTCCGAGACCGCCTGCTGCCACAAACTGCCTCCCATCGACCAGTGCGCTCCCACAGAGAGGGCCTCCTCGGGGTGCCATCAGCCAAGCAGTGTAGGCTGGTGACGCCCAGGGGGAGGGCCTTCTCTGTGGGAGCACCCACCCTCTGGAATCAGCTCCCTCCAGACTTAAGAACAATTCACGACCTGTCCACCTTCCGCCGTGCCCTCAAGACACATTATTTTTATCAAGCCAGGCTGGCGTGAAAAAGTTTTTGGGGCTTTTAAAAATTTTAAGATTTTACTAAATTTTAACTGTATTAAATTAGGGCCATATTGAATATTTTATTTTAAATGTATTTTAATGTTTTTTACTTGGTTTAAATGTATTTTAATGTTTTTTACTTGGCTGTTCACCGCCCTGAGTCCCCTGGAGAAGGGCGGTATATAAATTTAATAAATAAATAAATAAATAAATAAATCAGGACGGGGCAGTCCTTGCTTATTGCCTGAACTCTGTCGCTCCTCATGTCCACTGCTTGCCCTCTCTTGGTCATCCTGCCCCCATTCCTCCCTGCTAACAAGCCTTCCCAATACTGAGGGCCCCTGGGCTGCCTCAGCCTGCTCCTCCCCACATTCCTCTGAAGCCAATGAAGCCTCCTCCTCAATCTCTGTTGGCTCTAGCTCAGGCTTGACTGAGGCTCCGACGGGGACATGACAAGCATTCTGTGAATACGTGGTGGTGCAGTGGTTAGAATACAGTATTGCAGGCTGACTGTGCTCACTGCCAGGAGTTTAATTCTGACTGGCTTAAGGTTGAGTCAACCTTCCATCCTTCTGAAGTCAGTAAAATGAGGACTTAGATTGTTGGGGGCAATATGCTGACTATAAAACTGCTTAGAGAGAGCTGTAAAACACTATGAAGTGGCATATAAGTCGATGTTATATTGCTATTGCTATGAATACAGTTCTTATTCCTGCCAATGAAGACTGAGAATATAGACTTTTTCTTGTTACTTTCCAGCACATAATGTTTAGAGAAGGTAAGATCCTGGATCCATTGTTGCTGCATCATTGATTATCCCATATGGGATAATCTGGAGGGGGGGAAAATGACACATTTCTAGAAAGCATGAATAAGCCAGAAGTGCTTCATCTGTCATACATCCTTGATACAACATCTTGGAAAGAGATTTTTTTTAAAAAAATATGGTTGAATAATATTCTCCTCTGACAAGGTTATCAGAAGTACACTTGGAGTCCAAATAATGCAAGTGTTTTTTCCTTTTTTAAAAATACTGATTCTTCTTCTTCTTCTTCTTCTTCTTCTTCTTCTTCTTCTTCTTCTTCTTCTTCTTCTTCTTCTTCTTCTTCTTCTTCTTCTTCTTCTTCTTCTTCTTCTTCTTCTTCTCCTCCTCCTCCTCCTCCTTCCAATTCCAGCTCTTTAAGTTTTCATAGCATAGAGGTGGTGATATTTTACCAGGTAGTGGGGAAAAAATGAACACAGTGAACACAAATGAAACTGCAGTGTCTTTAAACCTAGTGAAACAAAAGCAGAAGCAAAAAATGTCGTGATTTGATAAAGCTGCCCTTGGAGGTTTATCTGTGTCCTGAGGCCACCCTGAGGACACAGATAAACCTCCAAGTGACCTCAATGACTCTCTAAAAGAATGCAAATGACCATCTGTCTGCAAGTAGTATAAATCCTTCCATTCTCCACCATCCAGTCATATTGCTTTACAGCCCTCTCTAAGCGGTTTACAGAGTCAGCCTATTGCCCCCAACAATCTGGGTCCTTATTTTACTGACCTCAGAAGGATGGAACGCTGAGTCAACCTTGAGCTGCTCAGGATCGAACTGCTGGCAGTCGGCAGGGTTAATCTGCACTACTGCATTCTAACCACTGTGCTACCACAGCTCTTCTAATATAAGAAAGACTATCCTGATTGACTCACATAGTTCTCATGAAGATAAAGGGAGTGGCAAAGACACAAGACTTGCAAAACTCTGTTACTGTAATTTTATACGTAGTATTAGCATTCATAATTTTGGTTTTCTAGTCTGCTCTACCTTGAAGGACTGACATAAGACTGTTTTGTGCTAATGAGAGTAGCCACTTCAGGGATAAGCAATTCCCCCTACTCCATGGCAGGCAATCTGTGGAAAAGACTAGCACACCTTCTCACCCTTCAACACATTAATACCTGTCCCAAGTTTACACATGTCAAGCTTGGCTATGCTTAGCAGCAAAAGGCAAGGGAGGAAACAATGGATGGAAACTAACCAAGAACAGATGCAATCTATAACTAAGGAGAAAATTTCTAACAATGAGAGCAATTAATCAATGGAATAGCTTGCCTTCAGAGGTTGTGGGTGCTCCATCACTGGAAGCTTTTAAGAAGAGACTGGACAGCCATTGTATAGGATATTTTGCTTGAGTAGGGGGTTGAACTAGAACAGGGGTCTCCAACCTTGGCAACTTTAAGCCTGGTGGACTTCAACTCCCAGAATTCCCCAGCCAGGCTTAAAGTTGCCAAGGTTGGAGACCCCTGGACTAGAAGACCCCCCCCCCAAAGTCCCTTCCAAGGACTGTATCAGTGGTGAAATCTAAATATTTTTACTACCGGTTCTGTGGATGTGGCTTGGTGGGCATGGCAGGGGAAGGATACTGCATAATCTCCATTCCCACCCCACTCCAGGGGAAGGATACTGCAAAATCTCCATTCCCACCCTACTCCTGGGGGGAAGGGTATTGCAAAATCTCCATTCCCACCCCACTCTGGGGCCAGCCAGAGGTGGTATTTACCGGTTCTCCGAACTATTCAAAATTTCCTCTACTGGTTCTCTGAGCTACTCAAAAATTCTGCTACTGGTTCTCCAGAACCTGTCAGAACCTGCTGGATTTCCAGAGTCCCCCAGGAGTTGGGCGGCATACAAATCTATTAAATTAAATTAAATTAAATTAAATTTCACCCCTGGGCCGTATTCATATAAGTGTCCCCAGAAAAGTTCTCAAGCCTTGCATTCCATGTATAGAACTTTTTTGTACCAGTAAGAAAAGATTGTATGTGAAATACAATCTTAGAAAGGTAATGTAGCTGAACACAAGTGAACAAGATCGACAGTAACATTGGAGAATGGCCCAACCTTTCAACCTTCCTTATATCAAGCTGGACCCAATGAATGCAATGTTGTTTTTCCCAACAGAAAAGAACAACCTTGATGCTTCTGTCCCAGATATCAGGTTTTTATAGACTGTTCAATTATTTA
Source organism: Diadophis punctatus similis (assembly GCA_023053685.1). Lineage (NCBI taxonomy): Eukaryota > Metazoa > Chordata > Lepidosauria > Squamata > Dipsadidae > Diadophis > Diadophis punctatus. The sequence goes on from JALIGW010000021.1 coordinate 7,424,611, forward strand.
GGGACATATTTTAACTAGAATGGTATAAAATGCATTAATATTTCAGGGAGTATGTTAAATTCTATGTTATTAACACAAAATTTTTTTCAGGTTTTCCTGTGACTTATTTTAAGGGGTGTTGCGATGGCGTAGAGACATCTTCCTTCCCATAAGCGCGCACATTCCTACTGAGCTCTCTTTCTTTGTTTTTGCACAGAATATTTTATGTCCAGCGTTCACAATGTGGTCATTTCCGCTGCTTTTCTAATGAAAAATTCATCGTATTAGCCTGATTTTATTTTGCCTCCAAAATATTTTACTAACGAACATTAGATGGTTGCTTTGCTAGAGAAGAAGGAAGTATTTTTTACTCCATAAGACACACTCCCCCCCCCAAAAAAAAGTGGGTGGAAATGTCTGTGTGTCTTATGGAGCGAATATTGCATCGGTACTTTCGCGAGGAGCAGCCCGGCCGTGGCGGCGGGGTCCTTTTACAGTGCTGAACACCGCCTCTTCTGTCTTTGTCATTGCCTGTCTCTTCTGTCTCTCTTCCACAGTGCAGGAGTCAATAGGCAGAGCTGGCACGTGAGAGGACACCTATCTGTGGTCCTCTCAGGCTCCGCCTCCTGCCCTCACTACACTGCTGCTCCATATATATATTTTTCTTGCTTTCCTCCTCTAAACCTAGGTGCGTCATGGTCAGATGTGTCTTATAGTGTGAAAAATGTGGTACATGAAAAGTAAAGATTACCCCAAAACTCAGCTTGTCTCTTGGTGATTCATTTGCCGGATTGTTAGTGGTTTCCTACGGCCTTCTTTCAGAACAATTTTCGTTTAATTTCCCAGTGTAATCATAACTCTAGGATTTTATGGTCACCTTTCCTAGTATTAACTGGGCCAGGGGTGGGTTCCACTTACCTTCACCACTGGTTCGTGTCGTGATGTTTCATGTGCGCGCACTCACTCCGCTTGTGCACACGCATGCATCCCTCTGTGCAATTTTACTTCCACGCATGCTCAGTAGCAGGATTCAGCCTGAAACACAGCTGAGGAACTGATCAGCTGTGCTTCGGGTGAAGAAATAAAGGTGGGTATTAACCCGGGGGCAGGCGGGAGGGCTCTTTTTCAAGCCGCGGAAGAGAAGAAGCCAACCAAACACGGAAAAATTCACCAAAAATTCACCAAAAAAGATGGCTGCATCTACGGACCGGCATTAACTGAATTGGATCCATGATGCCATCGTTGCATCACCAGCGGGACACTAATGGTTCGGGCAATCTGGTCTGAACCAGGAGGAACCCACCCCTGAACTGGGCACAATCCTTCTTAGGTAATTGTAATCAGCCATGTTCTTCCTCCTAGCTGGGAAACAGAGAGTACAACGAATGCATGAGTGTGATTATTGTGCCCTGCCAGAGTTGCATATCACAATAGTTACAATAATAATAATAATAATAATAATAATAATAATAATAATAATAATAATAATAATAATAATAATAATAATAATAATAATAATAATAATAATAATAATAATAATAATAATAATAATAATAATAATAATAATACAGGTATTTCTCAACTTACGACCACAATTAATCCACACATTTCTGTTGCTAAGTGAGATGTTTGTTAAGTGAGTTTTGCCTCATTTTACGACCTGTCTTGCCACAGTTGTTCAGGAAATCACTGCTGTTGTTAATTGTTAAGCAAATCTGGCTTCCCCATTGATTTTGCTGGTCAGAAGGCCGCAAAAGGGGATCACAGGACACTGCAACCATCATAAATAGGAGTCAGTTGCCAAGCCTCTGAATTTTGAACATGTGACCATGGGGATGCTGTAAGGGTCATAAGTGTGAAAATCGATCATAAGTCCCCCTTTTTTTCCAGGGCTGTTGTAACTTTGAATGGTCACTAAATGAACTGTACTATATATTATTATAATGTTGCTATGCAGAGAACATTTTCCTTCGTAAACTGCTGAGGGTTTCATGAAAGTGGTAGTCAAAGTAAATAAATACCGTATTTTTCAGAGTATAAGACGCACCGGAGTATAAGGCACACCTTAGTTTTTGGGGAGGAAAATAGGGGGAAAAAATCTGCCTACCAGGTAGCAATAAAAAAAAAAGCCTGCAAAGACTTAGGGCTGGAAAAAACCTTTTTTGGAGAGAGTAGGAATTGAAAAGCCTGCAAGCCGGGAAGATCATTAGCGCCTCATTAGGGCTGGAAAAAAAAAAGCTACATTCAGAGTATAAGACGCACCCAAATTTTCAGCCTTTTTTGGGGGGAAAAAAGGTGCGTCTTATACTCCGAAAATACGGTAAATATTCTCCAGAATCACCCAATTTGCAATTACCGTGTTTACCCCAAAATAAGACCCTGTCTTATATATTTTGCTGCTACCAAAACAGGCACCAGGTCTTATTTTTTGGGGGGGTGTCATCCACTGACTCACTTCACTTGCACGTGTCACCCCCAGCCTCCTTTTCGCTGTCAGAGGCCTTCAGGAACTTCTTCTGTGGCCAGAAAGACCGGCAAAGGCTTTCCTGAAGGCCTCTACAGCCAATAACAGAACTCCGGATCAATCCAGATCTCTGTTATCGGCTGCAGAGGCCTTCAGGAAAGCCTTGCTGGCCTTGCTGGTTGCAGAAGAAATGGGCTGGCAAGGCAGGTGTCGGGGTGTGCGAGGCCTGGCTGCAACTGTCCGAAGGTAAGTAGTAGGGCAGCTCCACCACCCCATCCCCACCCTAGCTTAATTTTTTACCCGTGCATCTTGGGGTGGGCGGGGTCTTAAATAGGGCTTATTTTGGGGGTAGGGCTTATATTGGGCACACATGTAAAAATCAAGCTAGGTCTTACTTTCAGGGTAGGTCGTATTTTTGGGGAAACACGGTATTATTTATTTAGATCCTGCATTTCTTTTTAGGATCACAAGGTAAATTGAAAGGATATTCATTTCATATTTTCCTCATTTCTCAGCAATTCTCAGAGATAGGTCAGGCTGAGTGAAATTAGCCCAAATTCACCTAGTGCAGGTGTGGGCAAACTATGGTTCTTTGAGGACCTGTGGACTTCAACTCCCAGAATTCCTGAGCCAGGCAACTCCCAGGAATTCTGGGAGTTGAAGTCCACAGGTCCTCAAAGAACCATAGTTTGCCCCCACCTGACCTAGTGAGTTTCCATAACTAATAGAAGACGTCAGTCCACGAAATCTCTGCTCCTGATCCTGAACCATTATACCACATTGTAGAGCGATAACTGATACAAAACAAAACTTCAGAAAACCAATGTTAGATTTTTTTAAAAAAAAATGACTTTCGGAGGCAATTCCTGCAAAAGGAATTTTACCATCGTGGCTTTCCTGCTGTGATTTATTATTCAGGCAGGCCAGTTTCCATCTCCTACACTATTATAATTAGATGGACAATGTTTCAGTATGCTGATCAACTCATTTAATTAGCAATAGGAAAGTAAGATGAGTGATTGCATCTGACCCCTATTGCTCTCAGTGGCATGAATTTTGCCATGACACTAAAGGAAACAGCTAACCACTGGTTGCCTTCTTATCAAAGCCTAATTAGAAGGGCTTTTTAAAATACACACTTTGTGTTTGCAATGTTGCATCTGTACAATCTGTACATGGTTGCTCTTATGGGAATAAAAGGAGGAACTTACAACACAAGCCAAATATCTGGAGAAGGTGGAAATGTATCTCTTTATCCTCAAGAAACTATGCTTGGTTGGCATGGGATCCATGCTGTACTGTGGAGTCCTTAGTGTTCTCTGGTTGTTTGCCTGCAGACATTACAATACCTGACTAGGTAAAATCCTCAGTATAAAGTGAGTTTGAGGTTTCTTCCTTCTTTATACACAGTAGCTTGCACTACCAGTGAGGGTGGAGATATGGTTTTCTCCTTGGTAATTCCTCGATTATGGTACTGTTTTCTGCTTGGTTGTTTGTCTGGGGTTAATCCCTGCTTATCTGGGTGTAGTTCTGTATTGTACTACTTTATAATTTTGTTATCAATACTAAAATTATTAAAGTATGTTCACTGTGCATTGCCAAACTATCAGTCTATGCCATTTCTGAAAAGGTTTCAAAAGAAGGTATTTTTGACTTCCGGTTCCGGATCGCTGCATCGCGGACGCTCCTCGTTGAGCGCCTTTCCTTTTCCCGTTAAAGCCGCCAGAACAGCTGTCTGGCGGCTTGAAAGTCTCTGCCCCGGGCAAAGGGGAGAGATGAGAGCCGGACAGGTGGGGTAGAGCCCCCCCTAGTGCCCCAAGTGTCAGCCAGGGGCGCGAAAGGTGAGGGCTCCCCAGCCAGCCTGTCTCTTGCTCCGGGGACTTGGAAACCTCCGCTTTTGCGGAGCAAGATGCCGTGACCACCCGCTGCTTCGTGAATGGGATTACAACTACTTAATTGTTTAAACAAGCAGACAGAGAGAGACAGGATTTTAAAGGGCAAGTACAGATTTTTTTTTTCTTTCAACTCCACTGCTGATTTTCACTTCGGAAGAAACTAAGTAACAGTTATTAGGCTACAACATGGCGATCGGAGAAAGTGGGAGGAGAAGTGAAAGTAACTTTCGTTTTCCTAGCAGCTTTTTTTCTTATGGAAATTTTTGATTTTGAAAGTTGGCTTTACTCTCTCTGTCTCCCGATTTTGGATTAAATAATAACTGACAATTTTTTAAAAAATAAAATTCTATCTGGCTTTGGAATTTGAAAGAATTTTAAAAGAAATTTAAAAGAACTTTAACTAGAGGCTTGGCTTTTTCTTTGTTCACCACTGGAAATACTAAAATGGCTTCAAAATCTGGAAAGATGGTTTTGAATAAAAGAATGGATTATTCATCTGGTTATATTTCTAAAATGCAACTTACCACTGAGTTAACACCCCCAAAGTCTTTAACACCTGAAAATTTAATAAGTACCTTAAAGATTATGAAAGATGAACTTATTGTTGAATTTAACCAAAAAATTAGTGAAATAGATAATAAAATGCAGGCTGCTTTAAAGAATATTGACCAACAAATTAGAAATGATGTGTTGGAGGTATGTAAAGGTCTAGCAACAAATATTGAAGTTTTGGCAAACCGCATTGAAGAAAACAAACAAGTTTTGACAACTTCAGTAGAATATATAGATAAAATACAAAATGACATTGCAAATTTTGAAACAGAGGTGTTAATGACGCAATTCAGATCCATGGAATTTGCCATAAGGGTCAGGGGGTTGAAAGAAGGATTATATGAAGATTTGAAAGGAAGGATGGTGGAAGCTTTGGAGCAGGTGTCTGGACTGTCTAAAGAAGAACTAGCCAGGCAAATTGATAAAATATATAGAATCAACTCCTGGTATGCAAAACAAAAACACCTACCAAGGGATATTGTAATATACTTTACTACAAGAGCCTTACGGAATAGGATTATACAGGCGACGTTTAAGAATAACCTGCAGGTGAATGGCCAGGAACTGATGATATGGAAAGAAATTCCCTCTAAAATGCTCAAAGCCAGAAAAGATTATACTTTTCTGATTGATGAATTTAAAAGGTTAAATTTACATTACAAATGGGAAGCACCAACAGGAGTTGCAGTGAAATTTCTGGGAAAAAGATATCGGCTTAATACAACAAAGAAAGCTACTGAATTTTATGTCAACGTCTTAAAGGCTGATATATCCAAGATTCCAGAGGAAAGATGTATGAAAACAAAAGAGGAGGAGGAGGGAAAGCCATCCCTTCCTCTTCAAATCGAAACAGATTTACAAAATTTAAATGATTGGCAGAGCCAGACAGATGTCTACAGTGTGGAAAAGGAGATGGAAGATCGGGGTCAGATGGGAGGCGAGCTGACAACTACAAAATTATCAAGTTACAAAAAGATGCAACCATCATCAAGATACAACAAGATGCAGTGTTGAAGTTTATTGGACAGATGGTTGCCATTATGACTGTACTTTTCTTTTTCCCTTCTTTCCTTAATTTTTTTTTTCTTTTCTTTACTTCTTGCATTCTTTTTTTTTTCTTTTGTTTTTTTTGGGGGGCTTATTCAAAGTATTATTAATTCTTTTTAAAGATTTAGAACTTTTTTGAACCTAATAATTTAATACATAGTAACATTATGTTACTAATAGAGTGGTAGAATTTATGATGAAGTTTAAGGTTTTTGTATTATTATTTAGTTATTTTTTGTGTAATATCAATTTAAGTTTTATTTAATTGTGAGAAAGATTTGGAATTGTCATCTATCCAGTTATAAAATATTACAATTAGATTTAACATTTTTTTTTTTTGGGAGGAAGGTTATTTAAAGTTTGTAATTAGTGCTTATAATCTGATATATAGTAATAGTATGTTATTTATATACTGATTGATTTTATGATGAAGTTTAAGGTTTTTGTATTTAATACTTAGTCATCATTTATGTAATAATCATTTAATTCTTAGTTAACAGTGAAGAAATGTTGTGAAGGGTAGATGATTGAAAGGAGGAGGAAGGAATTTTTATTAGTGTACAATTTGGAGTTGAAGTTTTAAAAAAATAAGGTGGAAGTCAAAATTTTTTAATTTAATTTAAATTTATTTTATTGATATTATGCCCTGTACTCTCTCTGGGAAGTCCGGGGGGGAGGGGGGGAGGGAAAGGGGTGGGTTAGGGGGGAGAAAAATTAAAAAAAATGTTTGTACTTTCTATTTAATGTTTAGCTATTATCTATGTAATTTTGTACTAATAAAACTTTTTGGAAATTAAAAAGAAGGTATTTTTCAGAGGGACTCTATTGGCACTCTGGAATACAAACCATCTTCTGATCTTTGAGTCCCATTCTGCTTGTGGGTCTATGACAATTCACCACGGCCAACTCGCCATGGCCAACTCACTGCAGCCAACTTCTTGTGGTCAACTTGCTGCAGCCAACTCACCATGGGACAACTAGCCATGGCCAATTCACCACCAGACAATTCGCTGCAGGACAAGAATTGCGCTAATATCAAAGAAATTGTGGAAAAGAATCATTAAAGAAAGGATGCAAAAGGAGGGACAAAATGAAATGTGAATGACAAACATTTACCGGTAAATAATTTTTAATTTATTTTCAATAATGAAATTGAATGGTTAAAGGGCAACTGTGCTGAATTGGCCATGATGAGTTGACCGTGACAAGTTGGCCATAGTGAGTTGGCTGCGTTGAGTTGTCCCATTTCAACTCTGTTATTCTATTCTATTCTATTCTATTCTATTCTATTCTATTCTATTCTATTCTATTCTATTCTATTCCATTCCATTCCATTCCATTCCATTCCATTCCATTCCATTCCATTCCATCCCATCCCATCCCATTCTATATTCTATTCTATTCTATTCTATTCTATTCTATTCTATTCTATTCTATTCTATTCTATTCTATTCTATTCTATTCTATTCTATTCTATTCCATTCCATTCCATCCCATCCCATCCCATCCCATCCCATCCCATCCCATCCTCTATTCTATTCTATTCTATTCTATTCTATTCTATTCTATTCTATTCTATTCTATTCCATTCCATTCCATTCCATTCCATTCCATTCCATTCCATTCCATCCCATCCCATCCCATCCCATCCCATTCCATTCCATTCTATTCTATTCTATTCTATTCTATTCTATTCTATTCTATTCTATTCTATTCTATTCTATTCCGCTTGAACTGGGCCTGCTTGAAGTAATATATTGAAACAAAAAACACAATGCAGTTCTCCATATTTTCAATCCTGGTTGGTGTAGGCCAGAAGAACAAGAGATGAATGGGGTATATCTTACTTCCCCCACCCACACCCACCCCATTTCTTCTGGAACTTACTTCAATGATTCTACTCATAGTCAATGTTTGCACTGCAATCTCAATATTGTTTTATGCGTCCAAGTAGAGATTTTTTTAAAAAAAACAAACAAACAAAACAAAAATGCCTATTTAGTGTGCAAAACCCTAGAGGTCATTCATATTTATGTCAATCAGTCTGTTTATATCAATAGTAAATGTAAATTATAAAAGACTATAATTACTTAGGCTATACATACTTTGAGAATGCTTCAAAAGAAACCCTCTGAGCTTTGCTATTATTATTATTTAAAGCAGCCCCTCTTTTTTTCTAACTTCCATGAGCCTAAAAATATTCTCAAGGCTATAGGCATTGCATTAACTATCACAAATAGAGTCCATGTATATTTATGCATCACATTCATGCATTCATACACTAGATTCCTTGTCTATTTTTATGTTTTAGATGATTCCTCTCACAAATAGTGTTTCTGTTTTTACTCAAAGACCGAATTAATAAATATTTTAGTCAAGGTGTATACAGATTTAGATGTGCCTTACATTAAAGTTACATTAGATCAAATCATACTGAAATTTGCAGAGAATAAATTTTCCCAATTCTTCTAAAAAACAAAACAAAAACAAAACAACAACCAAGCACAACTTGTATATTAAAGCAACTTTAGATTATGGATGAAACATTTCCAAATTTGAGCAGAAGAGGGAATTGGAAATTCTGATTGATCTGGAGAAACTGATTTGACAGCCATTTGATGATATCTGAATCACGGGTTGGTTCCACTTATCTTCCCTACCGGTTCGCATGGCGACGGAAGGGCGCATTTTGTGCATGCGACCTCACTTCACTCGCGCATGCGCCTATGTCACATCGGGGAAATGACGCAGAGGGTTATTTGCACAGAGTGTTCTTTGCCAGCCATGGTGAACGGAGATCCAATTTGGGGGCATGGACAGTTGGCCATTGCTGCTGGTTCAGCGAGCAGGTGCAGATTTCCGCCACCGGTACGGGCGAACGGGTCTGAACCAGCAGCAACCCACCACTGGTCTGAATGTAGCTCTTCTGTTTGGCAAAGCCAAGTTATGCATGGTTATGCCAACAGATTTCCTCTCCATCAGCCTTAGCTTTAGTACTTGTATAAGGGCAAGATTCTGGAGGCTGCAGAAGAATTGCTATACAATTTCTGTTAAAACCTTTCATTGTAGAATAAGACGCAGATGCAAGCATTTCTCCATATATCTGAGTTTTAGGAAGTTGAACTTCCTTCCTTCCTTCCTTCCTTCCTTCCTTCCTTCCTTCCTTCCTTCCTTCCTTCCTTCCTTCCTTCCTTCTGTAGGAAGTTAGCACCCACCCCTCTCCTAGGAAATGAGATATCCTAGGAGATATTAAAAGGCAGAATATATTCTGTGGAATATCTCTGGAAACATGCTTGTGAGCGGACAAAAGACTCCCCTTGGAAAACCCCCACCCCTTGCCAATGGGTCATTAAGGACTGGGCCCAGCTCACATATTCCTCTCACCTGGCCTGGAAGTCTTCTGCATAACAGAACCACAATAGGATTTGCCCAAGGCCCTTTCATTCAGCCAAAGCTGGGAGAGACAAAACCTATAGAGTTGCCACTGCATGGCCTTCTGGGAGCCTGACCACCAATCAGTTGCATCATATACACAAGGAACAGGAAACTAAGAGGTGGGACCCAACAGAGAGTATAAAACAAGGAACTCAGCATCTCTTCTGCCTTTTTTCTCTTCACCCAAATCTGGAAACATGTGATCTACCTTTTCTGTACAGGGGCTCATGCCATGTGCTCCTGTCCACCATATTAAAACCTTCTTTGCAAGCAACTTCCATGAATCCAGTGTCTTTTTCCCCACTTGGAAATGAACCCAGAAGGATATTCCTTACAACACTTCCTTCCTTCCTTCCTTCCTTCCTTCCTTCCTTCCTTCCTTCCTTCCTTCCTTCCTTCCTTCCTTCCTTCCTTCCTTCCTTCCTTTGAAATATTTGCTGATGCAATTGAGCAAATATTTATTTATTTATTTATTTATTTGTCAACAAGTGCAAGGAAACAGGATACATGAAAAAATGGCACAAATAAATGGATATAAAGAAGCAAAACATAGCCATAAACACATAAAATGAGTACATACAAATGGGTACAATAGGACAGGGATGGTAGGCACATTGGTGCACTTATGCACGCCCCCTTAGGGACCGCTTAAGAAATGTGTAAGGTCCACGGTAGACAGTTATGAAATATGAAATGAAGGAGTTTCTCGTGCCTGCTTCTTTTTAGCCCTATACCAGTGTCCATCTGTGTGAATATAATGGAACAGCAATAAAGTCTTTCAGATGTTCACAGTGGAATTTAGACTGGAATATTAAATAAAAATGTGATGGAGTAAACAAGAGGATAAGGATGTCAACAGAACAGGAGAAGAAAATAGGAGACATTGAAAAACTAAATATATTTCCTCATGCCTGACACTGTGTGTTTTTATTTCACCTTAGAAATTCACTAATGATCTAACCAGAATGGTATTTCTTTTGCAATGATTTTTTCTTGGGGAAAAAAAAAATCTAAAATTCATTTAGCAACAGCAGTGGGGAAGGAATAAATTATACATGAAGATTAAGCATCGGAGCATCAATTACAACCGATTCTTACATTATTACTGCAAGAAATGAAGAACTGCCTTCCCATTCTTGTCACAGCTGCAGAATAAACCAGCATCTCTATTGTCGAAACACTGACTTACGAAGGATAACTTGAGATCCGCCTTATAGTTGAGTAGGATGTTCAAAGCTTATCTGAATCATTTTCCAATATGTTCTGTGGATGCTTTCTTCTCAGCCTTCTATTTTTAAGGGATAAGAGGCAAAAAGGCTTATCTTTTGACAGGCTCGCTTTTTCAAAACAAGTGAAAAGCAGAAAAGACTGAACGGTGAAGGTAGATTTTCTTTATCTAGCATGGATTTTCCCCCACTTTGGAGCATTTATATCATTTTATTATTGTCTTTCTTACTCCTGTTTGCCTTTCAGGAATGCTTCTATGTTGTCATGGATTAAGAGCTGAACTTGGACAGGAAAACCTGAGTTTCAGATATAGACAGCTCACAGCTCCTTGGAAGCAGTCTCTGATTCACATATTGATATAGTAAAGGTAAGGTAAAGGTGATGTCCAGTCCTGTCCAACTCTAGAAGGAGGTGTTCATCTCCATTATTTAACCAAGGTTGTCCTAAAATGATTCTGTGGTCATGTGACAGGCATGGCAGAATGCCAAAGGCACATAGAACATGGTTACCATTCAACAAAGTGGTCTCTATTTGCCTACTTGCATTTGCATGCGTTAGGTTGGCAGGAGCTAGGACAGGAACCCGCCCCATCGTGCAGTGCTCAAGTCTTGAACTGCCCACTTTCCAGTCGACAAGCTAAGCATCTTAACCACTAGGCCACCATTCCCCCATTGACCCATTACAGGGTTGTTTTAAGCAGGGGTGGGTTCCACTTACCTTCACCACCACACATCCCCACATGCAATTCTGCTTCCGCGCATGCTCATTAGCTATAATCAGCCCGAAACACAGCTGAGGAGCTGATCAGCTGTGCTTCAGGTGAAGGAATAAAGGTGGTGCAGTGGTTAAAAGCAGCACTGCAACCTTCAGCTGATTGCTAGTTCAGCAGTTCAGCTGTTCAAATCTCACCAGGCTCAAGGTTGACTCAGCTTTCCATCCTTCCGAGGTGGGTAAAATGAGGACCCAGATTGTTGGGGGCAATATGCTGAACTCTGTAAACCGCTTAGAGAGGGCTGTAAAGCACTATGAAGTGGTATATAAGTCTAAGTGCTATTGCTAAGTGCTATTGCTAAACCCGGGGGCAGGCAGGAAGGCCCTTTTTCAAGCAGCAGCAAAGGAAAAAAAACTTCCAAACAGTAAAAATTTCACAAAAAATCCCCCCCCAAAAAAAGATGGCGGCGCCCACGGACCGGCACCGACCAGACCGGATCTCTGATGCCATCATGATGTCACCAGAGGGTCACTACCAGTTCGGGCGATCTGGTTCGAACTGGGAGGAACCCACCCCTGGTTTTAAGGAAGAAAAGTGGCTATATCTACTCACCTATGGACAGTCTTCTGTATTATCTCAGCCTTTTTTTCTTGAAACGTTCCAACATTGACTCGGAAGACACAGAAAATGAATTGCAAAAATATTAGGAACAGAGTGCAGACCTTCTCATAATTCAGAATCATGCATAATCCGATTTCTGATCAGCTGGATATATTTAGAATTCATCATCAAACTTTCCTGCTCAACAGAAGATTGGAAATGAATAGGCTGGGATGAACATCCTGTCAAAGATACACATTCAAGAACATCTTTCTGAACTACAGGGAGTTCAAAAACATGACATGAAAGAAACGTAAACATTTATGGGGCTATTCGCTTTTATTTTGTATTATTACTTTTCAGTGGATGTTGGACCAAAGTTGATTCTATTAAATTATGTGGTGCTTATCTCCTGTAGGGCTTTACAAGACCTGCCGGATGGTATGAAGCTGAAAATGAGCTCCATGCAAAATTGTAATTCTGATCTCTCATAAAAATGTAGGCAAGGACATTAAAATTGTCACGGTGTGAATATTGTCAGTTGTATGTCTATGCAGGGTGAAGCACCCCTATTATAATATTATGGTATATTCCAATACAAGCAGAACACATGATATGATCTTGTACGCATGTCCACATTCCTGATCCACCATTACAGTCAATCATAATTTCCCGTCTTTTCTGAAGCAGCTTCATGTTGGCCTCTTATTCGTGGAAGGTGTCAGCCCTAGGTTCTCACTTTAGGCACAAATAACCAGACTCATATTAATAGAATACTTCCAACCTAATAGAAGAGGAAATTTCCTGGCAGCAAGAACAAGTAATCACTGGAATGGGTCACCTTCAGAAGGTGTGGATGCTCCATCATTGGTGGTTTTTAAGAAGATGTTGGACAACCATTGGTCTGAAATGGTATAGGGTTTCCTGCTTGAGCAGGGGATTGGACTAGAAGACCTCCAAGGTCCCTTCAAACTCTTCTGTTCTGTTCTAATAGTATAGTATAGTGTAGTGTAGTGTAGTGTAGTATAGTGTAGTGTAGTGTAGTGTAGTGTAGTGGTAGTGGTAGTGGTAGTGGTAGTGGTAGTGGTAGTGGTAGTGGTAGTGGTAGTGGAGTATAGTATAGTATAGTATAGTATAGTATAGTATAGTATAGTATAGTATAGTATAGTATAGTATAGTATAGTATAGTATAGTATAGTATAGTATAGTATAGTATAGTATAGTATAGTATAATAACAGAGTTGGAAGGGACCTTGGAGGTCTTCTAGTCCAACCCCCTGCTTAGGCAGGAAACTCTACACCACTTCAGACAAATGGTTATCCAACATCTTCTTTAAAAACTTCCAGTGTTGGAGCATTAACAACTTCTGGAGGCAACTTGTTCCATTGATTAATTGTTCTGTCAAGAAATTTCTCCTTAGTTCTAAGTTGCTTTTCTCCTTGATTAGTTTCCACCCATTGCTTTTTATTCTGCCCTCAGGTGCTTTGGAGAATAGCTTCACTCCCTCTTGTTTGTGGCAACCCCTGAGATATTGGAAGACTGCTATCATGTCTCCCCTGGTCCTTCTTTTCATTAAAGTAGACATCCCCAGTTCCTGCAACCGTTCTTCGTATGTTTTAGCCTCCAGTCCCCTAATCATCTTTGTTGCTCTATTCTGTTCTGTTCTTCAGACACATTATATGGAGACCTACCTCTCTGGAATAAAACTAATGCTGTGAAAGATGGAAGGAAGGAGAACAGGATGACCTCAACTAAGATGGATGGACTCTGTTATAGAAAGTTAGATTGTCTTGGAGAAAATGGATCAATGTCAAAACAACTTATTGGCCCATAATGAATCACATGCTTACATGTATACATATATATTTATTAAAATACCACTTGTTACTATGTTTTTAATGAACATGAATGATTGCTTAAATAAGACAGGTAAGTTTTTATAAAGGTCAAAATCTGTGCAAGTCACGGAGCTAACTCCATAACCATTCTCACCCAGCCTGCCTGGTTCCACATGAACACTGCAGTCTCTTCAAACAATCCGAATTCCCCTTCAATATTGAATAATTGGCCGAGAAAACCCATTTCAGATCAATTTTGTATGATACATTTCCTTTAATGATGGCCATCCACAGAGTCTAATTTTCAATTTGTTAAGCTGATTGAGAAAATGAGGTTGGATCTTAATTTCGATCTCTCTTCCGTACATAGAAACAGATGGTAATAGAAACTCTGAATCAGCAAAAGAAAAAAGAAAAAAATTGGTCAGAGGATTTGGAATTGCAAAAATTATATTTCTTTTGAATGTTACAGAAATATCTTAAATCTTTAGCTACTTGGCAGGAGTCATTTAATACTTGATGCTTCCTTATTATTTATTCCACTCTTCATTACATTAAGATGAAGTTGTACCAATTTCCTAATTTAGAGAATTAATACGAAACTGTGTGAGATGAGTTCCAGTTTCTCATTCTTCTAGCTCACCTGGGATGCATTAAACATTTTTTTCCATCTGAAGGGAAGGTCTGTTTCCTGTAAATAATGAGCTGTATTAAGGTCGCTCTAAGAAGAGGGAATTGTGGTATTCGAAGCTCTGGGGTTTTTTTTCCTTGTGATTAAAAAGATTCCAATGCAATGAAAAATCAAATCCTGTGAGATCCATTGCCATTTTGTTCATTTTCTTTCAAATTCATAAAACATTACTCCTTACAATTCAATTAAACTTTTGGTTTATCAGACAAATTTCTGAGGTTTCCTTTGCTGTGTTCTTGGTTGCCTGAACATTCAAGGGTAATCAATGTATTGTGATGTTCCCCCAAATAAGGCCTTTTAATGTTGCAGAGCATAGAATTACGAATCATGTTTCCTTAGTTTCCTTAGTTCAAGATGCTTTATTGAACCAAAGCAAGCTACTTTAATGGTTTGTTTTTTAAAAAATAAAGCAAGCCCTCCTCAAAATCCCATAATATTTTGGTTTTCAGGTTCAGAGGTTAAAAGGGGGACTTTCACAAGTATCCTGTACAAATGCCTACTAATGATGATGTTGAAAAGGGTATCTTTTAGGGGCATCAATAGGCATCTGTAAGGAGAATTATTTTCTTTGTTTGTTCCCCAAAGCATTTCCATGTTAAAATGTCGCACTCATTATTCACTTTTTCAAAAATGGTCTTGTTAGATTTGTGCGGGAATGAAGAGTCGAGACGTAGGACAGTTCAGCAATGTTAAGGAGTTATTGTGCTATTAAGCACATACACAGCGAAATGTGTTGTAGTAATGGTGTTGCAGTTTGATATTAATGCTATTCAGTCAATAAACAGAATATCTTTATTATGTACAAAATAGTTTTTACTTGAATAGTAGCAAAGTTAAATAGTTAGTCCAAGTCATACACAATTATTCAGTCAATGCAAAGTTTCTTCTTCTTGTCTATGTTTGTTTTAACTCACAAACAAAGATTACAGCTATCACTTAATTCTATACTATCACAGATAGTTACTCTTCTTTTCACAGCAATTTCACACACCCATAAAGTAATCTACTCCTCAGTAAAGCAGCACAGAGAGTCTTCAATCTGGAACACACCGTCAAACACCACTCACCACACTAAACCATAAACCATCAACCACATTGAGCATGCTCTCTTGCTTGCTTATATAGTAATCATCCACAATGCATTTAAAGCAGTATACACATAACAATGATTTGTGGCTTAATCATATATTAACACACCCAATCATTTGAACAGGGTTCTAACAAGCACCTTTATTTGAAATCAGCTCAGATTGAAAACAGACTGCTGGCAAGCTGCAGGGAAGCAGTTTATTTCTGCCAACACTACATCGGCCAATCAGCGGCGGCTATGCAAATTTCCTCCGTACGTCAGTACATAACAGGTCTCATGGGACCTCCTATTGACTTTTAGAGCTGAGGAACAAAAAAGTTCAAAACAATTTCTCAGCACCATTGTCATTCGTAAGACCTTCCATAACCTTCCATTATAATAAACATGGTAGCTGAAGAGAACTGGGGATTCTACTTTACAGATGACATATCTATGTTCTTTCATTAGAAGGTGGAAGCTTCTTGGGAGATGTCCTTCAAATGAAGATCAGAGTTAATCATAAAATCATGAATTGTAAGAGACTATTTAGACTACTGAGTCCCACTCTAAGTGAACTTCTCCTATAGAAGGAGAAGTTCCTTGTCAGTTGGATCTCCAGCATGGTTTTCTGAAGCTTGCTTGCTCAGCTGCCATAAAAATTTAGATTTATTATTAGAGTTGGAAGGGACCTTGTAGGTCATCTAGTCCAACCCCCTGCTCAAGCAGGAGTTCCTACACCATTTGAGACAGATGACAGTCCAGCCTTCCCTTGAAGGTCGCAAGTGTTGGGGCTCTCACAACCTCCGCTGGCAAGCTGTTCCACTGGTTGATCGCTCTCACTGTCAGAAAGCTTCTCCTCACTTCCAGGTTGAATCTCTACTTGGTCAGCTTCCATCCGTTATTCCTTGTTTGACTTTCTGGTGCCATAGAGAACAGCCTGAACCCCTCCTCTCTGTGGCATCCCCTCAAGTATTGGAACACTGCTATCATGTCACCCCTGGTCCTTCTCTTCGCCAGATTGGCCAAGCTCAGTTCCTGCAACCGCTCTTTGTATGTTTTATTTTCCAAACCCTTTATCATCCTGGTTGCTCTCTTCTGCACTTTCTCTACGGTTTCAATGTCTTTTTTGTAGTGTGGTGACCCAAACTGGGTGCAGTACTCTAGGTGTGGTCTGACCAAGGCTTTATAGAGTGATACTAGTACCTCTCTGGTCCTTGATTGTATCCCTCTATTTATGCAGCTCAGGACTGCATTGGCCTTTTTGGCTGCTGCTGCACACTGCTGGCTCATATTTAGTTGGCTGTCTACCAAGACTCTGAGATCCCTCTCGCAATCACTGCTATTAAGTGTGGTTTCACCCAGTTTGTATGTGTATTTTTGATTCTTCTTACCTAGGTGTAGAATTTTACTTTTCTCCATGTTAAATTTCATTTTATTGGTTTGGGCCCAGTGTTCGAGTCTGTCGAGAAATGAGGAGGGGGTTGGGCATTTGGGGTGGGGAAGTGAGCTGATGTGAAGTAGTCCCATGAGAACTAGAAGGTAGGGTTGCACTAATGCATTATGGCACTGCTAAGTGGAGCTGTTTATACTTCTTCAAGGCCAGCCATCCTGAGATTACAGATATGAGAAAAACCTGCAGAGGAGCTTTCCCATAACATCTTAATTGATGTTGATTGGACTCTCAGTGCTAGACCCTGGGGAAAGGGATTTGGGGTGACTTTCAATGTGTAACTTTTGTGGGCTTTGGCTCAGATCTTGCCTTGCTTTTGCTGCTATCAGTTCAATCTTAGTAAAAGTACCTCTTTTCTAAATGGAGTCTTAGGATTTGAATGGAGGCAATCCTAACCTTCCAGTTTAGGGGAAAAAATCCAGATTAAATATTGTAAATATTCTCTTCAATTACTTTCCTTACAAATCAGATTTTAATCCCATGGTTACATTTGATTTTCTCCAAACTTATTCCAGTTTGCTTGAATATTTCTGAAAGAACGGTCTCCGGAGCTGCAGCCAATATCGGGGTGGGTGGGTTTTGAAACAATGTTAGAACTAATTATTAGGAAATTATAGTTCCGTAGAATGAGCCTTAAATTAAATTTCTTGTTCCACACTCATTTCACACTGCTGACTTTTATTCGGTTTGTGGTCAACTATGGTTCAAAGATCATTTTCACAAGTACATTTAGAAAGCAAGGAACCTGACTATCCCACCCTATATTTGAGCATTAGATTCCCGTCAGTTTTGAATATTATTTCTGACTTGAAGACTATCAGCTACTCCATGTAATTTTGATAGCCAACCCCTTTCATCCCTTTATCAAAGACCTTGTTAAAATTATTGGAGAAAAGATAGGACCAAACCTTCTCATACTTCATCAGAAGTATGTTTCTTTAGTAACGGCCCATTTATGAACTCCCTACTACTACACTACAATTTTCAAGTGACGAATTTTAGGGGAAAGTGGCTACTTCAAGCTGGAGTTCTTGATTCTGAAGAAAAATAAGAGCCCACTTGAATTTTAGTGAGGAGATTCTTCAAATCAGGAACACCTTTTTCAGGCTCAGATGGAACTGGGGAAAAAGAGAGGCTACAAAAATGGTCAGGAAAAAAAATGATTCTGTGAGTGAGCACATGTAACATCTGAAGCAGTGGTGGGTTCCTACTGGAGCTGTCCACTGCGTAGCTCCGGTAGGGAGCGGCCGATTGCGCAATTTGCGCGCGACCGCTCCAGTGCCGTCTCTGCTGGTCCATCGCGCTCGTTGCCATCTTTTTGTGAGATTTTTTGGGCTTTTTTGCTTTTGCGCATGCGCGGAAGAAAAATTGTGCCAAAATCTCACACGTGTGTGCGTCCCCTCATGAGATTTCGACGCAATTTTGCTTCAGGGCATGCGCAGAAGCAAAATTGTGCGAGGGGGCACATGCACGTAATGAGTGGGTGCGTGCCCGAAACGTGGAGATACGTGCGCAGCGCACCGGTATTGGTAAGTGAGCAACCCGGCCCTGATCTGAAGTACTTCCAAACCATTTTTGTAGCATGCAGAGACTTAATCCTTCATTTTGCTACCTCATTCCAACTTAATAACAAACCGCAGAAGAGCATTCCCTGAGTTTGATAAGCAGGCATACAAATTTTCATCTTCCCTGTTATGATGCAATGCATTGTGTTGTATCGATCTTTTTTTTTTAGAATTGCAGTGTCTATATTTAAATAAAACATGTTCACATTACATGCAAATCTGCATCTTCTTTTGCTTTTCAATTTTGGTCATGACCTTTTAATTATTGTGATCTGCAAATGGTCTAGTCTCCAAAACCCCTGAAAGCAGGACAAGAAGCAATGGATGGAAACTAATCAAGGAGAGAAGCAACCTAGAACTAAGAAGAAATTTCCTGACAGTGAGAATAATCAACCAATGGAACCGCTTGCCTTCCAGAGTTGGACACTTTCTGGAACACTGGAAATTTTTAAGAAGAGATTGGACAACCGCTTGTTTGAAATGGTAAAGGTGGTTACCTGAGCAGGAGGTTGGACTAGAAGACATCCAAGATCCCTTCCAACTTGGTTATTCTCTTATTCATAGTACTATTGATAAAAAGGGAGGGGAGAAAATAATTGAATAATCACACTCCTTGCTTACAGGAGGGGTAGATGCCGGCCTTAATTTATATTTAAGTGCAAAGTTTATGTCCCAAAGGTGCTTTTTTTCAAGAGGCAACTGGACTTTCTGGTTTTTCTTTAAAGACATTTTGCTTCTCATCCAAGAAGCTTCTTCAGCTTCTTCTTCAAAGCTCAAGAAGCTTCTTGGATGAGAAGCGAAACGTCTTCAAAGAAACACCAGAAAGTCCAGTTGCCTCTTGAAATAAAAACACCTTTGGGACAATACCCTCTGTGACCTAGAGGTAGAGCTCTTGCCTCATAATCAGGAGGCTGTGAGTTTGATCCTAGGTAGAGGCAGATGTAGGGTCTCCTGCTTGGGCAGGGGGTTGGACTAGATGACCTGCAAGGTCCCTTCCAACTCTGTTAATCTGTTAACCATGACCTGGATGACTGAGAATCTCCATAGCCATTTTGCAAAGATGATGCAATGAAATTAAACTGAATTAGACTGGATATCCTTAAATCAACATGATCATTTGGGCAGGGTCTCAGCAAAGTACAACTGGCCTTTCTTGTAAGTCAGTTCTGAAAATCAAATCAGTGAAATTTCCCAGATCTATTCCAATCATCAGATTAGATTGAAAGAATGAGCCAGACTGACTAAATGATTCTAATGAGATAATACGAAACTGCTCAAATCAGATCACTCATAACATGTAAGTGACTTACTGTTCTCCGGCACTAACATGTCCACATTCTTCCGAAATGTCTCTTCTCCGATTTCCTTTGGAATGTTTCGAAACAAAAGCCTTAATTTTCCTACCGTCCAAAGAGTTCCTTCATAACAGTCGGTGTCGCAATAACAACTTAAAAAATGGTTAGGAAAAGAATTTCTCCCCAAAAGAGTCATTTCTATTAGTATGACTGTCACTCCCAAAGAAGCTTTATGTTTCTCTCCTGTTTGCAATTCTCCTTTATCCAGAAAAGGAGAGAAAAGTGTTTGATATGCACTCTGTACAGCAACTTTATCGTAAATAATTTCTTAGCAACATTCTGGAGGTCACCTTTTAAGGAAGGACTAGGATCTGCAGCGATGCTCGGAAACTAATTTTTCTTTTGTCTCTCTCACTCTCTGTCTTCTGTAACGAAAACAACGCAGACAAACAGACACTGTTTGCAGAATCTAGTAAACTTCTTATCAAACAAATAGCAAAACCAGCTGCACCTCAAAGCATTGAAAGTTTTACTGTACATCTATCGACGATGTTTTTCTTGGGGCAGTTCATCCTGTAGCTTCAAAGCCCAGATTAAGATAAATTAATATTGTTCATCTCCACTCTAAACGTTTAGGGCTACCAAGGGAGATTTCATCTTAAGTCCACCATTGCCAAATCACTGCAATGATTTGAAATTAAGAGGCAAAATGGAGGTCTTTGTAGTATATAATAGAAGCCCTTTTGTATGTTTTTATTGCCCATAGGGTGCCCTACGGAGGTTGCACACTATCTCAGGAAAAGCCACACATGGTTTAAGTTTAGAGAAATACTTGATGCATGTGTGGTGTCCCATGTTTTTCTTCAAATTCAGGTTTGCAAACCTCTGTTTTATGCCTGAAATAGCTGTAGGAAGCTGACGTCTCCACACCCATTTGCACTACTCAAGTTTCTCCTTTTAGTTGGGGAAGCACTTGCTCACCTCATACCTGATCCCAGAAAGAGTAGACCCACAAACATTTTTCATTTCATCAATCACTGTCCATGTGAACCAAGCTAGAAAAGTCAACTGTGTGAATTCAGACTGTCTTTGGAGATTCTCAGTCATCCAGGTCATGGTAGTCCCAAAGTTGCTTTTTTCCCCAAGAGGCAACTGGAGGGAGGGAGGGAGGGAGGGAGGGAGGGTGGGAGGGAGGGAGGGAGGGAGGGAGGGAGAGAGAGAGAGAGAGAGAGAGAGAGAGAGAGAGAGCGAAAGAGAGAGAGAGAGAGATGAGAGAGAGAGATGAGAGAGAGAGAGAGAGAGAGAGAGAGAGAGAGAGAGAGAGAGAGAGAGAGAGAGAGAGAGAGAGAGAGAGAGAGAGAGAGAGAGAGAGAGAAATATATCCTTATACAAAATAGATATGCTTAGCAGAGGGCTGTCCAAGAACTCTTTCTCTTCTGTGAATAGGCTTCTTGATCTTCAGGACAAAAGTTGTCCTCTGCCCACAACCAGCTCTCCAGGAAGGTAGCCCTGTCTTTTCTTATCATACATCATAAGTGGTGTTTACTGCCAATGCCAGTGCAAGTATTGCTATATAACACATCAACTGTACTTCATTGCACTCTAGACTAATGGCTCCAACTCCAGTTGGGTACAAAGCAGCAATATATCTTGCCCCTTGGATCCTGATCACTGCTATCCACAACCATTTAGTCCAAGGACTGCAATCGGGGACTTTGATAGCATGGTCTGAACATCATGTAACTGCTGTGGCCAAAGCTGAGGAACAGCCTGATATTTGGAAAGAGGTCATCTAGCAGGTTCATATCCAGCCAGCTTATGCCCAGCAGTCAAGTCTATTAGAGAAAAGCCTTAGCTGTCAATCAACAGGCTTGATTTTCTAGACAGTAATCCCCCTTCTGCACATTGCAATTGTACATGCCAGAAATAGGATTGATTCATTTATTTATTTTTATATAGAATACACGAACGCCACTGATAATATAAGGCTCTTCTTCCAACCATTCAATTATTGCTTATGAAGGCATTTATTTGAGTTGCTTCCTATAGAAACTTTTCAGGGACATTTCTGATTTTCCAGGCTCTTAACTTCAGTAATCTTTCATCATTAAAATCACATCGCTCTCATTGCAATTTTTTTTAAAAAAAATCCCTTTAAAAAGCTATAATTAATCTATTTGTTCACTTAAGGCAAACTTTTTAACATAAGTATTCAGAGGAAATGAATACTTTCATTTGGCGTTGCCAATTTCCAAATTCTGAGATCTCTAGCACATCCAATATACTTGAATAGTCAAGGCAGGGATCAGACATTGCTAC
>JALIGW010000021.1:7446849-7449349 GCA_023053685.1 Diadophis punctatus similis
TTAGAGCTTTAGAACATTGTGAATACACACACAATCACACTCACATGCACACAAAGAAGACAGCAAATTAGTGCAGGAATAGTTGGGTAACATTTTTGTTTCTTCTAAATCTGAAGACAGCCCGAAAAAGAGAGAGGGGGGGAGGGAGGGAGGAAAGAAGAAAAAGGAAGGAAGGAGAGAGAGAGAGAGAGAAAGAAAGGGAGAAAGGGAGAAGAAAGAAAGAATGAAAGAAAGAATGAAAGAAAAAAGAAAGAAAGAAAGAAAGAAAGAAAGAAAGAAAGAAAAGAAAGAAAGAAAGAAAGAAAGAAAGAAAGAAAGAAAGAAAAAGAAAGGGGTGAGGGAGGGAGGGAGGGAAGAAGGAAAAGGAAGGAAGAGAGAGAGAGAAAGGGAAAAGGGAGAAGGAAGGAAGGAAGGAAGGAGGAAGGAAGGAAGGAAGGAAGAAAGAAAGAAAAGGAAAGAAAGAAAGAAAGAAAGAAAGAAAGAAAGAAAGAAAGAAAGAAAGAAAATATTTGTTTATAAAGCTTGGGGTCAACTGATGACTTCAGTATTAAACGACTTGCATTTGGAAAATCAGTTTCTGAACAAAATCACAGCTTACAATTTGGAAATGATTATAAATCATAAATCCCAAGTAGGCAAATGATTGAACATCCAAAATTACGGTATTTGGGAGATCTGTTTCATTGCCACCTTCAAATTAACATTCCTTGTAGTGATCACCCATACCAAAGCTAAAAGAGGTATTCCATGGGGCAATCTGGTTCACAAGATATATATATACATTTATATATATTTGTAGACTCAGAACTAGAAGTGGCATCAGTTCTAATGTTTAAGAGTAATAAAGTCAGCTAAGGGTTGCCAGCACAGCTGAAGGAATTGGATGCTGTTAAGCAACATTTGCTTTTGTGTCTTTTGCCAATGGGGGGGAAGAGAGAGGAGGGGATGCAAAGCAGATCCATTCTCTCTCTAACGAAAGAGAGCTACAATCTGTAAACCACCCAGAATTGCTGGGAGTCGGGTGGCATCAAAATTTAATAAATTAAATTAAATATACATTATGAAAGTATTGAAAATATGTGATTTAGGGGAAATTGCAGTTCTTTGTTTAGAATATAGATAGCATTTGTTCCCTTAAAGGAGACTGCATCACCCAGAAAGACTGCAGCTATACAGATCATGCTACTTTAGCATAGTCAAAACTGAAAGAATAGCTGTTTATTAATTAATTATTAATATCAGCCAGCCTAATGATGTCAGTTTAACAGCAGTTTACACATGTCGAGGCAGTCTGTTTCCCAAATATTTTTATTCAAGGAAATAAAATCTGATTGATAATGGAGCAAGCCTTCACATTTAAGCCTCGAAATCCATCTATTTTTCTTTCTTTCTGACAAAACTAAACTTTATTGGCATATCCAAAGTTACACCACTCCTGGAATCTCCCTTGAAGTAATTACCTGCTAAGAAATCCTTATGCATTTGAACAATGTAAGTGAGAATGGGCAGTTTCTAAATTAGAGATAGATAGATAGATAGATAGATAGATAGATAGATAGATAGATAGATAGATAGATAGATAGATAGATAGATAGATAGATAGATAGATAGATAGATAGATAGATAGATAGGAGAGAGAGAGAGAGAGAGAGAGAGAGAGAGAGAGAGAGAGAGAGAGAGAGAGAGAGAGAGAGAGAGAGAGAGAGAGAGGAGAGAGAGAGAGAGAGAGGAGTGAATGTAACATATGAACACCATTGGAGCATGAGATCATCTTTGGATAGTAAAAAATTGTCTGTAGAGATTCTCAGTCATCCAGGGCATGGTTGTTCCCAAAGGTGCTTTTTCAGGAGGCAACTGAACTTTCTTGTTTTTTTTTTTCTTTTGAAGACATTTCAGGAGCCAGGAGCACTACTCAGGTGATCCTGAGGACACAGGTAAACCTCTAAGTGCTTCAACGACCCACCCCTCCTAAAAGGATGCAGATTACCAGCTGTCTGCAAGAAATATAAATCCTTCCATTCCCCACTATCCTGTCAGAGCTGAAGAAGCTTCTTGGATGAAAGGGCGAAATGCCTTCAAAAGAAAAAACAAGAAAGTCCAGTTGCCACCTGAAAAAAAAATGTGTGTTTTTCAGGGGAGGAGAATTTAACATACCAGAGAATGAAATTATCTAATCTTTCACTGTGAGTTCTTTCAATAAATAAATAAATGTATAAATTTTTAATACATGACTGTTCGTGTATACTATCTCCCGCCTTACAGCTTCTAATTGTGTCAATTGATTCTATTAATCAGCTATATCAAGCATTTCATTCTGCACATAAAGACCATCTACTCATTGAGTTACAAGAAATGGAGAAGTACTGTACACATTAAATATGTGTAGTGCAATTTACAATTAGCTCTTCATCTGCAGTTGTACAAATATGGGATTGCCCCGTGAAATTCTAGTCCTTTGAAGAGCTGCAGTGAACAAGAACTTGAGACAAAAGAAGACATA
>JALIGW010000021.1:7454349-7474349 GCA_023053685.1 Diadophis punctatus similis
TGGGGAGGTGTGCTATACCATTCTTTTTTTTTTTCAACTAATGCAAGACTCCGAGATCTTGTAGACAGTATAGACATCTTGTGCTGTTTCCATTTCTAAGTTGAAGGGATGTTCACACCAATCAAGGTAAACTCTACAACAAGCAATGGGAAATCCTTCTAGAATTCAGACCAATGACCAATAAAGGGGATAAATATACATGCTATGCCTTGCATCACTCTTAAAGGGTTGGACAAGGATCAAAGACTTAGACTTAAGTCCACTTTCAGGTAGAGAACCTATTCTAATGCTGATCTGCACTTCATATGATCCATGGGCAATCTGACAAGCAGATCTGTGCAGTTGTCAACATCAATAAATTTGCTGTCACTGCCACCACTGTCCCATATGACACACAGTGAAATGCATCCAATGTCTTTTCAGGCCCCATTACTGCTGCCAACTCCAGCAATGCTGTTCCATTAACCTTCTAAGGCAGAGGTGGGTTCCTGCCGGAGCTGTCTGGTACGCAGCTCCAGCAGTGAGCGGCGGATTTCGCAACCGCTCCGGAGCCCTCTCTGCCGGTCAACCCGGCACGTCGCCATTTTTTCCAATGATTTTCGGGTGATTTTGCTTCTGTGCATGCGCGGAAGCAAAATCTCACCAAAATCTCGTGAGCAGACGCATGCACGCGCGATATTTCGGTGAAATTTTGCCTCCGTGCATGTGCGAAAGCAAAATCACGCTGAAATCTCATGCGCGTGCACACCCCCTCATGAGATTTCAGCATGATTTTGCTTCCGCGCATGCACAGAAGCAAATTTGTGCGAGGGGGCATGTACGCGTAGCGAGCACGCACGCCCCCGAAGCATGGAGATGCACATGCATGGCTCCAGCAACAAGGTAAGTGAGCAACCCGCCCCTATTCTAAAGGCTGATCAGTGCATCAGGTGGACTTTTATGGCCCACAAAGATATTGAATTCAACAGGCTGACCCTTTTCCCTCTAAAGGATGTGCAGGCCTGCTCAGCGATTATTGTTTTGGGTAACAAAATAGAGGCAAGTGAGCAAGAAGACATGTGAGGCAAGTCGCTGCTCAGGGAAGAGCAGATGGCATTCCCGGTAGAAGACCATAGAGGCTCTCTTTCTTCTGATCCAGAAGAGAGGAGCTGTCCATATTCCACCACTGTATAATGGTTCTTTTCAGTTTCTCCCCTCCAATCAAAAATATATTAAATTGTATGTGCTCGCCAAACCGGAAGCGATCGTCAGTTGGCCACGTCCCCGAACTGGCTCAAATGGCGGTGGCGTCGGTGCTGCCATCCTTTTTTTGGCTTTTGTGCACTCACAGAAGCTGTTTTTTGCTTCTGTGCATGTGCAGAACCTTGGTTTTCAGCACTGCGCATGCTCGCTCACTCAGCGCAATGCACTCGCGCCCACGTGGCGCGGGAGGAAGCGAACCGGTGGCGAGTTAAGTTAGAACCCACCCCTGGTCTGCATCCATTATTCCATGTGCTCCACAATGTAGTGAGGTAGAGCCAGTTATATCCAAAACAACCCACAATGACATTAAAATAAGGACCCTTGTCTCATTATGTAGTTAGCATGCTTATGTAAGGACATCCTGATTTTTAATGCAAATACTTAAGAAGTGATATTTCCATGTTGGTGGCGTGATACTTGCTGTTTAGCCCTTTCCCCAAGCTGGAAGGAGACTCAGAACAAATATATAACCAAGAAGGGCCTGACTGGCAGACAAACAAACCACCCCATATACTTTATGTTTCTAGCTGTAATACAACCCTGCTCTACAATATGTGCATTTTCTAGACACATATCTACAATGAACTATAAAAGAAAAGAGAGGAAATTATGTATTTTGTCATTGGGAGCAAGATAATCTAAAATTTCCAGGAGAAAGAACTTTCTTTTGCAGTACAATCTGCAGATGTTTATGTTGCATCATCCAAAAGTCACAAATCTGAACTCCACATGAGGGGGAGAGAGAGAGAGAGAGAGAGAGAGAGAGAGAGACAGAGACAGAGACAGAGACAGAGACAGAGACAGAGACAGAGACAGAGAGACAGAGAGACAGAGACAGAGACAGAGACAGAGTGACAGGAGAGAATAATGCAGTTGGCTGTAGAAATCAATTTTGACTTGCTTTGAACATGTTTCTGATGCAACATTACCAGGGTCCATTACTTCAACACAAATTTACTATTTCTGAGGCTCTAGATTTCTTTCTGCCTGTCCAGAAGATCAAAGAATAAGTAGGAGCCACATAACATTATAATTTAACTTTGCTGATGATAAATCCTTCAAATTCAAGCAGTTAGCTGGTTTCCTTCAATGGCCACCAAACATAATCTCATGATGACTACAATCTTCCATCTTTTACAAATCTTTGTACACTAAGATTTCTATTTCCCCACCCCACCCCCACCCCACCCCACTCCATCCCAAATTCTTCTGGAAGGCATTACCACTATAGTCATTGTTATTTTGGGGTTATTTGTGAGGGATTAAACAGATAATTAGCTGAGTGACGTGGTGGCCTAGAGGGGAAGATCCTCGCCTCCCTCTTGGAAGGTTGAGAGTTCGAACCTAGGCAGTGGCAGATGTTTCTCTATCAGGGTGTGAAGAGAAAATGTCTGCTGTGAACTCCACATAGGCATCGGGAAGGGCATCTGGGCAGTAAACGCTCGGCTCCATTTAGTTGCCCAGAGTCCTCCCTGGATAAAGAGATTACAGGATCATATAAAGGGGGGAAAATCTAATTAGCTGATTCATATGTGTATGTAAGATTATTACACAGCATATGTCTAGAAACTCCTGAAAATAATAAGCATGCATACATGTGTCCTAGCTAAACTTTGGACTTTAAATTCTGCTGGTGTTGATGGAAAAAGAATTGAGAATCTGCTGAGCTCTTCCCAAGAGCAAATAGTGGGACTTAAGATGTGTTTTAACTTGTGTGGTTTCTGCTCTGGCAGGAATGACATTATCAGTGCCTGAAAGAAACTTTGCCATGCTCGGAAGAACTTAACAATTAAAAGATAGCTAGAAATAAGTTTTCCCCGTGTCTCTAGCTAGCTGGAATTAATTGTTATGGGTACTGGGACAATTATTTATTTGTTTATTTGTTCCACTTATGGGCTGGTTAATTGCCATGCTGATATGCCATGCAGATAACAACACTCACTCAATGTATCATAAATTATATTTAAATGTTCAGGAATAGCCCCAAGTGGGATGAAGAACTTTGAGCAGTGTGCCATAACTGATAGAATTATTTAGATATGGGCTGCAAAAAAAAAATGCAAACAATCGCTAAAGAGTCCAAAGAGGTATTGAAAACTCAGATTCGTTGCTGTTTTCATAATATTGTTGCCTACCCCAGGCTTCTCGGGGCCTGGGAAAAGGTGGCAAAATATTACTGGTGCCAAATATCCAGGGGTGGGCTGCTGGGGGTTCACAGGGGTTTGGATCTTACCTCTAGCTAAGATTCTGTGCAGTTTGGAGAACCCCCAAATCCCACTCCTGGATATTTGTACATTTTCCCTTTGAGGAAAAAAAAAAGAGAAAACCAAAAACAGGGAGCTGCTTCCCAGCTTTGTCAGTAGATGATTAGTAAGACGATGAATAAATCTCTATCCTGACAAATTTAGAAATAAAATCAACAAATACATATTGCAATGTAGGTGCATTTCTGTAAACTCATCCTTTTCCCCTTTCAATAAATCTGGTTAAAGAAGACTTGTAGCAATCTTGTTTTTTTGGTTGCAAGAAACTGCCAAATGTGGTAGCACTAAAATGTCATTTTTAAAAGACTCTAAGTCAGCGGTTCTCAACCTGTGGGCCGCGACCCCTTTGGGGGTTGAATGACCCTTTCACAGGGGTCGCCTAAAACCATCGGAAAACACATATTTCTGATGGTCTTAGGAACTGAGACACACCTCCTCTATCTGTCTCCAGGCGGGTCCACCCACATGCAAATAGACTACTGCAAAAAAAATATCTGTACCATGAGAACTTCTGAGCATGTGCAGAGGCTGAATTTCCAGCACTGCTCATGTGTCGCCATCTTGTTTTCACTTTTCACTAATTTTTTTAAAAATTGGCACTGCGCATGCGTGTGCGCGCAAAGTGCACACGCACCCACGAGGCATGGCCACACAGTGCAGGAGGAAGCGAACCGGCAGCGAGGTAAGTTAGAACCCACCCCTGAGTTTCCTAATAATTTTATTATTTTATGGTTGGGGGTCACCACAACATGAGGAACTGTATTAAAGGGTCGCGGCATTAGGAAGGTTGAGAACCACTGCTCTAAGTAGTAGTTCTACCTGTGATATGACTGACTGGAGAATCACAAACTGCAGTTGGGAAGCAATGGGGGACAGAAAGGGAAAGCCCGTCTTTATTATTTAACAAAGTAGAGTTTTTGAGGGAGGGAGGAGATAGATGTCCGAGTGGTGCGAGGCCTAGAGGTGGAGCTCTCGCCTCACAATCAGGAGGCTATGAGTTCGATCCTAGGTAGAGACAGATATTTC
The DNA here is from genome assembly GCA_023053685.1 of Diadophis punctatus similis. Taxonomy (NCBI): domain Eukaryota; kingdom Metazoa; phylum Chordata; class Lepidosauria; order Squamata; family Dipsadidae; genus Diadophis; species Diadophis punctatus. The sequence continues at coordinate 7,458,882 of JALIGW010000021.1, forward strand.
TCTCTCTGGGCACAATGAGATTATATCTGCAGAATAAAACTCCGCATTGGGAACAGGAAGGGCATCCGGCCAGTAAACACTTGGCTCCATTCAGTTCCCCAGACTCCACCCCGCAAGGGATTATGGGGTCATTAAAAGAAGATGATAGGAGATAGATGTCCAACAGACCACATCTGTACTGAAGCAATTTCTTCACATAAGTCATGCCCTTTACCATCTGGAAATTCAACATTTCCCTTCTATCCTAGAACTGAAAGACAGGAATTAAAAAAAAAATCCTTCTTCATCTCACTTGGCACACAAAACTCTTGATTATTTTTTTTTCCAGCGAGCTGCATCATTGGCAGCTTCATAAATTGGTAAAACAGAGTGTACAATTACCCCACTGGCCAGAACAATGAATTGTAAACAGCTGAGAGAGAAAGAAAAGAGATCTTTAACTTTAAAAAAAATGATGAGGATTATACATTTGCTGCTAGAGGATTATGTATTTGCAGGGATGGGTTCTGGATTCTCCCGCTGCCGGTTCGCTCAGGGACGCGCCGCGCATGTGCTTTGTGTGTGTGTGTGTGCGTGCATGTACAGTACTTAAAAATAGTTTCTGTGCATGTGCAGAAGCAAAAAACAAGATGGCAGGGCTTACGGCGCCGCCAGGAGAACTGGCTCGAGGGCGTGGCAGGCCTGGGTCACTGCCGGTTCTAGCGACCCAGGCCGCCAAGTGACTACCGGTTCTATAGAACCGGTCTGAACCGGAAGGAACCCACCTCTGTGTATTTGCCACTAGATCATTCACTTGTGTTAGGACTCTGTCCAATCAGTTGGGTTGGCAATATATAAACCAACAATGTATGTTTGTAGGTTTAACTGTGTTAATGTAGCTTTAACTGTATGCTGTTTCTGATTGGTTGATTGTGTTGCAAGTTGCCATAAGTGGGAGCTAGAGATCATAGCTTACACTGCTTCTCTCTCTGACATTCTCTCTCTGATACGCTCTCTGTAATATTCTGCTATACTCTGTTATATGTATGCTGTATTGGTAAGAAGACTTTGTACTTCTAGTTATTGACTGATTTGAACGTGTATTATGACCTGGACTGTTTATTGGACTCTGCTATTTCCTAAAGTAAATCTATACGCACTTTTATGTATCTCTGTGTGGCTGAATAGTTATTCATACCTACTTCAATACAACGTTTCTATGTGCATATCCTTGTTACTCAAGGGTTACTCTACACATACCTTAACAACTTGATCTGAGTAAAGGATTAAAATTGTACCAGTCCATTTGGGTTGAAGGAAGAAATATTACAATAAGATGGAGAAGTAGAATCTAAGACCTAGAAATTGTTGGCATTAAGTTGGGGTCTCAGATGCTTACCCCAAACTTTGCTCTAGGTTTCTGCAGCTCAGCTGTATGTTAATGAGGAGAACTTTGTTCACAACTACTTTCTGATTTCCAAGGACTTCAGCTTTTGCTTCTTTATATTGACACCTTTTGCTTAATCACTTACTGTCTTAGATCTTCTAATCTTCTAATTTTAGGTAATGAGTTGAGCTCCCATTCAAGGCATGGAGGAGTGATACTCTCCAAATTTTGGGGTGTGATGCAGGGGTGGGTTGCTCTCTTACCTCGCTACTGGAGCTCTGTGCGCGCATCACCACATTTGGTGTGTGCGCTCCCTCGCTATGTGCATGCATCCCCTTGCTATGTGCGCACGCCCCCCTCACTACGCGCGTCCACCCCCTCGCTACGCATGTGCACCCCCTCACGCGATTTTGCTTCTGCGCATGCGTGGAAGCAAAAAAGCCCAAAAATTCGGCACCAGTGCGGCCGCGCTCAAATAGTGCCATCTGCTGGACGCTATCGGTACTATAGAGTGGGCCGCACCGGTAGGAACCCACCACTGGTGTGACGGAATGTAAGATTATTAGTTTTTCTCATGGAAAAACAAAAGTTCTTTTAACTGGTTCCAGATTCTTCAGGAGCAACTTGCTGTTTTTGGAGGCCCAGAAGTATCAACTCTTCCATAAAAGAGAAGTTCTTGAATTTAGAAAATGGCACCAATGGGGACTTTGTGAGAAGAAATGGCGGACTGTAGACAGCTCTGTGAAAAGTGGATCTGACAATGATGGAATAAAGAACTGGCAAAACAAGTGGCAGAACAGCCTAGAGCTGGATAGGAGACAGAGTAAATAAACCCATTGCCTAAATCTCCCAGAATATATTCATAGACTGTGACAAGTAAGGGTTTAGTCTGGCAAGATTCTGTCTATTGCCTGTAAGCAAATAAAAAGCTGAATTCTGGCTGAATTGTTTCATGTCATTTTTGCGTTTGTTTCACATATCAGGAATGATGAGCCTTTATGGATTTGCCTACAGATAAGAGGCAAAATGAGAACAAGAGAACATTTGCTGTATTTTGAGTGAAGGTAATAAGTTACTAAATTGTTTATACTTATAATGAAGGAGAAAGTCTTTTCTTTATATACCTCTTTTCTTTTTTAGAATATTCTTATTTTTCATTTCTCTTTCCATTTCCTCTTTTTTTCTTTTATGTATCTTCTACCTTTTCTTTTTGGTCTTCTATTTTCTTTTTCAGCATGCATTGTTGTGATTATTATATACATGGTGTGCTCAGGGAGGAGTAGCACCTCTGGTGTAGGGGCATGTCATGTACTTTTACGGCAGTTTTTAGGGCAGCTCCTTCACCTTTGGTCCCCACCTGTCACTCAGTTCTCACCTGTGGCTCCTAGCAGCTGTAGCATGCATAGCGGCCACACCCCGGGCAACAGCTTCGACAGACTGGCCAAACCAGCTTGAGAGTAGCCATTGGGTCATCAACATTCGGTGAGATAGGGACTTGTCTATCCCAAGCATCTGAAGACAGATTCTGGTGGACTGAGCGGATGAAATCTACTAGAATAGGACAAGGGTCATGAAGGCGGTCTCTGCAAGCGATGTGGTATGCTAAGAGCACAGCAAGACACGAAAGACGCCCTGCTCAACCACTGCGCCCAGCCCATCTCCAACTGTCTCAACTCTTGTCCTGCTATTTGGAGCAAGATGGAATCTGGGAAGAGAGAGTGAGGCTGACTATGCGCACCTCTCCCTCACTTTAATCCAATTCATGGGCAAGTCTTGACACCCCCCCCCCCCGATTCTCATAGATGTCAAGGTCCTCTTTGAACATGATGGACGAACATCATAATATACACATATGAAGAACATGGCACCATATATTAGTCAGTGATGGTAGAAAATATGGGCAATGGCTCCCCTAAATACAGGCTCCATGGAGATCATTGAATTCATATCATCCTCAGCCTGGTAATAAAACATGTACAGGAAAATAACAAAGTTCAGGAGAATCCCTAGGACCAGGGGCAGGCTGCTGGGGGTTCACAGGGGTTCATGAGAACCTCTAGCTATGATTCTGTGAATTTTGGAGAGCCCCCCAAATCCCACTCCTGGCTGGCCCCACCCACCACTGATTGAAGCTGTAGATTACAACAACCATTCTTCTTCTTCTTCTTCTTCTTCTTCTTCTTCTTCTTCTTCTTCTTCTTCTTCTTCTTCTTCTTCTTCTTCTTCTTCTTCTTCTTCTTCTTCTTCTTCTTCCTCCTCCTCCTCCTCCTCCTCCTCCTCCTCCTCCTTCTCTCTCTCTCTCTCTCTCTCTCTCTCTCTCTCTCTCTCTCTCTCTCTCTCTCTCTCTGTGTGTGTGTGTGTGTGTGTGTGTGTGATATCAGGCCTCCAGCTTTCTCTCATTCCTTTCACCAGCAACCATTTAATATATCTTAGTGGTTTGATGTTTCTTTCAATAAGACTTTATTTAAGTTTATAATTTTAATTAAAAGCTGGTTTTCTGAAGCTGAAGCAGAGAGGCGAGATTGAGTAGAAAAGAGACAATAAAGGAAGTGTACAACAAATATTTATGAAAGTATGGATTTTGTGAAGAAGGTTTCACACAAAGAATTTCCTTCTGATAATAATTCAGCCATCTAAAGTCATATAAAGAAAATGAGTGACGGTAGATGAAAGGCAGAAGAGGAAAATAAATGAAAATCCTGTCTCACTCAACTGGAACATAAATTCATGATGATGATCAATGGCTGAAGATACTTTTTTAAAGGTAGGGATGATATCATGGATAACATTGATTGGGAGTCAGTCACTAAAATATATATTTTAATAATAAAAAGATCACAGAGACTGACTACCACAATGGCACAACAAAGTAGCAAAAATTGTGCAAGAAATGCCATCTGCCTACAGGCAAGAACTGATGGAGCCACACCAAAAAAAAATCAAAGTAATAGAAAAAGAAGAAGTTGAAATGCTTTGGGACTCTGGGATTTAAACCGTTAAGCTCCTGCCACACAGCACCCCAGGCTTAATAATTGTTGATAAGAAAGTCAAAAATTTCTGGACATGGCAGTACCTGTGACACCAGAATAGAAAGAAAGAAAAAAACTGAAGGAAATCACAAAATATAAAGACTTGCAAATAGAAGTAGAACAGCCATGGCAAAAGAAAGCAAAGTTAGTACCAATACTAATAGTAGGTGTCCAAAACATCTGAAGTGCCACTTGAAGACCATTAGCACTGACAAAATGACCATCAGTCAGTAGCAAAAGGCAGCTTTCGATGGAACAGCTAAAGTCCTATGACGATACACTTAACACCGTCAAACCATAACATCTGCCCATCCCAAGTCCTTGGCAAGGACTCAACAAGTGGATAAAGACACCAAATCCAACGTAAACATCTGGCGGATTGTGTGACCAATCTAAATAATAACTGGGGGTGGGAGGAGAGAGAAGTTCTGGGGTACCAGATTTGGGCTGCAGCAATTTAATTGACCAGTAGGTGATAGCAAGGAGTTACCATTTTGTATCCCTTTGCTGCCACTTAGTGGTCATTCAGAGTTTTGAAGCCCAGATACCTTAGGTCTATGGATGTATTATCTATATTTGGAATTAAAAATATGCAGATGATCAGATTCATTTTGTATTTACCCACTTCTTCTGCACATTTAAATTGTCACCTCATCCTAAAACATTTCCATGTTAAAATAAATAAATAAATAAATAAATAAATAAATAAATAAATAAATAAATAAATAAATAAATGTGTGTGTGTGTGTGTGTGTGTGTGTGTGTGTGTGTGTGTGTGTGTGTGTGTGTGTGTGTGTAACATTTTTGCCGATAAATGAAATGAAAGGGAGACCCCCATGTATGTTTGGTGTGTGTATATATATTTTAACTGTTTTTTTAAGCTGTTTTTTAATGATTGTTTGGAGTTTTTTATAAAATGTTGTATGCCGCCCTGAGTCCTGAGGGAGTAGGGCGGCATATAAAAACTACCAAATAAATAAATAAATAAATAAATTATAGATCTATTTCAAGCTATTTAGCGCTCATCAGATAGCCATACCCTTGCTGGGATTTGACAGAAAACACACACACACACACACACACACACACACACACACACACACACACACACACACACACATATATATATAACTTACACTGCAATATTTCCTGGGTTTCATAAAATGCAGACCAAAGCTCTTTAATTGAAATATTTCCCTCTGTGGAGAGTTTATAATGCTGTCTTGTTCAAAATTGGTGATAGATTTGAAACACACTTCATTTTTATGTTCTTGCTTTGCCTCGTTGCTTTAAAGAGGGCTTGGTTGGCTGATGAAAAGCAAATCCACCCAGATCAAAGGAGATAAGATTATTTCTTCTGTGCAGCTTGTAAAAGTAAAAAAAAAAAGGCAAAGTTAGAACCACTAGGCTCTATAAACATGGAATCCAGAGTTTTGTGGCTAAAGATCAGATTCTCATATTAACTCCTGCTTTTGGGAGACATTGTGGTGGCTTTCAAAAGCCACTTCAAGTTTCAATTGGGCCATTCCTGCTGTGGGAAGTTTATTTTCTGAATTCCTCCATGATTCCATTAGGCAACAAAATTAAATGGGGATCAGCAGGTCCATCTGATTGCTGTTTGTTTGTTTTGGATGACTCTGCCTTGTTTCTTCCAGGAACAAAGACATGGACTTACAGAATATAGACTAACAGAATTGGGGGTCTTCTAGTTCAACCTCTTGCTCAAACAAGAGACCCTAAGTCATTTAGGACAAATGGCTGTGCAATCTCTACTTGAAAACCTCTAGTGATGGAGCACCAGCAACTTCTGGAGGCAGGCTGTTCCACTGATTAATTGTTCTCACTGACAAGAAATATTTCCTTAATTCTAGGTTGGCTCTCCCTTTGTTACACTTCAATCTATTACTTCTTGTCCTTCCCTCCAGTGCTTTGGAGAATAGGTCAACCCCCTCTTCTCTGTGATAGGTTCTTGAATATTGGAAGATTGCTATCATGTCACGCTCAGCCCATCTCTTCATTAGACTAGACATACCCACTTCCCCCAACCATTCATTTTACACTTTAGCCTCCAGTCTCCTCTAATCATCGTTGTTGCTCTTCTCTGCACTCTTTCTACAGTTTCAATATCTTTTTTGTATCATAGTGACCAAAACTGGACCCCAGTGTTACAAGTGTGATCTTACTAGGGCAATGTAAAGTGGTACTAACACTTTGAACCAACAATCTTGGCTCCTGTTGTTTGTTTGTTTGTTTGTTTGTTTGTTTGTTTGTTTGTTTGTTTGTTTGTGAGATTTATATACCGCCTCACAGTGCAAGCACTCTCTAAGCGGTTTACACCAGTAAGCAATGTATATTTTATATTGCCCCCAACAATCTGGGTCCTCATTTTACCTACCTCGGAAGGATGGAAGGCTGAGTCAACCTTGAGCCGGTGAGATTTGAACCGCTGACCTGTGGATCACAGTCAGCTAAAGTGGCCTGCAGTACCTGCCTCTAACCGCTGCGCCACCTCAGCTCAGGTTAGAAATGTTCACACTTTTAGGCCACCAGAAATTTTTACCTGTTTCTCTGGAGAATTCATTCCATCTCCTGGAAAGTATACAGAGCTATGATCTCATAGAATTCTTCTTTAGTTTTTCTGGACCCCTTGGAGAAGGGCTCCACTTAGATTTCTTTTTCATCCCCACCAGAAAGAACAGTGGGGCACTTTGGGAAGAAAACCAGAGGACTTTTTTCCTTCCTTGTTGCAGGCGGATACTTACACAATCTCTTCTACTACACAGCGTCCCTTGTGGACTGGATATGCTTTTATACTTCTACATTTTGCTACATGTGTGTCATGATTTTTTGCTGCAATTTCTCAGAAAGAGACTTAAACTGACTTTGTTTTGGCTTTGAATTTGTTTCCTAGACCTCAAGAAGGAACTGCAGGAACTGGGTATGTCTAGTTTAATGAAAAGAAGGACTAGGGGAGACATGATAGCAGTGTTCCGATATCTCAGGGGCTGCCACAAAGAAGAGGGGAGGTCAAGCTATTCTCCAAAGCACCTGAGGGCAGGACAAGAAGCAATGGGTGGAAACTAATTAGGGAAAACAGCAACCTAGAACTAAGGAGAAATTTCCTGACAGTGAGAACAATTAACCAGTGGAACAGCTTGCCTCCAGAAGTTGTGAATGCTCCAACACTGGAAGTTTTTAAGAAGAGATTGGATAACCATTTGTCTGAAGTAGTGTAGGGTTTCCTGCCTAAGCAGGGGGTTGGACTAGAAGACCTCCAAGGTTCCATCCAACTTTGTTGTTGTTGTTGTTGTTGTTGTTGTTGTTGTTGTTGTTATTATTATTATTATTATTATTATTATTATTATTATTATTATTATTATTATTATTATTATTATTATTATTATTATTAAAAAGAGATTTGTACTATTAGAATATATTCAAAATTGTACTATTCAAAATATTTCAACTGGAAATATTTTTCTTAGAGGGGAAGATCCTTTTGTATTTTGGATCAACAACAGGTTAGAGCCAATACTATCCAGAGAAGTTCTATTTATACTACGGAGATATGTGATTTTATCCCGTGTTCTTAAACATCTCATTGTTGTGTGGTTGGTTAGTAAAAATCACTAACGACTTCAGCATATATCCTGGTGAGCATGCGCACCACTGTGCCTACCGTCCCTGTCCTATTGTCCTCTTTTATCAGTACTTTTTACTTATGTTTATACAAACAACTACTATACTGTACATGCTTGACAAAATAAATAAAACATAAAATAAATAAATAAATAAAATTTGGGTTCAAAGATCTGTCAGAAATGTGGTCAGATTTTCCATATCATTGGAAGAAAATGGAATGGAAAACTTATAGGCAATAGCAATAGCAATAGCACTTAGACTTATATACCGCTTCATAGTGCTTTACAGCCCTCTTTAAGCAGTTTACAGAATTCAGCATATTGACCCCAACAATCTGGATCCTCATTTTACCGACCTCAGAAGGATGGAAGGCTGAGTCAACCTTGAGCCGGTGAGATTTGAACAGCTGAACTGCTGAACTAGCAGTCAGCTGAAGTAGGTTGCAGTGCTGCTTTGGCAGTGGTGGGATTCAAATTTTTTTACTACCGGTTCTGTAGGTGTGGCATGGTAGGCGTGGCATGGCTTGGTGGGCATGTCAGAGGAAGATTACTGCAAAATCCCCATTTCCCCCTGATCAGCTGGGACTCGGGAGGCAGAGAATAGATGGGTGTGGGGCCAGTCAATATATGGCTGAAACCCACCTCTGCTTATAGGTCAGCTTGGCCTATCTGGATTTGCACACTTATTTTTAACATTTTAGTTTAAAAGGGAGCTAAATATAAATTGAGGGTGTGGGCATTTTAGGGTCACATCACATGATTGGCCCATGAACATTTCTTGTAAATGTTTAATTGCAGTAAAATGAAGACAGTTTGGCAGTAAGCACTGAGAGTATGCAACGAACAGTATGAAACTCAGGGGGAAGCAATTGGCAGTTGAAATTGGAACTCCTATCAAGATGGGATTTTAATTCTTCTGAAACTGAATCTCCTTTTAAACTATCAAGATGGCATTTTCTTACAAAGCTAGCATTAGAAATGATAATAAAAGGAAAAGAAAAATCAACAGTATTCAAAGCTGGATTATGTTTACTCACAACTGGACAACTTTACCTAGGAATGCCTGGATTAAAGAGTCTGCAAACTTTCAATTGAAAGCATATCTGAAAGACTTGCCACCAGACGTAAATGTGGATCACACTTCACAATATTGTCAAAGAAGCAAAATGCTACCTTTTCGTTCTGAAAACAGAATGACTGAGAGAGAAACAAAATGAAACACTGAGATGTCTTGACAAGAGCATTTGGCTAGTTGACAAATGAAAAGTATAAAATTTCCTAAAATGCTTTTTGGGAAAAAAAATAAGATTGTGTTTTTTGCCTTCCCATCTTCCATTCTTTCTAAGCACTGTAGTCAATCCTTAAAGGTAAAGGATTCCCTGTCCAGTCATGTCCGACTCTAGGGCGCGATGCTCATCTCCATTTCTTGGCTGAGAGAGCCAGTGTGTTCTGAAGACATTTTCTGTGGTCATGTGGCCAGCATGGCTATATGCCAAAGGCACATGGAACACTGTTACCTTCCCACTGAAGTGGTACCTATTTATCTACTTGCATTTGCATGTTTTTGAACTGCTAAGTTGGCAGGCGCTGAAGCAAGGAACAGGAGCTCATCCCGTTGCAGGGCACTTGGGTCTCGAACCCAGGCTGTCAGCTTTCCAGTTGACAAGCTCAGCGTCTTTCACCACTGAGCCATCATGCCCCTCAGTCAATCTTCATTGTAGCTCAAATCCTTGTCATTCCCCCTTCCATCCAAATCTATTCCTCACCAGAACAAGGTATGAAAGTCTAGAGATCAAGGGCATCGAAATCACAGCTACTACCAGCATATTTTGCAATTTAAATCCCAACATTCTTGATTCCTGAGGTTCTTCTTTCTCTTTTAACATGCAAACATCATCCAGTCCTAGGGTGTGTTAATTGGGGCAGGGGAGGTAATTTTAGACTGGGAGAAATTCATTTGTTGTTACAAAACTGCCTGGGGGGCGGGATGGAAAACACTTTGATGAGATGTAATTCTTGCACTTTGTTAAATAGACACGGAGTGTGCCTTCAAGAGATATAAATGGGATTCTTTGAAGATGCCACAAACAAGAGGGAGTGAAGCTATTCTCCAAAGCACCTGAGGGCAGGACAAGAAGCAATGGGTGGAAACTAATCAAGGAGAGAAGCAACCTAGAACTAAGGAGAAATTTCCTGACAGTTAGAACAATTAATCAGTGGAACAACTTGCCTCCAGAAGTTGTGAATGCTCCAACACTGGAAGTTTTTAAGAAGAGATTGGATAACCATTTGTCTGAAGTGGTGTAGGGTTTCCTGCCTAAGCAGGGGGTTGGAGTAGAAGACCTCCAAGGTCCCTTCCAACTCTGTTTGTTGTTGTTGTTGTTGTTGTTGTTGTTATTGTTGTTATTATTATTATTATTATTATTATTATTATTATTATTATTATTATTATTATTATTATTATTATTATTATTATTATTATTATTATTATATGCTGTAGAATAATGTTGACCATGAGATGCAAATAGATCTGTTGTTTCAGAGCTTACAATCCCATTTTCCCCCCTGTTCTTGTCATTTCTACTTCTGTAGGAAATGTCCAACAGAAAATAGGTGATGTCAGGACTCGTAATGGATGTTCCCTGCGACTATTTCTTTAAAACAAGGGTAACAAAATGGCTTTTTAGTCATGTTACATTTTCAGAGATTTTATCTTCAGCTAGCTAATTTGAGAGACCTACTAAAAACTTGGGGTAATTGAATTCCTACAACATGCATCTGTCTTGTTGGTTATGATTTTATACGAGTTTTTAAGCAGGGGGGGAAATGCAATTGTATTACGGGCTCATTAAAGTTTGGAATTGGCTTGCAGACTGGGCCATGGCTAAACAAGTAATAAAATCTTTCAGTCAGACCTTCTGAGTAATGTTGCTGATCTAACAAGTGCTTGGGTAAAGACTGGTCTTCTGAATGTGTGTGTGTGTGTTTTTAATTCTAGACAATAATTCATCTCCACCACACATTTCAAATCATCCCAAAGTGATCTCAGTAATTCCCTACATTGGCATAATGGGAGGTCAGAAAATGGTGGGAGAGCAAGAATTTTACACCCATATAAACTAAAACAAAATCATGTTTCTGCTTCTCTTTTTCATATATTGTTCCTTGAAGTTGCAGGATAAGAGGTTTTATTTTGGCAATGTATAATCTTTGGGCAACAAAGCTTTAGATACCACTCTCAAGCAGGGGTGAAATCCAGCAGGTTCTGACAGGTTCTGGAGAACCGGTAGTGGAAATTTTGAGTAGTTTGGAGAACCGGCAAATACCACCTCTGCCTGGCCCCAGAGTGGGGTGGGAATGGTGATTTTGCAAAATCCTTCCCCTGGAATGAGGTGGGAATGGAGATTTTACAGTATCCTTCCCCTGCCATGCCCACCAAGCCACACCCACCAAGCCTCACCACGCCCACCAAGCCACACCCACAGAACCAGTAGTAAAAAAATTGGATTTCACCACTGCTCTCAAGCATGTTTGGGCAGAGATTAAAATTCCCAGGAAAACACACAATTTGTACCAGCAAAAAGGATGTGAAATCACTGTCTTTCACTCCTATGCCTCTAAGATGATATCAGAAACATTTCTGAGTAAAGAATTAACTGAATCATGCTTCTAGCTTTGCTTCCTGGGCATATAATTAGGCATGTGTGGTTTCTTATTGAGAATTGCAAGTGATCGGTCATTTATTTTATTTATTCATTATTTGCAGCTCATCTGACTCTTATGCAACTCTAGTGCTCTGAGTTGGAATCATCCCTTGCCAGTAATAAGAACCCTTTTCTATTCTGGAGGAAGGGAGGAAAAAAAATGGAAAATTCCAGCTTCCCCAATTCTAGTGGTATTACCTTATTACCACCGCATTCCATGCACTCCTGGGTTATTTAAAGGTCAACTATTTTTCAGACAGTTATCTAACGGCAAAAGTTGCTTAAGAAGAGAAAAATACCTGGCGCTGGTGCAAAACTGAAGAAGCGATCATATCACACTGTGTCAGAAGCACTGAGGTGCTTCTGGGCTAAAAGGACTAGTTGGTAACCTCACTATTAGATAATAGAATAGAATAGAATAGAATAGAATAGAATAGAATAGAATAGAATAGAATAGAATAGAATAGAATAGAATAGAATAGAATAGAATAGAATATAGATAGAGAATAGAATATAGATAGAGAATAGAATAGAATAGAATATAGATAGAGAATAGAATAGAATAGAATAGAATAGAATAGAATAGAATAGAATAGAATAGAATAGAATAGAATAGAATAGAATAGAATATAGATATAGATATAGAATAGAAGAATAGAATGGAATGGAATGGAATGGAATGGAATGGAATAGAATAGAATAGAATAGAATAGAATAGAATAGAATAGAATAGAATAGAATAGAATAGAATAGAACAGAACAGAACAGAACAGAATAGAATAGAATAGAACAGAATAGAATAGAAAAACAGAGTTGAAAGGGACCTTGGAGGTCTTCTAGTCCAACCCCCTGCTTAGGCAGGAAATCCTATACCATTTCAGACAAATGGTTATCTAATCTCTTCTTTAAAAACTTCCAGTATTGGAGCATTTACAACTTCTGGAGGCAAGTTGTTCCACTGATTAATTAACTGTCAGGAAAATTCTCCTTAGTTCTAGGTTGCTTCTTTCCTTGATTAGTTTCCACCCATTGCTTCTTGTTCTACCCTCAGGTGCTTTGGAGAACCTGGGGGGCAGCCAGTTATGGGTTCCTTTCATTTCCCTGGAAGGAGCTGGAGTAAAGGATGGTAGTTCGTCCCACCCCAAGGCAGCACTTAAGTCTCGGACATGCACTTGGTAACCTCCAACCCAGCATCCTAACCATATGAGCCACCATGCTCTTAAAGAAGGGATGATGAAAAGAGATGCATGTGCTAGAATATAAATGTTTCTTTTTGGGGGGGGCAGAAGAAGAATAAGTGGATCCTAATAATTTCCAAATCCTGATGGACACAGTGACTGGCCTCCAGCCAACAGTGTGTGTTCGGAAGACACAGGAAAGCAGAGCTATTCTAGGCATGCCACCTTGACTTGCAGCAGGTGTTCAATCAATTAATTAAAATAAATAACAAATTAAGGGAAAAAGTAGGGTTTTAATTAGAATTCCAGGGGAAGAGGATGGGAGGGAGACAAACAAACAACTCCTCAGGTGATGAGAGATAGAAGCTGGAGAGAGAGGGAAGATCCATTGCATCAAACATTTGTTTAACAACCACCATGGACTGTCCCCCCTCAAACACTCAGCACTCTGCACCTAAAAGTGAGGACTCTTTTTAGGATAGCAAAATGTTTGCAGTATGGAAAACCCAACAGATTATCTGTAGGAGCTGTTTCCCATGTCTATCTGGAGAATAGAATAGAGTAGAGTAGGGTAGGGTAGGGCAGGGTAGGGTAGGGTAGAGTAAGGATAGGATAGATAGGATAGGACAGGGTAGGGTAGGATAGGGAAGAGTAAGGATAAGATAAGATGGATAGGATAGGATAGGATAGGATAGGATAGGATAGGATAGGATAGGATAGGATAGGATAGGATAGGATAGGGTAGGGTAGGGTAGGGTAGGGTAGGGTAGGGTAGGGTAGGGTAGGGTAGGGTAGGGTAGGGTAGGGTAGGGTAGAGTAAGGATAGGGCAGGGTAGGGTAGGGTAGAGTAAGGATAGGGTAGGGTAGGGTAGGGTAGGGTAGAGTAAGGATAGGGTAGGGTAGGGTAAGGATAGGATAGGATAGGATAGGGTAGGGTAGGGTAGGGTAGAGTAAGGATAGGGTAGGGTAGGGTAGGGTAGAGTAAGGATAGAATAGAATAGAATAGAATAGAATAGAATAGAATAGAATAGAATAGAATAGAATAGAATAGAATAGAATAGAATAGAATAGAATAGAATAGAATAGAATAGAATAGAACGGGAGAGGAGTGGAGTGGAGTGGAGTGGAGTGGAGTGGAGTGGAGTGGAGTGGAATAGATTATAATACTTTATTTGGCCAAGTGTGATTAGACATGCAAGGTATTTGTCTCTGGTGCAGAAGCTCTCAGTGTACATGCAAAGCAACGGAAGAATGATAATCATAATCATAATGCCAACAATAATAGTAGTAATACCAAAGAAGGGTTAATAAAAGTGAGAGGAATAAAATATGCCCAAGAGTTGTGAGTGATGAATGCAATAGAGCATATATGGAGTGTTGTATGAGAATCTTCCATGGAATGACCTTCTCCTGCAAAAGCATTTCTTTCCAAAGGGGCCACACTCTGAAAAATCGACAGCAAGGACCATGCGCTTTGCTAAGTAGTGGGAATATGAACCAGATGCTTTAAAGGTATTTTTTAAAGCCCCTAAAAACTTCTTTGAAGTTTGCTCGCTGTGCCCTTCCCCCTCCCTCTGTCCCTCACATGTGACCATCTGCTAAAAGCATAAATATAAGCTCTGTCCTTTGGAAGGTGATGATTGAATGAGCTCCTTTTGGAGGCAGAGGAAGACATATGGGTAAAAAAAAGGGGAGGAAGAAGGTATGATCAAATGTGTGACTTTGTGAAACAGAAGCCTTTCAGGATGCATCTCATTTCAGAACGAAAGTGGAGAGGAAAGAATTAACTCCAAGCTCACTGTGGGGGGAAATTCTGGAAGAAAATATTAAAGTTATGAAGTTGCAGGGATTGACACAGAGAAGGACTGCCCTGCAGGAACAAAGAATGAATTTTTAAATGATCATACCTTTGAGTACTGTCATAAATGAAATCGCAGTCTGGGGTAAAAGTCACAATTTTCCAGTGCAGGTGGGAAAATCTCAGAGGAGTAGGATTTTACTGTACCTGGACATGCACTGCAAAAAAATATGCATACAGATTTTCTCACGGAAGGCCCAACATTGGGTTAGAGTTTCAGGACCAAGGACAGTTCCCACAAGATATACCATTATAGAACAAATCGATTCCATTTGTACAATTCATAAAAGTATAGACTAAAGAAACAAATGGAACTTGCTAACACACACACACACACACAAGTCAAGCAAGCTTTAAGGGTGGTGCGCCAAGGTCTTGAAGTGAGCATCTTGGAATACTGCATCCAGTTTTGATCACTACTTTATAAAAAAAGGTATTGAGACTCTGGAAAGAGTGCAGTGAAGAGCAACAAAGATGATTAAGGGCTTGGAGACTAAAACATATGAAGAATGGTTGCAGGAATTGGGTATGTCTAGTCTAAGGTAGTAGGGCGGCATGTAAGAACACTAAAATAAAATAAATAAATAAATAATGAAAAGAAGGACTTGGGTGGCATGATAGCAGTGTTCCAATATTTCAGGAGCTGCCACAAAGAAGGAGGGGTCAAACTATTTTCCAAAGCACCAGAAGGC
>JALIGW010000021.1:7479349-7481849 GCA_023053685.1 Diadophis punctatus similis
AATTTATGGGTCAAAGCTGCCTAGGTGCTTCAGTTGACAGTAATCCAGTATCCAGTCTTAAAGGGTTAAATGTGGCAGGATGCACTTAGCCACAACTTTTAGGAGGAGCATCTCAGAATGGTGTTTGGAGAGCCATTAGATCAGGCAGCTTAAAACCTTTGCTCTTTATATCCAATATGCTTATCAGAGTTTGCTCCTTGCAAAAAAAAACCAGATGGACATTGCAAGATTTTGCAGATCCAGTTTGAGCTGTTCTTTTCAAGATGTAGCCTCTCTCTCTCTCTCTCTCTCTCTCTCTCTCTCTCTCTCTCTCTCTCTCTCTCTCTCTCTCTCTCTCTCTCTCTCTCTTTTAATGGTTTTGAACTGATTGATATTAGTGCTAGGTACCTCAATGGATAAAGGCACATAACAGGAATTCTTAAGAATACTGTTGTTTTGGATTCAATGTGATTTATCAACTCCACTTTTCCTGCAGAAAAGGACTAGGACCGCAGACAGCTTTTCTGCTGACTAAAATGTACAAGGATAACCAGTAGATCTGTATTAGTTTGAGTAAAGAAGAGGAATGAAATTCTAGTCTGGATAAAGCTTGGATTGATGAAGAATAGGAACCTAGGCAAACCCTTTTTCCCACCTTTCTGAATTGTTATGCAAGGGGAGTAAAATATATCCTTGAGGATCATAATGAATCTGCATAGCATTATATTCCCCCGAGCTTCATGATTTAGATTAGCAGACACCAATTGAGGGAGGATATAACTGAAAGCTTCCTTCAAATTTGTGAAAGCAGCATAGAATTTCCCCCATGGTTTCTACCAGTGATGGTCGAACAGGAGTGGGTTCCTACCAGTGCAGTCCAGTGCGTAGCTCTGGTAGGGACCCGCCGATAGCCCAATTTGCGCGTGACTGCTCTGGTACCATCTCCACCGGGCAGTCGTGCACCTCTCCATCTTTTTTTATGGATTTTTGGGCGATTTTGCTTCTGCGCATGCGCGGAAGCAAAATCGGGCCAAAATCTCACAAAGGTGGTAGACCCAGGCGACAAAAATAGGAGGTAAGGAGGCAGCATTAGAATAACAGTAGATATTCTTCATATATTCCCTTATTCATATATACAGTATATATATGAATAAGGGAAAAGATACAAGTTTAAGAGTAGCACCGATGTTGGTATGAAGTTAGGGTTTTGAATTGCTATATTCAAGGAGCCGAGGTGACGCAGTGGTTAAATGCAGCACTGCAGGCTACTGCTAGTTCAGCAGTTCAGCTGTTCAAATCTCACCAGCTCAAAGTTGACTCAGCCTTCCATCCTTCTGAAGTGGGTAAAATGAGGACCCAGATTGTTGGGGGCAATATGCTGAACTCTGCAAACCACTTAGAGAGGGCTGTAAAGTACTATGAAGCGGTATATAAGTCTAAGTGCTATTGCTATATATGTTAACTATAAAATAGATTAGAGGTACTCAGGGAAGGATAAGAGGGATGAAGAGGAAGTAGAAAGGAAGGGGAGAGAGGGAGGATGGAAGTTGGAAAGAGGGAGAGAGGGAGAAAGAAGGTAGAGGGAAAAGAGGGAGATAGAGGGAGGGGAGTAGTAGGAAATATAGAAGGAAAACAGACGGGAGATAAAAGATGCAAATTTAGGATATTTGTTTATGGCATTTTGGACAGAAATGTATAATTATGTATGTTTTGATATTATGGTATATGTATGGATGTTTATGTAAAGATGGTGAAAAAATAAAAAATTCTTTTAATAAAAAAAACAAAAACCTTATATTTACCTTATCTTTCCTCAAAAGCTCCAAGGTGGTATCTGTAGTCTGTCATATTTAAGCTTCTGAAGAGAGATGGCTATTAGACCCAGGTTTGTCCTTGACTTTTGTACATATCTGAGGATTTCCATCCCTCCGAGGTTGGTAAAATGAGGACCCAGCTTGTTGGGGGCAATAATAGGCTGACTCTGTAAACTGTAAAGCCCTGTGAAGCAGTGTATAAATTGCAGTGCTACTGCTATTTCAGCCTGTATCTTCTCATTCCCAGAGAGTTTTCACTAAGAAGGGTTCAATTATGTGATCCCTTCAATTTTGTTCAACCCACTCATCTCTAGGGGAGCAATCCAGGAACAATTTCTATTATCATGATTACTTTATCAGCGGAGACTTCTCATTCAAGTGAATGAATCCCAGATTTGCAGGAAGGCGGTCCCAGATTTTGCTGTCTTTTTGGACAGCATTATGCACACACACACAAAAAAACACTATAATATTTCCCCCAAATTCTGCTGTGGAGGTCTACAAATCGATGCCCCAATTAGGGCTAGCAAATCTTCCTGCTCCTTTGAGTCCTCCATCCCTGCTAGGGGGTCATTTCCTTTGCAATAAAAAGAACATCTATCTGTCAATGATTTATGGAGCGTCTCTAGTGGAAGATGGTTTCTCTTTAACCCATTTTGCATTGCGCCATCAAGAGATGATAGGAATCCAAATTATTCATCACATGA
>JALIGW010000021.1:7486849-7526849 GCA_023053685.1 Diadophis punctatus similis
TTGGGGGAAAAAATTAGGATTTATGAGACCTCAATTTTGTTCTCCTTCAATTATCAGGATTTGAGAAGAAGTGGGAAAATTATAGTAAAATATTAGATAAAAGAGCTGGAAAGAGAAAGTTAGAAAACAGTCCAATTATTAGCAATAGGAAGTAGGAAATTAATTGAGAAACAGGAGCTGATGGCCAACAATCCATTGGACTTTGATTGATTGATTGATTGATTGATTGATTGATTGATTGATTGCACTGTGGTGGACTAAAAAAAGGACCATTCGAATTTTAAAGAGGATGTATCCTATCCCCAAATATTCAGCACACTGTATAGATATATATTATGTCCCTCCAAAATAATAAATTTAGTCTCCCCCAAAACTTTTTTTTTAAAAAATGGAAGAATCTGATACATTTTTCCAGTTCACTTTGATGACTAAGATGGAAAATTATGGGAGTAAAATCTCATCAGGTTGAATTTAGAAGCTCCAGTGATGTCGCAGCCATTAGTCAGCAAACCAAACCGATGCCATTAACATGAATAAAAATCGCTTATTGTCTTAAATAATGTCACTCGTTTAGAAATACAAATTAACACCACTATCCTGAGTCATCTTACTGTTTAACTTTACAAATGTGTTCACCCTTACTCACAATCCTGTTGCCAACACACAGATAACCACTTAGTGAAACAATGAGAATTAATGTTGCAATGGGAAAAAAAGAGAGAATTGGAAATAAGCACAATGTATAGTGTGAGTGTATAGTGTAACCTCCGAGACCGCCTTCTCCAACATACCTCCCTAAGACCGATTAGAGCCCACAGAGTTGGTCTGCTGGTGGTCCCGTCAGCCAAACAATGTCGACTGGCGGGCCCACGAACGAGGGCCTTCTCTGTGGCAGCACCGGCTCTCTGGAATACACTACCCTCCTGAGATCCGCATTATTCCCACCCTGCCAGCCTTCAGAAAAGCAGTAAAAACATGGCTTTGTCGACAGGCCTGGGGCCAATGATTTTAATACAACACCGATCATTCTTGGCCCCATGAATGATTTATTGTATGGGTTTTTAAATTGTGGTTTTAAATGTTTTTTAATGTTTTAATATCTATTGTTTTTAATGCTTTTTATATTTGTTGTTGCATGTGAATTTTTACTGTTGTGAGCCGCCCAGAGTCTCTGTGGAGTGGGCGGCATACAAATGCAACTAATAAATAAATAGTTATAATGTAATTACCTGACTTCTTAGAAGTAACATAATTTAATGTAGTTAGAGTGAACAATATATCATACCGTGACTTAAATGGACACCATTTTTGGTGAATAAATGTCATGTGGCTGAAGAATGAAAGCAATGAGATCTTCCCTTCCCATCCCAACGTTTTCCTTCTGTTTCCTTTCCTTTCCTTTCCTTTCCTTTCCTTTCCTTTCCTTTCCTTTCCTTTCCTTTCCTTTTCTTTTCTTTCCTTCTTTCCTTTCCTTTCCTTTCCTTCTTCTATCTTCCTTTCCTTTCCTTTCCTTCTTTCCTTTCTTTTCCTTTCCTTTCCTTTCCTTTCCTTCTTCTATCTTCCTTTCCTTTCCTTTCCTTTCCTTCTTTCCTTTCCTTTCCTTTCCTTTCCTTTCCTTTCCTTTCCTTTCCTTCTTCTATCTTCCTTTCCTTTCCTTTCCTTTCCTTTCCTTTCCTTTCCTTCTCTTTCCTTTCCTTTCCTTTCCTTCTTCTGTCTTCCTTTCCTTTCCTTTCCTTCCCTTCCCATCTTTTTCCTTCCCTTCCCTCTCCTCTCCTTTCCCCTTTGTCTCTCCTGCCTTCCCTTCCTTTTTTGGGGAGAATGCAGGAAGGAGTATCTCCCAGCACTGAACAGAACTAAAAGGAGTTAAGCAGTTAAATGTAAATAAAGAATGCACTCAATGTTATTTCCATGCTATGTGCTTCACTAAAATACAGACATAAAATAGTAGAGAATCACTCTTAAATCTCTGAATATTTTGCTAATCGAGAGCATGAAAATGGTTATACCACCCATAAGAAACAGAAATAGCACTGACTTCAGTTTACTTACTCACAAGTAAGTAAACTGAAGTCTCTAAGTTTTTTGTTGTTGTTCTTAGTGCTGCTGTTGTTTTGTCAGTAGTTTTATAAATCTAGCTGCAGATGAATGCGCAACAGCAGTTACACAAGTGTTACTTATGAGCTCAAGTTACATCTAACATCTAAGAGAGATGGCAAATTATGCTAATGTTCCTTTTCTTTCTTCACCTGTGCCCTCAAAACCCCGAAATCTATTCTCGAACATCTCTAATCCCTTTAGCAAGCTGGACTTATGGCCATTCTTCACATTATGACCGTTGTGCTATTTCCACGGTTACGTGGTCAATAGTCAGACGCTTGGCAACTGACTCATATTTATGACGGTTACAGTGTCCCAGGGTCATGTGATCAGCTTCTGACTCAAGGGGGAGGCCAGATTCACTTAACAACCATATTACTGTCTTCACAACTGCAGTGATTCACCTAACCACTGCGCCAAGGAAGATCATAAGATGGGGCAAAACTCACTTAACAACTGCCTTGACCCATTTCACGGTCAAGAGTAGCCCACTGAGTCCCAGTTTATGCTTAGCTATCTACAGGCATGATCAAGGTAAAAATAACTATTCGAGTCCTGCTGATTTCAATGAGAAAATTAGGATTTGTTACTTTGGTTGAAATAAAAATGCAGTGACGTCTTCCTGGGGATTACATGGACACACCCATGTGTGGAAGGAGCTACATTGTTCTTTGTGCTACCGATGCGCTGCGTGTGCATCACCATGTTTCAGCACGCACGTGCCCTCGCACGATTTTGCTTCCTGCGCATGCGCAGAAGCAAAATCTCGCAAGAGGATGTGCACGTGCACACGATTTCAGTGCTTTTTTTGCTTCTGCGCATGCGTGGAAGCAAAAAAATACCAAAATCTCACATGCATGTGCGTCCCCTCATGAGATTTTGCTTCCGCACATGCGCAAGAAGCAAAATCAGCCCAAAAATTCCCCCCAAAAAGATGGCGCCGCGTGACAGACCGGCGAAGACAGCACCGGAGCGGTCGTGCGCAAATAGCGCCATCTGCTGGCTGCTACCGGTACTGTAGAGTGGACCGCACCGGTAGGAACCCACCACTGATCTATCTCCAATCTACAACACACTCCTTTCAACAGTTCCAAGAAGGTTCCACACCCATTTGCACTACTTGGGTGACCCTGAGGACAAAGATAAACCTCCAGGTGACTTTAATGACCTGCTAAAAGAATGCAAATGACCAGATGTCTGCAAGGAGTATAAATCCTTCCATTCCCCACCATCCAGTCAGAGCTGAAGAAGCTTCTTGGATGAGAAACGAAAAGAAAGTCTTCAAAAAAAAAACCCAGAAAGTCCAGTTGCCTCTTGAAAAAAGCACCTTTGGGCCTTCCAGCCCTGATATTCCTAGAAGTCTCCCAATGCATAAATCCTGCTGAGCATTCAAGGCCATCTTGATCTGTCAGCTGCCAAACTATCCTGAAACTTTTTTGGAAGATGGGATTTGTTAAGAAGAGCCCTCAAGAGATGATAAGCACAGCTAACACGGTGAACGAGAAATGATAGGATATCAGGCTATAATGGCCACTTAAATGATTTCAATAGGAAATCTCAGCAGGTTCAAACTGAATAATACTTTTCCAATATTTTCTCTCCCCCCACAAAAAAACCCAGTAAAGATAATATATTTTGTATTCACTTAAGATGACTATCATTGAATATATCTTTCAAATGTTCAGGAAAAAAATGAACGTAATTTCATTTCTTCCCTCCCTTCCCTCCTCCCTTCCCTCCACATCCAAGACTGTGGAAATAAAATGGTAATGGGGTCTTTCTAACAGTCAAGTTTTAATTGCTAAACTTCGTGCCTACACTGGTGTAACAAGAAATGTCAATCGCTGAAAGGCACAATAAAATGCCGACTAAAGAATAGGCCAAGACCTGGAAAAATGAGCACATGTTTAGCAAAGTTCATTCATCAATATGTGATCACTTCCCCATTAGACACATCTGGATTATTTATAACTTGGGCTAGAACATCAGAAATTGATTCTATTTCACATCTGGGTGGATATATAATTATGGATGGTCTCTGGAGGGGCCGAAAGGCGAAGGAAGCTGTGATGCTTCCTCCCATATTTGGGCACACCAAGATGATTCGACAGAAAAAAACATATATAACTCTTTCCTGATGCAGATCTGATAAGGGAAGAGAGCCTGTGGCTTAGAGGTTAAGCTGCTGCCTTACAAGGCAGACTGCCCAGGTTCTAATCCCGGTAAGGGTATGGCTATCTGATGAGAGCTAAATAGCTTGAAATAGAGCTACACTAGTCTCCCTTCATTTTCATTTATCAGCAAAAATGTTACACACACACACACACACACACACACATATTATACATGTGTGTCTTTATGTATGTTCTGTTACACTACGATGAAATCAATCGTATGTGGCGCAATGGCGCAAAGCCATATTTCCAGTAATTAAGAGTTTACTGTTTTTCCAAAATCAAAAATGAGAAAAAAAGAGAATAATAGAGTTGGAAGGGACCTCGGAGGTTTTCTACTCCAACCCCCTGCTCGAGTAGGAGACCCTACATCATTTCAGACAAATCGCTGTCCAATCTCTTTTTGAAAGCCTTCAGTGAAGGAGCATCCAACACTGTTAAATTAAGGTTGGGTTGCACTCAGGGGTAGGCTGCTGGGGGTTCACAGGGCTTCGGGAGAACCTCTAGCTTAGATTCTGTGCAGTTTGGAGAACTCCCAAATCCCACTCCTGGCTGGCCCCACCCACCCCGCCCACCCCTCCCTCCCAGAAGTCTCCATGCGGTCCGTTTTGGATGCCAGGTATGTGCAGGGTGTGTGGGGAGGCATGGGGAGGGTGAAAAACAGCCTATTGGAAGTTCGGGAAGGCCAATAATAGGCCCATTTGTAGCCTCCAGAGGGCCTCCGGAGCCTGGGGAGGCCATTTTTGCCCTCCTGGAGGCTCGACGAAAACCTCCGTAGCCCGAGGAGGGCAAAAATGTCCCCCTGCCCTGGTGCAGGAGGTCAACTAGGCCACTCCCACCATGGCCATGCCCACCCAGCAACCGTGCAGAGAACCCCTTGCTAAAAAAAATTGAAGCCCACCCCTGGTTGCATTTCTCCATAGGTTTTGCAAGTCACGTATTCCTGTTTAATATTGGACAGCCCTTCCAATCAGGATTTGAGCTATTGACCCAACCCACCTCTCTGAAAGAGGATTGTCTGCATGGCAGAATAATTTGCCCTTCCCACAGCTCCATGCCCGTCCCTAGCTGTCTTCAGGACTGAGTACTTCCTGAAAATACAAATGTTGGCTTAGAGGCTGGCTTAGTCATGCTAATGCAACCTGCCACTGGCATTTCAAATATAATGTCCTTGACATACAGTAGATGCCCACTCATCAAGATGGTCATTGCCTATAAACATTTTACATGCTCCTCTGTGCAGCCAGATGGTAGTCGTGCATATATTTTAGGGTATGTTGATTTATGTTTTTAATAAAGACAAGGTTTCTTATTTATTTTTAAAATTGACTTGCAGAAGAAAGAGTGTATACAGGTAGCCTTTGACTTACAGCAGTTCATTTAGTGACTGTTCTAAGTTACAACGGCACTGGAAAAAGTGACTTGTGACCATTTTTCACATCATTCGCAGCATCCTCATGGTTATTTGATCTAAAGTTAGACAGTTGGCCACTGACTCCTATTTATGATGGTTGCAGTGTCCCAGAGTCATGTGACTTTTGTTAAGATATTCATGAACTGGGAGAGCCCATGTTAACAAGGTCAGCCGATGAATAGGCATAGCAACTAAGTCAGCCAATGGGAGCTTAACACTTCTGAGTCTGTGCAGAGAATTGAAACTGAAAACTGCAGCTTAAGGCTGGGCGTGGCTCAGTCCACTCTGTACTCTCTGTCCACTCTGTACTCTCAGCCCACTCACTCTGTGCTTGTCTGCTCTGCTGAAATGAAACTAACTCTCCTGCTTGTGTTTACTTGAAGAAAGAATCTACTTGTGGTATTGTGTGTGTGTGTGTGCATGTATGTATGTATGTATGTATATATATATATATATATATATATATATATATGTATGTATGTATGTATGTATGTATGTATGTATGTATGTATGTATGTATGTATGTATGTATGTATATATGTGTATGTATGTATGTGTGTGTGTGTGTGTGTGTTTATAAAGAAGTTAATGAATCCAGCTGAATCAGTTATCTGTGCGTGCTTCTGGGAATTGATTTTTGCAACAAACTCTGATAACTTTCACTTTTAGTGACCTTCTGACCAGCAAAGTCAATGGGGAAGCCAGCAACCTATGAAGTTAGTAATCTGACTCAACTGCAGTGATTGACCTAACAACTGTGACAAGAAAGGTCATTACTTAACCACTGTCTTGCTTAGCAACAGAAACATTGGGGGCTGAGTTGTGGTCATAAGTCGAGGACTACCCATACACCACTGAGAAAAAGCTTTGGAGAACCATAAGGTGCTCAAAGCAACCCTTGGAAAGCAACTGTTGGAAAGCGCCACAACAGCCAGTTCTGAACAGTCAGATAAGGAACCAGGACGAGGCAGACGGAAGTTGATTTAATACTGAAAAATGAATGACTAGAAATGAAACCTTGGTGTCACTCAACCTCAGACTAAGCATATTACTTTATAAGGAAGACATACTGCTAGCTGGATTGATTAAAATGTTGATTATACAAGAGCTGTAAGATTCATTGCTAGGTAAGCATTTGTCGCTCTGCACAATTAACGTAAGCTTATGCATACATGATTCTGCTGTCTGCATGATAGTTTCATGGTGGACTTAATTACGGTTCACACATGAATATTCATCACTGGATAATTAGAGCATCCAGTGAAGATTTAATGAACAACAGCACAGGTATGTCTAATATTATCTCATATCCTCTAAAGCAGTTGAGCCAATCCGCCCATTCATTAAAAAGTCATTTGCAGTTCTTGCATGCCCATTGTTCAAATGTCAGTTGCCAACAGACATTTCTATCGCCTCCCTTGGAGTTGGTGGAAACTCTGATTGTCATGTAGGTGACCCGCGACCGGTAATCCATTCTCGATTGCAAATAGCTCCCCGGTGCGATCATTATGTCAACACAAATCCCCTATAACGAGAATCAGACTGACACGTGTGCATTAGCCCTGGACCGAAACGATGCCCATGTATATCGAGCACAGAAACTAGGTGATGCAACGTGTGTGTGTGTGTGTGTGTGTGTGTGTGTGTGTGTGTGTGTAGCAATTTTTGCTGATAAATGAAAATGAAGGAAGACTATTATAGATCTATTTCGAGCTATTTAGCTCTCGTCAGATAGCCATACCCTTACTGGAATTTGAACCTGGGCCGCCTGTCTTGTAAGGTAGCAGCTTACATATATAATGTGTTGACTATAACTGGAATGCATTATAATGTGTTGTGCTGCAAATTCCCAGATTAAAGCATAATATGACTCATGTTCATGTATTATGTATTTATCCTAATTCAGCCTATATGGCAAGATGTAAGCAGTACAGTTCAACATATGGTGGGACACAGAGTAATTAGAGAACAGGCTTATTTATTCACCTTTTGTATTATATGGGAAACCGACACAATGCAGAATTGAAAGGAGAAACCAATGGCAGAGTACAAAATGAGGCAATACTTGGCCATCAGCAAGGGGAACAAGAGGGTAAGCTCCTGTTTATTTATTTAACATTATTATAGTTTATTGTTTGTTTATTGACTCCTCCTGGATGAGTTTGGATAAGATTTGAGGCTCTGTGAGGCTATAACTCAGCTTTCCTTATTTTTGGAGCATAGCTATTTTTTTAGGTAGGCTTTTTGAGTTCTTCTTAGAGTGTGTGTGGGGTTTTGTTTTGTTTTTTGTGTTAAGGATAGGAATGGAAATGACAGGCGTATAGCATAAATAACTTTTAAAAAAACCATAAAGGTTTTCCCTGCCCTGTTGTGTATGACTTTAGGGAGGAGAGTTCATCTCTGTTTCCTAGGCGAGGGAGCCAGTCAGTGGTGGGTTCCTATAGGTGTGGTCCACTCTATAGCACCGGTAGAGGCCCACTGGTGATGTCACAGTACCAGTGCGGTCGGTTGCCGGTGCCTGGGCACCGCCATTTTTTTAAAAAAAATTTCTTCTGCACATGCCCAGAAGCCGAGCTTCCGGCACTGCGCATGCGCTGCCTTCCTACCCCACAGTGAGTCCAAGCATGGGAGGATGGCTGAGGGAGCGTGTGAGACTCTGAAAGAATGGGCGGCAGGAGCGATCTCCATTCCCCTCCCTTCAGCAGTCTGAGAAGCCACGCCCACCCAGTCACATGGCCAGCAAGCCACACCCACAAAATAAGCCACGCCCACAGAGTGATAGTCAAAAAATTAGGAACCCGCCCCTGGAGCCAATGTTGTCTATAGATGCTTCCGTGGTCATTTATTTATTTATTTATTTTATTTAAATGGATTTATATGCCGCCCAACTCCCAGGGGATTCTGGGCAGCATATAGTCATGTGGCCAGCATGACTATATGCTGAGGTGCACAGATTGCTGTTCTGTGGGAAGGCCTAGGTAGCTTTCCACCGAATTGGGACTATTAATCTACTTTCATTTGCACGCTTTCGAACTGCTAGGTGGACAGGAGCTGGAGCAAGAATGGGAGTTCACTCCATCATACGGTACTTGGGTCTCACACTGCCAACCTTCCAGCTCCAATGTCTTAACCTAATAAGTCCTAAGTGCCGAAACTAAGCTGGAATCACCTCCCTAAACAGCGAGTTGGCAACTTGCATTGTGGTTGATGGATGGAACTGTTTGGTTCGCTTACCACAGTTTCCCTAGACATGTGCCCATCTTTTAATTTGTAAAACAGCACAAAACACATAAGCCAACATGCAATGATGCTGAAATCTGGCCATTTTCCACTGAAATTTCTCTGGCACAACCACAGAACCCTGTAAAGTGTGATGTGAAGAATGTTCTGGACAGGGGCGGGTTCCTAAATTTTTTACTACCACTCTGTGGGCGTGGCTTATTTTGTGTGACTTGCCAGCCATGTGACCGGGTGGACGTGGCCCTCGGGAGCTTGGCAGTGGCCGGAGAAGCAGGGGGGCATTGCCCACCCGCAACGCAGCCCATCTCAGCGGGAGTAGCAAGACCGCGGCAGCGGTTCTTCTAGGAGGCTCCGTCCGGCCTGAATGCTTCTCCCCATTCGATGATCCTAGGCTCCTGCCACCCGTTCCCCCTCCCCTCAGCAGTTCGAGAAGCCTCGAACGTGCGAAAATGCCTGGGATCATCACTGCGCGTTCGTGGCTTCTTGGACTGCTGAAGGGAGGGGAACTGAGATAGCTCCTGCCGCCCGTTCTTTCAGCATCTCACGCGCTCCCTCAGCCATCCTCCCATGCTTGGACTCACTCTGGGGTACGAAGGCAGCGCATGCGCAGTGCCGGAAGCTCGGCTTCTGGGCATGCGCAGAAGAAATTTTTTTTAAATGTTTAAAAAAAATTTTTTTTAATGGCGGCGCCCAGGCACCGGCAACCGACCGCACCGGTACTGTGATGTCACCAGCGGGCCGCTACCGGTGCTATAGAGTGGACCGCACTGGTAGGAACCCACCACTGGTTCTGGAGCTATCACTGCTCTCTCTCTCTCTCTCTCTCTCTCTCTCTCTCTCTCTCTCTCTCTCTCTCTCTCTCTCTCTCTCTCTCTCTCTCTCTCTCTCTCTCTCTCTCTCTTCTTCTTCTTCTTCTTCTTCTTCTTCTTCTTCTTCTTCTTCTTCTTCTTCTTCTTCTTCTTCTTCTTCTTCTTCTTCTTCTTCTTCTTCTTCTTTTTCTTGTTAGTTGCGAAGTCATGTCCGACCCATCGCGACCCCATGGACAATGTTCCTCCAGGCCTTCCTGTTCTCTACCATCCCCCGGAGTCCATTTAATCTCACACCGACTGCTTCAGTGACTCCATCCAGCCACCTCATTCTCTGTTGTCCCCTTCTTCTTTTACCCTCAATCTTTCCCAGCATTAGGCTCTTCTCCAGTGAGTCCTTCCTTCTCATTAGGTGGCCAAAGTATTTGAGTTTCATCTTCAGGATCTGGTCTTCTAAAGAGCAGTCAGGGTTGATCTCTCTATGACTGACCAGTTTGATTGCCTTGCAGTCCAAGGGACTACCTATCTACCTATCTACCTATCTATATACCTACCTGTCTAGCTGTCTAGCTGTCTAGCTGTCTAGCTGTCTATCTTCTATCTATCTATCTATCTATCTATCTATCTATCTATCTATCTATCTATCTATCTATCTATCTATCTATCTATCTATCTATCTATCTATTAGATATATAGAAATATATATATTTCATCCTTTTATAGATATATAAATATATTTCATCCTTTTGTGATCTAACCTGCCCTTCCTGCCATAAACTTTGCAAATCTGTTTTGTATGCCTTACCCTTGCTTTATTGATTCGGCAATTTTCTCCTCCTCCAGTCTCAACACCTGTCTCTTTCTCCCCAACCTCCTCTTGCTGTCTCTCGGCTTCTTTCAGAAGAGACTTCACCCTTCCTCTTTGTCCCGAAATTTTGCTTCTTTCTGTTTTGACGTCTCCACTGGACAAAGAGTTGACCGCCTAGTCCAACTGAGAAACGGCAGTCTTAGAGAGATATAGGAAACTGATCTTCTAGTGCTGATACCCCAAATTAAGAAGGCTGCAATGCCCTGAAGCAAACAGACTGCAGAGAATTGAATCCTAAATTTGGTGTTTTGAACAAAAATGCAGTGGGCATGTCAGCATTAAAACTGTGCTCCAAGGAAACTGAGGTTTTGCCTCCCGAGGTATAGCCTTCCTAAAGTTCAAGGACACATTTTATCGGCTCCCAAGTGGGAACATGTTGAATTTACAGGAAATCCAGCAGCTGTTCCTTTAATCCAATCTGATAATTATTTCTTTCCTCAACCCTCCGTCAGGCTAACCTTCTGGACCTAGAAGAAGCTCGTTTGTGAGCACAGGGTAATCAGTTCCGTCTACCAGTTAAAGTTATCCTTAAGCAAACAGAAAACTATTCGGCATAGCGATAGAAGTTAAATAATTATTAGCAAGGGACCGGGATGTGATTACAATGTGACTTTGAGATGAAAGAGATGTGATGAGAATCAGAATCGTCTACATCTGGAAGGCTTCTAGAAAAGAGGAAGCATCTAACCATCCTTCGTCTTACCAGCATCAGGGGTGGGGGCAGTGATGGGTTGCTGACGGTTCGTACCGGTTCGCCTGAACCTCTGGCGGAAAATTGCTCGCCGAGCTGGCAGCAATGGCAGGCTGGCAACACCCCGAAACCGGTCCTCTGGTGGCCGCTCCTCGAAAGTGGCTGGCAAAGAACACCTCTGCGCATGTACAAAAGCTTCTGCACATGCGCAGAGGGTCACTTCCCTGACGTGACCTGATGTGATGCGCACATCCGACGCAATGCAAACCAGTAGGGAAGGTAAGCGGAACCCACCCCTAGGTGGGGGTGAGTGGAGGATAGGATGAGGCGGAAAAACAGGGGGAGGAACAACCATTTTAATTAATTGACATAATTTCCGAGAGACATCGTGCGCTTGCAAACGGTTTTAGTCCTACCACTACAATAGCTGATAAGAAATATAATGAGAGTATAATATAACGTAGGAAAATAGGGCAAGAAACAAAATGTAGGGCATTTGAGATAAGCCGAATTCCTCCCACCTCCCATCCCATTCCCTACAAAATTGTGTTTTATTGAAGGTGTGTTCTCAAAGAGGGAGAGAAAGAACTGGCTCATTTGCTTCTGGCAATTTGCTTGTTTTTTTTTTCTCCCAGCATTAGCATAGACAATGCAATTTTGGCATTTGTCCAACATTTAAGAGATTCGTCCCTCGAACCCCTTCTTTTTTAAAAAAATTCAAAATCTGTTCCATTAACAATTAAGAAAGTGCTTTGTGATAGTCAGGAAAGAGAACCAATCAGCGCACAGCACAAACCACCTCTGAGGGGAAAAAAAAACCAACAGAACTAGACTTGCTCAATGGGTGCTATGCAAATCAGGAAAGCAGAAGAACCAGTTTTAGGAGTCCTCCTGTTCTACATCTGACCTTAGTTTTAAGTGAAGAGACAGGCAATCATATTGGTATGAAAGCAGAGTAACATATGAGCGAAGTATTCATACCTCTCTTTCGCAGCAATGAAGACAGAGAAGTTGAGACTTTGGAGATCGATTTTGACAGATTCAAGAGAATTGTCCATAAAGGAGATACCTGCCACAAAGTATTTACAATATTTTAAAATATGCAAAACGTTAATAGACTGAGAGACCTAATTGAGTGTAGCGGTTAAGGCACCAGGCCAGAAATTGCAAGACCATAGGATCTAGTCTTGCCTTAGACATGAGCTCAACTGGGTGATTTTGGCCAGTTATTTTCTTCTCGGGCCCAGGAAGAATCAATCAATCAATCAGAATAGAGCTGGAAGGGATCTTGGAGGTCTACTAATCCAACCCCCTGCTCAAGCAGGAGAACCTATATTATTTCAGACAAGTGACTGTCCAGAAATGGATGGAAACTAATCAAGGAGAGAAGCAACCTAGAACTAATAACAAAATTTCCTAACAGAACAATTAATCAATGGAACAACTTGCCTCCAGAAGTTGTGAATGCTCCAACACTGGAAGTTTTAAAGAAGAGATTGGATAACCATTTGTCTGAAAGGGTTTCCTGCCTAAGCAGGGGGTTGGACTAGAAGACCTCCAAGGTCCCTTCCAACTCTGTTATTCTATTCTATTCTATTCTATTCTATTCTATTCTATTCTATTCTATTCTATTCTATTCTATTCTATTCTATTCTATTCCAATCCAATCCAATCCAATACATTCCCTGAGACTATCAGGATAGTTCCCATGTGGATATTCTTCTTTTGCTTACTGCTGCAATAAATAGCAACTTGCATAATCTGTAGGATGTTACTCCAAATATATGTAGGGAGTTGGGCTATGTCACTAGCTTTGCATCCTGGACATTTATCATCTGTCTATGAGGCCAAGCCTGTCTATTCAGTCCTTCCCAACTACCTTCACCAAACCTATGTACATGCATAGAAGGAGGAACTGCAGAAGATGCTTATCTAACTAAAGTTTGAACATGGAGCAGCCAACCGCACTAAGGAAATTCTCATTTCACAAAGAGAGACTCTTCCAGACTCTCCAATGGAACCGCTCCATGTCTCCTGAAAGCCATCACCAGATGAAAATCTAACCGCACTGCTGGTCCTCACTTAATTGAGTTTCCTTTGCTGCTTTCAGCCCGGGATGTCTAAATGATGCATGGCATGGTGCAATATATCTAGCAAGCTGGCTTGATTTCCACAATGTACATCCATATTTTATGTAAATCATGTCCACTGTTTTTTTTTTCAAGTATGCAGATGAGTGAGCAGCCCAGTTTTTCTGACTCACATCCAAGGTTGGCCTGTAGAGTTGAAGCCAATAACGACTAAGTTCAGGACAAAAGGCGTTGAGGGTTAGCTGTAAGGTAATTATTTCTTGTCAGTCTCTTGGCTATTGATTTTGGGCCTTATCAGTGAACTTTTCTTCTTCAATTATTAGATTTCATTGTATTTGCACACTTCCTTTGATGCATAATTAAGCGGTACAGAAGCTTAATTTTATAACCTTTGTTTACAGAGGCCATTAAAAACTTTTGAGACAGAGACTTTCTAATGTCACGTTCTTTCTCGTCGTCTCAGTTATCTATTTACTTTATTTGAAAAGGGAACAATAGACTGGGAGGGGGCTCCTTGGCCAAA
Source organism: Diadophis punctatus similis (assembly GCA_023053685.1). Classification (NCBI taxonomy): domain Eukaryota; kingdom Metazoa; phylum Chordata; class Lepidosauria; order Squamata; family Dipsadidae; genus Diadophis; species Diadophis punctatus. The sequence goes on from JALIGW010000021.1 coordinate 7,500,753, forward strand.
ATATAAATTGATTTCGCAATTGGAACGTGGATGTATGAAATATCCATCCAAGAATGATTCAGACAGAAGACTTAGGAACATGTCAGATACCTTTGATTGAGAAATTGACAGGGGCAACGCCATCTCCTCTCTTCTCAAGGAGTTTTCCAAGGCACCCGAAAACTAGACAAGAAACAATGTTTGGAAACTAACCAAGGAGAGAAGCAACCTAGAACTAAGGAGAAATTTCCTAACAGTGAGAGCAATCAACCAATGGAATAGCTTGCCTTCAGAAGCTGTGAGTGCTCCATCACTGGAGGCTTTCAAAAGGAGACGGGACAACTATTTATCTGAAATGGTATAGGGTCTCCTGGTTGGACTAGAAGACCTCCATGGATATTGGAGGCTATCCAGGGATATTGTGACACCACTGAAAAGAGACATTTTTGCTGATAATGAAAATAAAGGGAGACTAGTATAGATCTATTTCAAGCTATTTAGCTCTCATCAGCTAGCCATACCCTTATTGGGATTCAAACCTGGGCAGCCTGCTTGTAAGGCAGTGCCTTTAACCTCCAAGCCACAGGCACTCCTCTTGCATCAGCTTGTACCAGGGAAGGGTTATATGTTATTTTTTTTCTGTCAAATTACCCAAATATGGGAGGGAGCATACTGCTTCCTTTTTGCCTTTCAGCCCCTCCAGGGGCCATCCAGGCAAGTGCCAATGAATTTTGGAATGTATGTATGTATGTATGTATGTATGTATGTATGTATGTATGTATGTATTTATGTATGTAGGTAGGTATGCATTTGAGGTGAGTTTCGGGAGCAGGGATGGGAGTAAGAGGCTCTCTGGAATCAAGGCACTTTGAATTCCATTTTTAATCCTCCTCCTCTCCCCCACAAAACAAGATCAAAATAATAGAGCCAGATTTTGCTCTTAAATTTCAACTGTGGAAGCTTAAGGTGTGAAGGTGTCTCCACACTGTTTGCTGAAGGAGGCACATATGACAGTCAATTGCATGAGACTCTTTTTTTTCCCTCAAGCATGATGATTAAAATTCACATTCATGGTCAGAAATGATCCCTGTGAAGATATTGCTTAACATTTCCAGGAAATTCAGCTCAGGGATTAGCAGCCTGATCCAGAAGCCTTCACTTAAGCACAATCATGCTTAAATGACAAAACACACCTTGGGACATTATGGAGCAAGGTCTGCCCTTTCAACATGCACCAGGGCATTGCTCATTTGTATATACAGAGCAGTTGGCACCACAACATTTTGAGGCAATGTTGGATCACTGGCTCTGTTATGGCCTATTGGCCGCCGGCCCCTCTAGCAACTGAATCAGATAGCAATAGCACTTAGACTTATATACCGCTTCATAGTGCTTTACAGCCCTCTCTAAGCGGTTTACAGAGTTCAGCATATTGCCCCCAACAATCTGGGTCCTCATTTTACCGACCTCAGAAGGATGGAAGGCTGAGTCAACCTTGAGCCGGTGAGATTTGAACAGCTGAACTGCTGAACTAGCAGTCGGCTGAAGTAGGTTGCAGTGCTGCTTTTAACCACTGTGCCACCTCGGCTCACCAGGAGGTGAGGAGGTGGCATGGGAATCAGCATCAAGGCAACCTGAGAGCTTTGAGGGGGAAGAGGGAATGGAGCTGGGAGAGAGGGGGGGGCAGGCAGGCAGGCAGACAGACAGACAGAGAGAGACAGAGAGAGAGACAGAGAGAGAGACAGAGAGACAGAGACAGACAGAGACAGACAGAGAGACAGAGACAGAGAGACACAAAGACAGAGAGAGAGGGGGGGGCAGGCAGGCAGGCAGACAGACAGAGAGAGACAGAGAGAGAGACAGAGAGACAGAGACAGACAGAGAGAGAGAGAGAGAGAGAGAGAGAGAGAGAGAGAGAGAGAGAGAGAGAGAGAGAGAGAGAGACTGGGCCGTCCGTCAGCCTTCAGATGGAGAGTCAACAGCCCCCATGTCTGGCTGATGAGGAAGAGAAGGAACAGCTGGGTCCAGTGCCTGACGCATGGATGCGCAGAAGGCAGAGGAGAGGAGAGCAGTGGAAATCTATGGGCCGATCCTTGGGACGGAAGAGCCACCATTGCTAGCGAAGTACCACCCTTGCTCTGGGGATAAAAGGCAGGGGGCGGAGATGAATAGATGTGGCAGACAACTATTCATCTTTCGGATGGATGGACTTGTTAGCCTGCGGTGAGAGAGAAACTTTTTTGCCGGGGCTGCTGGCGCTCCTAATAAAGGAATCATTGATTTAACTACAGAGGGTTTGTCATGTTTGGGGAGCTGGGTCAGAACAGGCTCCCTTCCTAGGGACGCTTATGGGCAGGTGATTGCTGGAGGAACGTCCCACTTTGACCCCTTTTCGGTGTGTGCTTGTTGAGATACTGGAAGGTATAAAACAAAAGAGAGGCTTAGCTTAATGTGCTCATTGCATTAATAATTAAAACTGGCTCACATGCCTCTGTTAGACTTATTTAAGAAAAAAAAAAACCTTTATTGAGGAACTGTGCTGCCAAAAGAAATGAGGACTTGCTGCCAAATTTCAGCTGAGCACTCTTGGGATTTTCAGGCTGGAAGAATGGGGGGTAATGTGTCTTCTGAAAGCTGTCTAACCTCAGTTTGGGAAAAGGGCAGCCCCTGCAATGCAAGGCCTAGGAAAGAGCTTCTAAACTTGGGTGGATGTTAATGAACAAGCCACCACGGTACCAGTAACAACCAGGCATAGCTATGTCAGAATGGAATTAAACTCCGCGCAAGATCCAGAAGTTTTCTCAGAAGTGTGAGGTTGCATAAGGCGATCCCGGGGATAAACGCTGCCTAGAATCGTTTTAGGCACACAGACATCAGGAATTGGATGATTCCTTATAAAAAGCAGGTGTTCAGCACATTTATCTGCAAGAGCAGCTCCGAGAGGCATGCCATGCGCATATAAATCATTGTTGCATGACACTGTCAGGAAATCCACGGTGGTGCCAGTCTGGAGCTCAGTTTAAGTACTTTCTAGTTGAACAAACAAGCCAGGCTGCCCATCCTTTATCTTCTCTTTTTTTTCTTCCCATGAAGTCACATGACTCAAGGGAACATCTTTGACTTTTGATATGTATGCAGGAAGGCATTGTTATATGAAGATACTCTGGAAGATACTACTTGACAACTGAGAGCTTGTTTGTTTGTTTGTTTGTTTGTTTGTTTGTTTGTTTGTTTGTTTGTTTGTTTGTTTGTTTGTTTGTTTGTTTGTTTGTTTGTTTGTTTATTTATTTATTTATTTATTTATTTATTTATTTATTTATTTATTTATTTATTTATTTATTTATTTATTTAGTGTTCTTATATGCCGCCCTACTCCCTGAGAACTCAGAGCTGGCATCCTGTAGAACACTGTTGGTGAAACTTTTCAGTACCGAGTGCTGAAACGGGAGCGCATGTGCGCGAGGGAGCGCTGGAAACCGGAAGAGCAGCTCCCTGGCACGCATGCACGCATTGGGAAGCTGAGCTTCCGGTTTCTGGTGTGTGCATGCACACCGGTCACCTGGTCTTTCACTTTCTGGCAAGTATGCATGTGCAAAGACAAGCTGGTCGGTGTGCATGTGCGCGCCGGAACCCGGAAGAGTAACGGGCGATGACTGGCATGCCTGGAGAGATGGCTCTGTGTGCCATAGGTTCGCCATCATGGCTGTAGAATGTCACTCCTCTTTGCTTATTTGAATTGTGCTGGTAAGGATTCTCCCACCGGTTTCCCTTCTCATACCTTCTGCAGCATTTGGTCCAGCGGTGAAATGCTCCCAGTTCGCTTTTACCTGTCGGTCGTCGGAGAGCCGATCGCGAAGGCAGCGCGACTCTCCGCCCACCCGCCGGGATACAGCCATTTGAGTTCTTTTACCCTCTGCGCATGCACAAAGCGTTCTCTGCATGCGCGGAGGGTAAAAGAACTCAAATGGCGGTGTCCCAGTGGGTAGGCGGAGCGTCGCACTGCCTTCGCGATCGTCTCTCCAACGACCGACAGGTAAAAGCGAACCAGGAGCATTTCACCCCTGATTTGGTCCCGTGGTGTGTGACGTCACTGATGCACCTTCTCCTCCCTACGGAGCTGATTAAGCAGTTCCTGAACTTGGCAATGCAGAAGGTCAAGCAACCTCAGCCAATTGACGCTTTGCTCCCATGTTTTCTTGGAATGATTTCAGTTCAACAAGCGAAGGGTCCGTTTTTCATGTTTTAAGGTTTTCATTGTCCACTGCCCAGAGTTCCTCTGTGAGAGAAATGGGCAGTGTCAACAATTGATAAATAAATAATGAATAAATTGCCATTATTTGGCAAAACTGATCACCCATTGAGGTTTGCAGTTTGCAACAAGGAATTTCTAAGCTGTGGAATGCAATAAACTACCGTATTTTCCAGAGTATAAGACGCACCTTTTTCCTCCCTAAAAGAGGCTGAAAATTTGGATTACTTATACTCCCGAATGTAGCTTTTTCCGAAGCTCTTTTTTCCAGCCCTAACGATCTTCCCGGCTTCCTACTCCAGTCAGAAAAAGTTTTTTTCCAGCCCTAAGTCTTTGCAGGCTTGTTTTCATTCCTACTCCCTTCGAAGAATATTTTTTTCAGCCCTAACCAGGGGATAAAATAATGTGCTGAAGCTGAACAGACTAAGGACGTTAGCCAGGTGAATATCTGGTAGGTAGATTCCCCCCCCCTATTTTCCTCCCCCAAAACTAAGGTGCGTCTTATACTCCGAAAAATACGGTATTTTCCTGCGAGCACTATACAGAAGACTAATTTCAGGCTACTTATGCTGAGCAGATTCTCTGAACTTTGGTTTTTTACCATCATTGGGGTAAAAAAAACACCAGTTCTTCCAAAGGCTTCTGAATTCCTCTTATGGCTTCCCTAGGTGCATATGCATATATTTCTTAAATATATTTATATTTATTTAGAGACACGAAACTGGAATTTATAGCAGGGCAACGGAAGAAGAAGGCAAAACAATACACTTCAATTTCTTCCTGGTTCTGGATTTGCTCTTTTATTGAATTACTATGGTATATTGTAAGCTGGAATGACTGATAAAATCGGTCCCGTAAAGATATATAAGGGAAGGGAAGCACAGCAGGAATTTTTGCAATATGTAGTTGTATTTGTGGCTTACTGAAGAAATGAAGAAAGATAAAGTACACAATTGTAAGAAGGATTAGCTATTAATCTGTTGTTTATTAGAACTGTAGGCATTCTTATTCCACAGTCCCAATATGTATTTTCCTGTTCAATTTTGTTAAAAGCTTAGTTTATTCTCCAATCTTCTCAGTTGTTTCTTCATAAATAGGGCAGCATTGGCAACCTTGTGTTAGGTGCAAAGGATTAGCACCACACGTTAAGTTCCAATCAAGCGGATTTATTGTTCATGTCTATACATAAAAATATAGTCAACTAATGGTCAGCACTAAACTGGCACTAAGTAAAGTGAGTGGAGTTCAAGACAGGTTGGAGTTAAACCATTTATGGGAACATTATGATTCCAGACTGATTCCTCTCTTGCTCCAACCTTGGGCTCTGCCTGTCCTTCTCCTACATTTGGGCCCAATGAGGGCATCATGGAACCTTTTGAGAGACAAAAACATTGCTTACCTCCAACTCTCTGAGAGTGAATTTATTGGTGGGACTTATGGGAGACGCTGAGCTTGTTGATCAGAAAGGTCGGCAGTTCGGCGGTTCAAATCCCTAGCGCCGCGTAATGGGGTGAGCTCCCATTACTTGTCCCAGCTTCTGCCAACCTAGCAGTTCGAAAGTATGTAAAAATGCAAGTAGAAAAATAGGGACCACTTTGGTGGGAAGGTAACAGCGTTCCATGCGCCTTCAGCGTTTAGTCATGCTGGCCAAATGGCCACAGAGACGTCTTCGGACAGCGCTGGCTCTTCGGCTTTGAAACGGAGATGAGCACTGCCTCCTAGAGTCAGCAACAACTAGCACATATGTGCAAGGGGAACCTTTACCTTTATGGGAGAAGATACCAGGTATTTTTTTTGTCTTGGAATGGCTCATTAATATGCTGAGCATATGAACTTACGTACTTAAATTAGATGTAGACTGACATTTCTGTTGGTGGTGATGGAATGCTCAGTGTAAAATTAGCTGGGATTAGTGAGGTTTATATTTTGTAAAAACCTGATCCTGAAAGAAACACTTTCTATGAAAATTACTGGCTGTGGACCAAAAGGACTTGCAGGCGATCGTGTTGTGGGGGTGGGATGAAGAAAACACCCAGTTTCTCTGCCTGGTAGTCATTCATCACAGCTTACGGAGAGGGCCTCTCAGCGCTCAGGGTTACTATGGAAGGAACCTTAATGTCCATGCAAAATACAACTCACGGTGCATTGGACACCAGCCAGTATACATTCAAGATAACAATAGAATAAATCTCAGCATAGGTAAAAAAAAATAGAGAGGTTCATCCTTTCTACTACCTACACCACCCCTGTTACACTGTCATCATCTGTGCTTCTGATTCCTAGTGCAATCCAGTAACTCTATTCTTGCAGGCAACGCCTACCGATTCTCATGACCTTTACTCCTAGCTTACAGGCAGAGAATCCCAATTCCAAAATTCATTCCACTATTTACGAATTTTGCATACCACTGTAGTTATGTAAAAAAATGAGGTATTAAACAGAATTAAAATAAAACCTCTTGATCTTAACTGGTGTTTGAAAAACTATCAAGATAGGCACCCACCCATGCTCTGGGGAGAGCTATTTCCACAAGGCATTACGAGCCATTACTCCTAGCTTTCTTTATTTACTCATAGGATAAATCCATCCAAAAATGCTGCATGGCACAGACCCAGTTCCAGCCTTGAGTTGATACAGACCCTGATGCATGCAAGACACAGTCAGAATTGGGACAAAATTCTCTGCAAGTCATTCTGAAGAAAACTAAATTTAGCAGCATGTATATTTATTTATTTTTATTCCAGTGTTGCTTCTATAGATAACTCAAGGTGCAAATGCACCTAACAGTTCTTCTTCCTCCTAGTTTCCCCACAAAAACAACCCTGTAGCTGAGTTGGGCGGAGCGTGACTATTATAAATTAAATAACTTCTTCTTCTTCTTCTTCTTCTCCTCCTCCTCCTCCTCCTCCTCCTCCTCCTCCTCCTCCTCCTCCTTCTCCTCCTCCTTCTTCTTCTTTCTTCTTCTTCTTCTTCTTCTTCTTCTTCTTCTTCTTCTTCTTCTTCTTCTTCTTCTTCTTCTTCTTCTTCTTCTTCTTCTTCTTCTTCTTCTTCTTCTTCTTCTTCCTCCTCCTCCTCCTCCTCCTCCTCTTCCTCCTCCTCCTCCTCCACCACCACCATTTCACCCATTGTCTATCCACTGTAGGATGAAGGCCTCTTCTGCATGTTTTCAACCAATATGATCCTCAGCTTGCTTTTGCCAATTGGGCCCACAATACTTGCTGATGTCGTCAATCCATTTTGTTTTAGGTCTCTTTCATGGATGCTTTTTATCAAGTGGGATCCATTCTATGAATGCCTTGGTCCATCTGCCATCAATTCTTCTTCCTATGTGACCAGCCCATTTCCATTCTTTTACTCTCTTGATGATATGTTATACTTTGGTTTGTTCTATAATCCACGTGCAGGTTTTTCTATCTTGCCTTGTGATGCCGAGCATGTATCTTTCCATGGCTCTTTGCAACCCTCGTAGCTTTTGTGTTGATTGTGAGGTTCGTGTCCATGTTTCACTGGCATATGTTAGAGCAGGTAGCACACACTGATCGGAAACTTTTCAGGCATAGGGGAAAGGTTGTTCTTGAAAATTATGCTTAGCTTGCCGAATGCCTGCCAACCACATTTTACATGCCGTTCAATTTCCTTTATTGTATCACCTTCCATTGAGATCTATTGGCCAAGGTATATGTAGCAGTGGTGAGTTGCTCCCGGTTTGGCCCAGTTTGGTGAACCGGTAGCGGCGGCGGTGGAAGGCTCTGCCCACCCACCCGGGACGCTTCTGCGCATGCACAGAAGCATCGCGCGAGCATGTGCGCGAACCGGTAGCGACGGGATTTAGAACCCACTACTGATATGTAGTGGTCTACTATGTCTAGTTCTTCTCCAGATATAAATATTTTTCTTTTTTGGGTGAATTTATTAAACATAACCTGGCTCTTTTTTTCAGGTTTATTTTTAAGCCAAACGGTTCCTCTGCTTTGTGCAGTTCTTGTGTGTGTGTGTGTGTTTGTAGCTCTTTGGGGTCTTGTGAGAAGAGAACAACATCATTACCGTTACAGTTCTTTTTCTTTTTTTAAGAAATCAAAATATCACTGAAAGTGTGCAGCGTTCTCAAAATTAATTTTTTTAGCCGAGTAGCCATATTAAGCTTTTAAATCAGTCTAAATCCAATGTATCACCTGATGTCATTTATTATTCACTTACTTTGCTGTACGTACTGATAAAGTTGTGTCAGTCCTTTGAACCAATTACAAAAATAATAGAAATTACTTTACCAAAAAAAATCAAAATCAAAGGGAGCCTACATTTGTGGTCAGATTGTTATTTAATAAATGGAGTCTGGTACCCGACTTTTCAGTCAGGTACTAAAAAGGTAAAGGTTCCCCTCGCACATAGGAGCCGAGGTGGCGCAGTGGTTAGAGGCAATACTGCAGGCCACTTTAGCTGACTGTGATCCGCAGGTCAGCGGTTCAAATCTCACTGGCTCAAGGTTGACTCAGCCTTCCAGCCTTCCGAGGTAGGTAAAATGAGGACCCAGATTGTTGGGGGCAATATAAATATATACATTGCTTACTGGTGTAAACCGCTTAGAGAGTGCTTGCACTGTGAGGAGGTATATAAATCTCACAAACAAATAAACAAACAAACAAACAAACAAACGAACGAACGAACGAATGAATGAATGAATGAATGAACGAACGAACGAACGAACGAACAAACAAATAAATAAATAAATAAATAAATAAATAAATAAATAAATAAATAAATAAATAAATAAATATGTACTAGTCATTCCCGACTCTAGGGGACAGTGCTCATCTCCGTTTCTAAGCCGAAGAGCCAGCGCTGTCCGAAAACATCTCCGTGGTCATGTGACCGGCATGACTCAACGCCGAAGGCACACAGAGCGCTGTGGTCCCTATTTTTCTACTTGCATTTTTACCTGCTTTCGAACTGCTAGATTGGCAGAAGCTGGGACAAGTAACGGGAGCTCACTCCATTACACGGCGCTAGGGATTCGAACCGCCGAACTGCCGACCTTTCTGATCGACAAGCTCAGCATCTTAGCCACTGAGCCACCACATCCCTCATTCCCTAAATCCCCTGGGTGGGCTTTCTTGTTGTGTTTACACACCCGGTTCTTATGAGTTAAGAAAATGAAATAATGGAAATGGACTCATTAATCCAAGTAAATCTGTGAATGGATTCTCTGATTCAGGGCACGTAAATGGATAGGAAAAGCTCCCAAGCCAGGTTATCTTAGAGCTCCCCATTCATACAGAACCCATTAATTAAAATCCTGCTCCAAAATGAAATAATATTGGCAGTCGTTACTGTTTACGTTGTAGACATCATTATCATCTTCATTTAGATTCCAAAAGGCGTCCTGGGGTCCAATTTAATGGCCATCCTTCTCTTTTTATTCAGAAATCGTCTTTTGTCAACCGGGGCTCTGCTTTTTGATAGACGCCCGACGTACTGTAGTTCCTCTTTAAAAAAAATAAAAATAAACAAGCTTTTGCAGGGGGAATTGAACTCTCACCAGATTGTAATAAAGAGCGACGAATAACATCTATTCGGAGGTGTGCCTGCTAAATAAATAAACTCCAACAATTTCTCAGAGCATTCTCATCTGACCCTTAGGAAAGGAAAGGGAGAAAGGTGTGTAGGAGTCAACAGGAATCCAGATTTGGAGTCAGGAAAATATGAATTATAAATGGAGAGGCATGTATTAAAGATAATGTTGAAACAGGTTCAGGAGTGGCGAGAGAGCCCTATTTAATGCCAAGGTGGGCAAGGAGCATTCCTTTGGCGATTCAAAAGTGAGAACTGTAAGCAGTACATGCGTTTGGCCTCTTTCTCTTGGCCTCTGAGAGGCAGAAGAATCTACTCTAAATTTCCTTCTCTTAGTCCAACGGCAGGTAAATAGTGAAGAACTGATGGAATGCAGGTGCCTATGTATTTGAAGGGGTATCTTGGCTTCTGCTTCTGTTTCCACTGAAGCACTTCTACTGGCAACCTCTCCCTATATACAAAATCAGGTTCACTGGTCCTACCTTTCATCCTTTCCTTTCCTTTCCTTTCCTTTCCTTTCCTTTCCTTTCCTTTCCTTTCCTTTCCTTTCCTTTCCTTTCCTTTCCTTTCCTTCTTTCCCTTCCCTTCCTTTCCTTTCCTTTTCTTTTTCCCTTCCCTTCCCTTCCCTTCCCTTCCCTTCCCTTCCCTGCCTTCCCTTCCTTTCCCTTCCCTTCCCTTTCCTTCCCTTTCCTTCCCTTTCCTTTCCTTTCCTTTCCTTTCCTTTCCTTTCCTTTCTTTTCCTTTCCACCTTCCCTTTCCTTTCCTTTCCTTCTTTCCCTTCCCTTCCTTCCCTTCCCTTTCCTTTTTCCCTTCCCTTCCCTTCCCTTCCTTTCCTTTCCTTCCCTTTCCTTCCCTTCCCTTCTCTTCCCTTCCCTTCCCTTCCCTTCTTTTCCTTTCCTTTCCTTTCCTTTCCTTTCCGTTCCTTTCCGTTCCTTTCCATTCCTTTCCTTCCGTTCCGTTCCGTTCCGTTCCGTTCCGTTCCTTTCCTTTCCTTTCCTTTCCTTTCCTTTCCTTTCCTTTCCTTTCCTTCTTTCCTTTCCTTCTTTCCTTCCCTTCCCTTCCCTTCCTTTCCTTTCTTTTCTTTTCCTTTCCTTTCCTTCTTCCCTTCCCTTCCCTTCCCTTCCTTTCCTTTCCTCCTCTTCCTCTTCCTCCTCCTCTTCCTCCTCTTCCTCCTCCTCCCATCCACACTTCTCACTTAACAACCACTAAAAGTGGATTTGACTTCAAAAGGAAGGTTCCATGTTCATCACAATCATAACTCTGTGATAGAATGTTGTCCAGGTTCCCAGGAGGGGAAAAAGATACATTCCAAAGGAACAAGAGACAACACAGTTTAGATTGTTTGTGTGGGAGAAAGAGAGTGAAGACATCTGCTCCCTAATAGTTCCCAGAGGATATGTTTTATGGGGTGTTAGCATGCTTTAGTTTGGCAAGATTCTGTCTGCAGGTGAGGAACAATACTGAAATCTGCTCGGAAGGCTCACAATGAGCCTTTCTTGGGTTTAGGGGCTTGACATCTGAGTCTTCTGGAGGGAAGACTTTAACTTGAGTTTACAACTTTGGTGAAGCTGGTAAAGATATCTACCTCTTGCATGAACTATCAAATTCTACATAGGTTACTCTAATCCTTTCAGAAGCTTCTGTTAACACAGTGTTTCTCAACCTTGGCAGTTTGAAGATGTGTGGACTTCAACTCCCAGAATTCCCCAGCCAGCGTTGCTGGCTGGGGAATTCTGGGAGTTGAAGTCCACACATCTTCAAACTGCCAAGGTTGAGAAACACTGCATTAACACCATTCAGGCTATGCCAATAAATGAAAATAGACCATTTGTCAATGAAGAAATGCCTTCAACTTGGCTGACTAGGTGTGATTAAGCAAGATGAGCAGAAGGGTTACAGGAAGGTGATAATTTCCCTTCTCCACCCTGCCTTCTATAAATATACACGGAGGGAGCAGGTAACTATTAGCTGTGTGGTGGTGCTTTCTCTCCAGTCTTTTACTCATCCATTAAGAAGTGAACAGTACTCTGTGGAATTTCACCCCTTATCTTCTGCAAACCAGAATAATCCATTAACATTTGCTTTGTCAGTACTCCTTGCTAGCCATTTTGTACACCTAATCTATTCCGCTGCCTTTTAACCTGCATTCCTCCGGCTGACATGTGGGAATGACATGTTCAAGGTATTGCTATCAAAAGCGCCAAAGCTCTCTTGCTTTGCATTTCCGTCATCCAATCTGAGACCTATAAATAGCATTATCTTGACCCGCTCTGAGTAGAATAAAGGAAGCAATCTCTTGAATCAAGTCAAATATGGACTTCAACCAAGGTATCTGGTCAATAATCAACCAGGGAGCAAAACATCCCAGTTCCATATAATGCTGAGGAAATCCCAAGGTATCTTATTTCTCAAGGTTAGCAAAGAAACAAAGCCTACAGAAGAAATCCATGTGTTTATCTCCTAAAAATATTCTGAAGGTCTTAAAACATGGCTGGCCTTCCAAGCCTTTGGTAGGGTGATTGTGGGTTATTGTTGCTTTAGGTTCTATTTGTTTCCTTTCTTTTCAGTTGTAAGCTCCAGAGTCATGTTAGAGTGGAGCAGCCACCAAATTAATCAATTAAAATAAACAAACATAGTTTAGATCAGGGGTGTCAGACTCAAGGCCCGGGGGCTTGATCCGGCCATAGGGTGCTTAGATCTGGCCCTCAGGGCTGCCCTGGAAAAAGCAAAGAACCGGCCCGCAGTGCCTTTGCCAATGAAAACAGAGCTTGGGAGGGCTGTGTGCAGCCCTCTCGGGTGCCATTTTCGCTGGCAGTGGGTTACAGGAGACCGTCGCAGTTGAAACGGAGCTCGGAGCCAGTTTTTGAGATGGTTGGTGAACATCTAGCAGAGGTGGCAAAGTTGACTGGTTTGATGAGAGAAAGGTCTATGTCTATACTTATCAGTTTACCAGCTTACTGGAAACCCCTTATAGCATGGACTTCTAGCTGAAAAAAGAGGAAAAAATGAATGTGTGATTTTGGGTTTGAAAATTAGAAAGGGTACTTTATGGATGAAAGGGATTTATGGTGTAAATTTGCGGGGGGAGGGACAAATATAAATATCAAGAAGATCAGAAGTTGCTTCCTTATAATCGTTCCTTTTCCTTACCTTTCCTTTCCTTGTTCTATCTTCCTTTTTCCTTTCCTTTCCTTTCCTTTCCTTTCCTTTCCTTTCCTTCTTTCCTTTCCTTTCCTTCTTCTATCTTCCTTTCCTTTCCTTTCCTTCTTCTATCTTCCTTTCCTTTCCTTCTATCTTCCTTTCCTTTCCTTTCCTTCTTCTATCTTCCTTTCCTTTCCTTTCCTTCTTCTATCTTCCTTTCCTTCTTTCCTTTCCTTTCCTTTCCTTTCCTTTCCTTTCCTTTCCTTTCCTTTCCTTTCCTTTCCTTTCCTTTCCTTTCCTTTCCTTTCCCTTCCCTTCCCTTCATTTCCTTTCCTTCCCTTTCCTTCCCTTCCATTTCCTTTCCTTTCCTCTTTCCCTTTTACTCTCCTCTTGCCTCCCCTCCTCTCCTCATTTCCTTTTTTCCCTATTTACTATTTTTCTTTACTATTTCTATTGTGGGTTTTTTTTAAAACTTTGTTATTTTTTCAATAACATATATGGAAATGGTGCCAAAGGGATTTGTCACTGACTTTTTCACCTTTTCCACCTGTTGCTGCCAGTCAACAAGTTACCTACCACTGAATATCTCTGCAAGTCAAGCTGTCACACTGCCAAAAAACTTGCTCGAAACAGAAACTCCAAATTATTATGAGCCACAAACGTCAACAGGTGAGAGATCAGGACCAGATCAGAAAATCAACTGAAATATTATTTATTAAACTCTGTCCTAATTTAGGAAGCTCTGCTCTGTTTACAATCTCGCTTTGCTCTTTGTTGCTCTGATTGGTCGACTGGGTTCAGCCTGATGGGCCAAGAAACTTGCATTGCTGGCTAAAAAACGGGTGTCCTGAAGCAACCCCAATCCTGGTCGCCAGTTTGCAGTCTGCTGATTTCCGTTCTTATATGAATGAGTTGAATGGTGTTGGCTTCCTGGTGCTTCACCGGGTGATTCTCCTCGTCTCGATACCCCAAGGAGCCTGTGATGTGAGGTTGGAAAGCAACTAATTGCTGGTTGCATTTCCCTCTGAGACCTTCTCAATGGGAGATAGAGTCAACAGTGACGTTCTGGGAGCAAAGGGTTACCTTACCTCACCATTTGCTGTTCCCCGCTATCTCTTGGCTTCTGCTGCTTGCAAACAGGTTGCTTACTGTCCCCTTAAGGAAGGAGGGATGGCCCAAGAAGTTCCTTAATTGGAAAGCTACGGATTCCCCTTTTCCTAGCTGGTCTGGGGGAGCAGCTCTTTGGAGCTCCTCCTTTGGCTGAGCCAAGAGCCGTGGTGGGGAAGTACCAGATCAGCCTCTCTCTCCCCGGACAGCAGAGTCGATCCCGCGGCTGTTGATCCTTCTCCCCCCCCCACCCCATCCGCAAGTCAATGGGGGTTGGGGGCTCCCTCTTCTTTCCCAGGAACCGAACTAAGCCAAGTTCCCAATCCCGAGAAGCTGGGGGTGGGGGGAGAGTCAGCCGCAAAGAGACGCATCTGCCGCCTCCGGTGGCTCCTCCGGTCGGGCGTCCGGCGCTTCGTCCTGCTTGCTGCCTGTCTCCAACGGGTCAGTCAAAGCGCCGGGGTGGTGGTGGTTTGCGCTTGAGAGAAAAGGCGCTCTTCGCATGCTCAGGGAAGCTCTTGCCTCTCCGGCAAAGGGAAGCCGGCTGAACAATTCGTGGACCGAAGCCAAGCGCGGGGAGTTGGATGGGGGGGGGGGGAGGGGGCGAAAAGAGGTTCCCGAGCTGCGTCAAGGTGATCGGGGCGGCCGATGCCCAAGTCGTCTCCTCCTCCTCCTCCTCCTCCTCCTCCTCCTCCTCTTCTATCTCTCCTCTACTCCCTCCCTCCCTTTTCCTCCTCCTCCTCTCTTCCTCCCTTTCTCCCCCACTTCCTCCTCCCCCTTTTCCTCCTCCTTCTCCTCCCACTCCATCTCCCCCTCCCCTCTTTTCCTTCTCTTCCACATCTCCCCCTCCCTCCCTCCCCCCTTTTCCTCTTCCATCTCTCCTCCTCCTCTTCCTCCCTTCCCCCCTTTTCCTCCTCTTCCATCTCTCCCCCTCCTCCCCTCCCATCCCTCCCCCCTTTTCCTCTTCCATCTCTCCTCCCCCTCCTCCTCCCTTCCCCCCTTTTCCTCCTCCGTCGCTCCCGCAGCAGCAGCAGCAGCAGCAGCCGCCTCCTTTAGCCATTCAGCACCGCGGCAAGCAAAGCGCTCGCCGCTCGGCCGCCTCCAGGCCCTGACCGACGCGCCCTTCGTCCTATCGGGCGGGCCGGTTGAGCGCTCTCCCCACCCCCTCCCGGCCTACCCCCCACCACCCCAGCCGCCCGCCCCCCGCCCGTCCACCCAACCCGCGGCCAGGCGGGGGCGTGGCTTCTCCCCGTCCCCGCCCTCCCTCTGGGCTTAGCGAGAGTTATATCAAGAAAGCCAGTTCGGAGAGAAGCAGGCGAGAGAGGAGCCGAGCGGGAGCGCGGAGCCACGGAGCGAGCCAGCCACCGGGAGGCACCTTGGACGGGCTTCCTCCGGGGCAGGAGAAGGGACGAGGAGGCGAGAGAAGGCAGCCAAGGCGCGTTGATTGGGAGGCTTTGGACCTCTGGAGCCTCCCGGGCGAAGTTGGGGCTCCGTCTTCGGAGGAGGCTGCGGGCGCTCCCGCCGATGAGCGCGCCATGGGGAACCGCCGCGGACGCTGGTGGCGAGCCCCGGAGCTGAGAGGCAGAGAAGCTGCCCGGGCTGGCCGGCGGGCGGGCTGGCTGCCTCGAGGGGCTTGAGCCGACCCGGCCGCCAGAGAGAGACCCCCTCCTCCAAACGGCACCAAGCCCCACTCGGAGCATCTCTCCAGCCGGGCAGGCGAGAAGGTCCCGGGCGACGGTGGCGGCGGCGAAGAGCCAAAGGAAGGAAGGAAGGTAAAAAGGAAAAAAAGAGGAGGATGACGACGGCTAAGCCGGACGGAGCGGGGAATTTCTTCTCGGGCTTTGCGGATTTGCCACCGCCGGGCTCCATCGTCGGTCTCCGGGAAGCCTCGCCGGCCTTCCCCGTCGCCGTTCGCTGATTTCTCTCGCTTCGTTGACTTGGGGGCGTCCCCGAATGCGCCGCCGGAGGGCTGGGGAAGAAGCCGACGAAGGAGAAGGAAGAGGAGAAGGAGGACGCCCGCCCGCCCGCCCGCCCGGCTCCCCGCTTGGGCTTCCAGCAGTTGGAAGAGCAGCAGCGGCAACGTAAGTGCAAAGTTGCAAGCTCTGGGAACGGTGCAAATGAGAGCCAGGGTGGCTGAGAGGGAGGAATTCCCCCCCCCTTCTTGGCTGGGGATGATGGTGGTGGTGGTGCGCGAGGAGATGGCGAGAAGGTGCCAACATCCCCCTTCCCTTATTTTTATTTTATGTTTTGCCTGCGTCAAGGTAAGGTTAGGAGAGCGCCGGCATCGCCTCGGTGCTTTTAATGCAGATGCAGGTGGGAGCTCTGGACAAACTCTTTCCTCCTCCCCGCCTCTGCTCCCCCAATCTATGGGGGCGCCCCAGCTCTCCCTGCCTGCCCTCAGTCGCTGCCTCCGCTCTGCCTTGCGACCCTGCACTCTTTTAAGAGCTGCGGTATTTATGCCTGGCAGCGGCTTGCGGAGAGCCCAAGTGGAAGGGCATCCGAGGGGGCTCTCTGCCACCCCAACGCCAGAAGAGCCCCCTCCTCCATTTCTGCCTCTGCCTTTTTGTAAACAGCTGTTGGGCTGCTGCCCGGTGGTTTTCCAGACACCCCCCTCCCCACTCCGAGCCCCATCTTCTCTGTTTATTTGGAAGTTGCATTGGGGTGGGGTGGGGGGGTTGAGGGCTGGGGAGAGCGATTGGGAAAGCTCAGCCCTTCTTCACTCCCCCCCTCAACTATTAGACGACCACATCTGGAGAAGGTGAGGTTTGGTCTGTCTGGGGGGGAAGGCAAGAGAAGTCCTTTGGCTTCCCTCCTTTAGATTAAAAAAAAAAAGGTTAGGAAGTAGCCAGCAAACAGCCGAGGCTGTAAGGGCTGCAAACCGTGATCTGTCTGCAAAGCTCCCTTCTGCAGCTGAGACCATCTCCTCGCATCAGACTATCAAAGGCAACACAACCAGGCTAGGTAATTTAATTGGGGGGGTGGGGGAAAGGTGGGGGCCCTGAAACATGCTTAGAAGAAGCTTGGGATCCTTTCCTTTCTTTCTTTTTTTTTTTTAACTTGCCTTCCAATCTAAGGGTGGGAGGCGAAATAGCTGAGCCAATGCTACTCAGGGCTGTTGGCTGATTAGAGCAAGTGTGCCTGCCTTTCTGTGTGTGCCTGAACGTGTGTGTGTGTGTGTGTGTGTGTGTGTGTGTGTGTGTGTGTGTGTGTGTGTGTGTGTGTCAGTGTGAATTGCATCTGCGTCTCTCTTTTCTCCCCCCTCCTCGACTCAATCTTGTAACTAGTTAATTTCATTCTCAGTGTGCACTCGGTGCTCGTGGCGGTATATTGGTGCATTCATGAAGCGGGAATTACTCTCACGCACGCACACATACACAAGCAAGAAAGCAAGAAATGGAAGCAGGTGGCAGTGTTTCTCTGGTGCGTGTGTGTGTGTGTGTGTGTGAGAGAGAGAGATACCGTTTAAAATTAACACTTCTTTACAAAATGTTGTTGTCCTTGTGTTTGTCGGCAGGGACTGTCTGGAAGTCAAGAGCTTGGATGTGATGCAGCCGGCTGGTTTCCTTCGGCAAAGAAGTCAGCCTTCCTTTGTGGACATCTTGGAACCCTAAAAACCCTGAAGAAGGATCTATAAACAGATTATCATGGACCTGAGGGATTTTTACCTGTTGGCTGCTCTGATTGCCTGCTTGCGGCTGGATTCTGCTGTCGCTCAAGAACTTATTTATACCATCCGAGAGGAACTGCCTGAGAACGTGCCCATTGGGAACATACCAAAGGATCTGAACATTTCCCACATCAATGCTGCCACAGGAACCAGCTCTAGTCTCGTCTACAGGCTGGTCTCCAAAGCAGGAGATGCCCCTTTGGTGAAAGTGTCCAGCACCACGGGGGAGATCTTCACCACCTCCAACCGCATCGACCGAGAGAGGCTCTGTGCCGGGGCTGCTTATGCGGAAGAGAACGAGTGCTTCTTCGAACTGGAGGTGGTGATCTTGCCCAATGACTTTTTCAGGCTGATCAAGATCAAAATCATCGTGAAGGACACCAACGACAATGCCCCCATGTTCCCATCCCCCGTCATCAACATCTCCATCCCTGAAAACACGCTGATCAACAGCCGCTTCCCCATCCCCTCCGCCACAGATCCCGACACTGGTTTCAACGGAGTCCAGCATTACGAACTTCTGAATGGGCAAAGTGTCTTTGGGTTGGATATTGTGGAAACTCCGGAAGGGGAGAAGTGGCCTCAGTTGATCGTGCAGCAAAATCTGGACCGGGAGCAGAAAGACACCTATGTGATGAAAATCAAAGTGGAGGATGGAGGAACACCCCAGAAATCCAGCACAGCCATCCTTCAGGTCACAGTAAGTGATGTCAATGACAACAGGCCAGTTTTTAAAGAGAGCCAGGTGGAAGTCCATATACCTGAGAATGCCCCGGTAGGGACCTCTGTCCTCCAGCTCCATGCCACAGATGCAGATGTGGGAAGCAATGCAGAAATCAGATATATTTTTGGGGCCCAGGTTGCTCCGGCAACAAAACGACTCTTTGCTTTAAACAACACCACTGGGCTAATCACAGTTCAGAGGGCCTTAGATCGAGAAGAGACTGCCATCCACAAAGTGACAGTCCTGGCCAGTGATGGCAGCTCAACTCCTGCCCGGGCCACCGTTACCATCAATGTGACTGATGTTAATGATAACCCTCCTAATATAGACCTCAGGTACATCATAAGCCCCATCAATGGCACAGTGTACTTATCTGAGAAAGATCCTGTCAATACCAAGATTGCGCTGATAACCGTCTCAGATAAGGACACTGACGTGAATGGCAAAGTCATCTGTTTCATTGAAAGAGAGGTGCCGTTTCACTTGAAGGCCGTTTATGACAACCAGTACTTGTTAGAGACCTCTTCCTTGCTGGACTATGAGGGCACCAAAGAATTCAGCTTTAAAATAGTGGCCTCTGACTCGGGCAAGCCCAGTTTGAACCAGACAGCCCTAGTCAGAGTCAAATTGGAGGATGAAAATGACAACCCTCCCATCTTTAGCCAGCCTGTTATTGAGCTGTCCGTTTCTGAAAACAACCGGCGGGGTCTCTACTTAACCACTATTAGTGCCACCGATGAGGACAGTGGTAAGAACGCAGACATTGTGTATCAGCTTGGCCCCAACGCCTCCTTTTTTGATCTGGACCGTAAGACGGGGGTTTTGACAGCTTCCCGGGTGTTTGACCGAGAAGAGCAGGAGAGGTTCATTTTTACAGTTACGGCCAGAGACAATGGGACTCCTCCCTTGCAGAGCCAAGCGGCTGTGATCGTTACGGTGCTAGATGAGAATGACAACAGTCCCAAATTCACGCATAACCATTTTCAGTTTTTTGTGTCGGAGAACTTACCAAAGTATAGTACTGTAGGAGTGATCACAGTGACGGACGCAGACGCGGGCGAGAATAAAGCTGTGACTCTCTCCATCTTGAACGAGAATGAGAACTTTGTTCTGGATCCTTATTCTGGAGTTATAAAGTCTAATGTGTCTTTCGATCGTGAGCAACAAAGTTCCTACACCTTTGATGTCAAGGCTATCGATGGAGGACAGCCACCTTGCTCTTCTACCGCTAAGGTCACCATCAATGTCATGGATGTTAATGACAACAGCCCCGTAGTCATTTATCCCCCTTCCAACACGTCTTTCAAACTGGTACCTCTCTCAGCTATCCCAGGATCGGTGGTAGCGGAAGTGTTTGCTGTTGACATTGACACGGGAATGAATGCTGAACTGAAATACACAATAGTCAGTGGAAACAACAAAGGCTTGTTCCGTATTGATCCCGTGACGGGTAACATCACCCTGGAAGAGAAACCGATTCCAACCGATGTAGGCTTGCATCGGTTGGTGGTCAACATTAGCGATCTTGGCTACCCTAAATCCTTGCACACCCTTGTCCTTGTATTTCTGTATGTCAATGACACTGCGGGAAACGCCTCTTATATTTATGACCTGATCCGCAGGACTATGGAGACCCCTTTGGATAGGAATATTGGGGACAGCAGCCAGCCCTACCAAAACGAGGACTACCTTACCATCATGATCGCCATCGTGGCAGGGGCCATGGTGGTCATTGTGGTCATCTTTGTCACCGTGCTGGTCCGTTGTCGCCACGCCTCCAGGTTCAAAGCTGCCCAGAGGAGCAAGCAAGGGGCCGAGTGGATGTCCCCCAACCAGGAGAACAAACAGAACAAGAAGAAGAAGCGGAAGAAAAGGAAATCCCCTAAGAGTTCCCTGTTGAATTTTGTGACCATTGAGGAGTCCAAGCCCGAGGATGCTGTTCACGAACCTATCAACGGGACCATTAGCCTTCCAGCTGAGCTGGAGGAGCAGAGTATAGGAAGATTTGACTGGGGCACTGCACCACCCACCACCTTTAAGCCTAACAGCCCTGATCTCGCTAAGCATTATAAATCTGCCTCTCCGCAGTCTGCTTTCCACCTTAAGCCGGACACTCCCATCTCGGTGAAAAAGCATCACGTGATTCAGGAGCTCCCCTTGGACAACACCTTTGTTGGAGGGTGTGACACCCTCTCCAAACGCTCTTCCACTAGTTCAGACCACTTCAGTGCCTCAGAGTGCAGTTCGCAAGGAGGCTTCAAGACAAAAGGCCCCTTACACACCAGACAGGTAAACGAGCACTTTTACTGGTCTATAAGTACTGCGTACAAGTGCCCACTCAACCAGTATTAAAGTGCCAGGAGGAATTCTTGGCCGTCGGGATAACTGTAGCTTAGTTTTTACTAAGGAGAGAGAGAGAGAGAAAGGGGGTGACAAGGTTTCTCACCTCCCAGGACTATGCATTGGTATAAAATGAAAAAAAAAAAAACATGATCCCAAAGTGATACGTCACCAACTTCTTTTGGCTTTGCTTTTAGGACAAGTGGCACCCACACACTCATTCACACCCTTTCACCAACAGAGATGCACGCATGCACACAGGTACAAGGACTAGTGCTTAGAAGTGATGGTGTCATTGTTTTTTTTTTGTCAGAAACATATCAGGGTAGGGCATTACTGAAGATTTAGAATGGGGCTTCCTCTGCCAGATTCAGACCAAGGGGGAAAAAAAATATTAGATGGACCAAAATGTTTCAGGATTAAATATCTTAATTTCCGATTGAAGAAAAGTTTTATTTTTACAGGAGGCTGTGTCTCCTCCCACCCTGTTTATTTCCCGCCGATCTGGAACCATTTGTTATGTTACTGTTTTCAGGAACTGATTTTGTCTTCACCAAGGCTCAAAGATTGTGTTGCATTGTGTTGGCTGGGTAGGAGACAACTGCGCTGTGAGGACCTGTTCCTCTGTTCTGAATTGCAATGGTTTCAGTTGTGTAGTAGTAAAACTATGTGTCTGTTAAGGAAGAAAAAAAGTTGCATTTTATTTGTGTGTTGCTTTTGTTTGGTTCACCTTCCTGTTTTAAATGGCCAAAGTGCACCTTCAAGAGGGATGCATTTGTTTATCACTGAGGAAAAAGAAAAAAAAAAGTCACCATGAATTATGCGGGGGGGGGGGGGGAGAAAATTCACTCCATTGCAAATACATTCTCTTATTTTAGCCCATAAGGGAGTTTTCATGAGTCATTTTAAAGCTACGAAGTCTGCCATTAAAAATAAAAATAAAAAATAGGTCAAGGAACTTCATATTTCATCCAAAATCCAGTATTAGGGGTTGGGGGGATTCTTATTCTTACAATGATGATCTAGGTCAAATCATTCCTGGCTAATAAAGATTTAAATGCAGTGCTGTCTTAATTCATTTCATTGGTACTTGTCTTTCGCCACGAAATTAGAATGCAAGAATGCGCCTCTAGATGGCGCTAGGGGACTGCGTTGGCTGAGCTGGCGGGCTGCCAATCGTGCAGTAGTTCAGAATTTTTTGGGGGGGGAGGGGAAGGGGGAGGGATGGTTCAGGCTGGTACAGAAACCCAAAGAAATCCTTTATTTAATAACAGTGATGCTGAAGGGACCAGGAGTTAAGCTGGCATGCTTTCTGGGTGCTTAAGTTTCATTGCATCACTTGTTCGAAGATTTAGCTGCCCAACCCATCTCACGGCTGACTTTGTGTTTTCTTAAGCGATGGTGCAGACTTGCTGTGGCTGATGGGTCCACGGAGTAAGGCAAGGTCCATTAGAAGAGGCTTTGGTGGGATGGAAAGTGGCCACTTTCTAGCTTGAGTCATTTCCAAAGTTTGCACACTAGCGTTTTCCCAAAAAACGCTTCTGGAATTTTGGACCAGAATTCTGAAACAAGGTGCTATATTTTTAGACCCCTGCAGAGGTTGCGTTGTATACTCTTGAGTATACTTGGCGGCCTTGTTCAAAGGGATTTGAGATGAAATTCCACCCTCTCCTTCTCACTAGGATGGACTCGATAACAGTGTTATCAAAGTAACAGCATAAATTGGGTAATTCTGTCTAGGAAACGTTAACACAGGGCTCAGATGGCAAGGAATTGCCTCTGGCAACATCTGCGTAACTTAGCCACCCTGAGCACAGAACATCATTGCTTCCTCACTCCGATTCCTTCTATGTTGTTTATCAGATACTCACAAATTGTTCGGGGCCCAGTTTGTTGTCTGGTCTTTTTACAAGGTTGGGTTTTAATGTGTTTTTTTTAAAGAAGTCCGTAGGGGATTAAAATCACAAGAAAATTCCCTGGAAGAGCATGTATGTATCAGCACTCAAGAAGCTTGACACCTCAAGATGGCCAGATCTTGAGAAACAAGATTTTTTTGTGGATAACTTCAGAATTCCTGCTTTTTAAGAGGGAGGTCTAGAATTTGTATAGCATAGATGGAGCATTTTTAAGAAGTGTTTTGATGTGTTGGGAGTTCCTCAGAGAACTGTTCCTCCTCCCATTTCTCAACTGGATAGCAAGCTTTGTAATAAACAGTACAGAATTGCTGCATGTTCCCGTTTCCAAATAAACTCTGACCCATAAGAAGCCCTTTATATATTTTTCTCCAGTTGCAGCGAAACAATCATTCTTGTACTAAGCAATGGGGAAGACCTCCAGTTAGGGTTAGGGTTTTGCAAAATCCAGAAAGTCGAATCTATTCAGTTGCTCGTAAGCTGCCAATAATGGATTTTGCTTCCCGTTTCAAGGCTCGGTTTGAAAAGAGACATCTGAAGTTTTCGGGTTTGCAAGGATGATATGTCTTGCTGACATTACTTATGTCAGACTGTGTGGGAGAAACTGATTCATTGTTATGCTTTTTAGTCCCGCACATGTTAAAGACATTTGCGATTAAATAAACACTCATTCCTGGAACTATATTCTGTTGACATCAACAGAACTTATTTGCGAGTAGATGTGTTTAGCACCAAGGTGTAAAAATAGTGACTTTAAAAAAAAATTCTGGTGAGAAAACTGACTTTAGGATCGAATCAGAAAATAGAGTAATGGCACATTCTATTTTCTTTCCTAAGGAAGTGATTTGGCATAATTTTTAATTATTTAGAGCAATGGGGCTTCTGCAGGAGAGCACCCAATGGAATGATCCCAGCTCAATAAATAAAAATAGATAAGGATTACTGATAATTTGGAGAATGGTGATGGATACATGGGAATTGGTGTGGAGAATTATTCTATTTCGGTCATTCCTTTGCTAAATCGTGCACCTGAATGAGTGGTAACTAAGGAGAAGGTAACACTACTTATGCACTGTGTTAATATCACATGAAATCTTTAGGTAACTTGCTTCTTTTAAACAATTGAGCTACCACAGAATCAGTAGGTTACATTTCATAACAGTCTTTTTTAAAAAATTAAAAACTCTGTACAGTTTATCAGACAATTTTATTCGGCTCCTTTAAGCCGTTTCATATGCTGTGGGATGTATGGTACTGTTGAAAACTTTTTTTTTTGCTTTTTTTTTTAAAAAAAATATCATACTCCTTTAAGCAAACAACACAGATTCTTCTTCTTTTCTCTTCTGTCTTTATTGGTCATTCACCAGATTGTTTTTGATGTTAAAAGACGCTTAAACAAAGATCAAGAATCTAAGACGACATGGGCTGAAGGAATTGGAGGCAATTGACTTATTCTAATATTTGCCAGAGCTGAACATAAAATATGTAATGTTGCACTAAGTATGCTCTTTATGTGGATATGATAGTCACCGGAATAATATCTTGGATTCTGCTGCAGATAGGCTAGCAAAGGAGTGACATACAAAAGAATGCCATACAGACATAGATGAATTAATAATAAAGAAAGTAAGTTTTATTTGAGTGCCTGAAATAGGGTAGCCTAAACGCTAATCCTGAAAACATTTCTAAATGTTGCAGATTGGGTAGCTGTGTCAATTCCACAGCACGTGCCAAAATGGAGATTGGAAATGATTCTTTTGGCAGGCATGAGAAGGCAGATGCTTTGAGTAAAATAGGAAGTGAAAGATAGTGTGATTTTCTTAGATAGCACAATTCTATCAGACTCCTTATTTATTTATTTATTTTAAAAAAAGAATGGCCTGGTTCAGACAAAACGTGGAAACCTAGCTTAATATTCTGGACAACGTTCCTCTTTGTTTTCCAATGTGACTGCAAGGAGGTGAAATGGAACCATTTGCAGGTTTTGGTTTGAATTAGGAAACGTGGGTAGCTTTTAATCAGCATACATAAGCAAGTCTGGATTGCCAATCTCATGACGAAGCTGGCTCACTGCATTCAAATCGTACCTTTTCCCCCCTCTCGCACAAAATAACACATTGTGATTCGTTTGAAGGTGAAGCCGTGAAATTCTCCGCTGCCTCGAGTCTCCACCAGAAAAAGAGACAAGGAGGAACATTGAAGTTTGAGACACAGTCTTGTAGAAAAAGAATTTGGTTTTGTTATAGGTTCCGACATGGCCATTGGGTACCAGATGCGGCATTATTCTGATGGATAATGGACTATTGCCAGAAAAAAGTACCCTATATTGAATCTGGTTGAACATTAAGCTATTTCTACTTGCCAGCATGTAGGACAGCATCTTTCCCTTGAGAGACAGTCTGTAAGGAAAACATTAAAGCAAAGTGGAAGCATTGCTCAGCTTCTCCGAACAGCATGAAATACCTTTTATGGCTTGATCGCTGTTGCCAAGAAAGAAAGGAAGAAAAAAATATATGCTAGGCTGGGATTAGATCTGACTCACAGGAAAAAAAAAAGAAAAAAAAAACAGATTTCTAAAATCTTGCAAGATAGCAAATAAAGATGAGCCATTTTTAGAACTAGGGCCTGCTGTGTTTAGTGTTTGTGCAAGAGCTAACCATGATCAGATCCCACAAACATTCAAAAAACGGTTGAGTTTTCTTCAGTTTTTCCACAGCCAATGTGGTCAATCCACTAGAACAGGGGTAGGCAAAAGTTGGCTCTTCTATGACTCGTGGACTTCAACTCCCAGAATTCCTGAGCTAGCATGATTGGCTCAGAACATCTGGGAGTTGAAGTCCACAAGTCATAGAAGAGCCAACTTTGCCTACCCCTGCTTTAGAATAAAGAGTAGCAGAGCCTTCTCTAATCTTGAAGGATTTCCATTTATTTGAAATTTGACCTCATCGGCTGGAACTTCTGGCGATGCAATAAGACTTCCTTCAGTGTTGAGTCGATGTTTTCCAGCAAAGAGCTGTAATTCTTACCAAGCATATTAATTCATTTCTAATTACTTTTATGGACCAACGGAATCATCCAGTACAGTTCATCTGCTGTAAAATCCAGCCGGGGAAGTCTTTTAAATAATAATAACATGGAGAACTGTAAATATATATATATATATAAACGATCAGTTCCCTTGAGTGTTTCGTAAAATTGCAGCAGGAAAGCAGTGTTGTGGTTAAGAGCACTAAGAAGGAGGAACCTGTCTCAAGTGGCTTGTTGTCCGTGATTTATTTGTTTGCGTTTATGATAACAGCTGATAAAAAGGACACGACCAAAGCTGTTAAACCTCCCATAAAAATAGTTTTCTTGGCTGCAGGAACAGTTATGGGAAGCTGTGGTGTAAGAAGCTGAACAGGGAACAGTTGCA
>JALIGW010000021.1:7531849-7606849 GCA_023053685.1 Diadophis punctatus similis
GCAATGCTCACTGTGGTATCACACGGATGAATTATATGCTACATTGGGTGGCTGTGGGGACATTGTTGAGGTTGTTGGTGGTGCTGTGAATAGATATGCATGACCTTGATTCAGAGGTGGGTTCCTCCCGGTTCAGACCGGTTCACCCAAACCAGTAGCAACCCGCTGATGACATCACGATGATGTCATGGAACCGGTTTGGTCGGTGCCGGTCCGTGGGCTCTGCCATCTTTTATTTTATTTTTTATTTTTTGAAATTTTTTGAATTTTTTTTCTTTTCTGAGCATGTGCCCTTTTTCGCTCGTTTTTTTGCAAAAACAGGGCATGCAGAGGATCTGGGAAGCCTGCAGTGGACTCCTAGGAGGTGGGGGAAGGCAAAACACCCCAATTTTTGCAAAAAACGGCCCATTTTTTGTTCATTTTTTTGCAAAAACAGGACATGCAGAGGATCTGGGAAGCCTGCAGTGGACTCCTAGGGGGTGGGGGGAGGCAAACCCCCCATTTTTGCAAAAAACGGCCCATTTTTTGGAAAAATTGGATGCGGGGGCGGGGCTTCGGGAGGCTAAAATTGCTGTATTCAGTGTATAAGACGCACCAACATTTCCACCCTCTTTTTGGGGGCAAAAAGGTGCATCTTATACTCCGTAAAATACAGTACATAATAAATGGGGATAGTAGGACAGGGACGGTAAGCATGCTGGTGCGCTTATGCACGCCCCTTTTCCAGGCCGTCTCTTGAGAAACAGCCACGACTCAACGGTTGGAAAAAAAGATGGATATTTTCTGATTCTACATCAAAACCTCTCTTCCTTTTTCCAGCCCAGTAGCATGTTAGAAATAAATTACCTGGAAGGGGCTGGCCACAGTCACAAATGCAATTATTTGGTTTCACTGAAAACTATACACATACCTCCAACGGCCACTGCTGATCAGATTAACAGAGTTGGAAGGGACCTTGCAGGTCATCTAGTCCAACCCCCTGCCCAAGCAGGAGACCCTTACATCTGCCTCTACCTAGGATTGAACTCACAACCTCCTGATTGTGAGGCAAGAGCTCCACCTCTAGGCCACCTGATAAAGGAGTCAACATAAGCTTGCAATGTTCATCCTGTCTTTCCCCCAATCTTGCTTTGAAAAGCCACAATTTCCATCTTCTGCTTCAATATTACTGATTGTAAAATTTTTAGCGATTTGGGTTTCTTTTTTTAAAAAAAAAACATTAATGAGTAACCTCTCAAAAACGAATTAATTAGTAATGTTGGAAAACTTTCAGCCTCCTCAAGAAAAGTAACTGATCCTTCTAAAGCAAACTACATCAACACACCGCTTGTAATTGATTATACTTCTTCTGTATCCCATCTATAGTCCCAACTCATCTTATCCTATTTCCAGGTACCCTCCAATAAATTGCCAAACAGATGATCTAAGCGTCAAAACGGGTGGAATGATTCTCATCGCCCGGAGTCACTTAAGATGATTGGCCCCGTCGATTGAATAAATAAATAAATTACCATTCAGCCCTCTTAACTGTTTTTCTGGTGACACCGGTCTATCAGGGCAACCTGGTCTATCCAGATATGGGATGGAGCATACTGCTTCCTCTTTCGCCTTTCAGCCCCAAACCAGGAGCCTTTGCAGGCAGTCGTTTCCGCAACAAACTATTTTGTGTTCCATTTAAATTTACCGACAAATTTATTTCTTTGTCGGTAAATTTAAATTTAACATCCAGTCCTCTTAGAACTACATCCCATTGAGTTTAGTAGAGCATTGATTGCAGCTATATTTCTTCTTATCTGTTTTTTTTCTCGTTGTTCATTCTCGAATTTGTAACTCACTTAACAAATGCAGGGATTCACTTAACAACTGTGGCCAGAAAAGTCATAAAATGGGGAAACATTCACTTAACTGCTTAATTCAGCAGTTCAGCTGTTCAAATCTCACCAGGCTCAAGGTTGACTCAGCCTTCCATACTTCTGAGGTCGGTAAAATGAGGACCCAGATTGTTGAGGGCAATATGCTGAACTCTGTAAACCGCTTAGAGAGGGCTGGAAAGCACTATGAAGTGGTATATAAGTCTAAGTGCTATTGCTATTGCTATTAACCAATGTCTTGCTTAGGAACAGAAATTTTGGACTCAGTTGTGGTTCTCAACGTACATTATATGTGGGGAGAAATCTTTCTGTATCCATTATATTGGACATTTCAATCGGTAAGGACTTCTTTGTACCTGTAGATCAGGGGTGTCAAACTCAAGGCCCGCGAGCTGGATCCAGCTCACGGGGTGCTTAGATCTGACCCGCAGGGCTGCCCTGGGAACGGTGAAGGATCGGCCCACGGTGCTTCTGCCATCGAAAACGGAGCCCTCCCGAGCTCCGTTTTTGGCTGCAATGGCCTCCTGCTGCCCTCTGCCAGTGAAAACGGAGCTCAGGAGGAACTGCATGCAGCCCTCCCGAACTGTATTTTTGCTTCCAGAGCGCTCGGGCCACCACAGGCGCCCCCGACACAAGTGACATCAAGCTGGCCACGCCGACCCTGGCCACGCGCATCCGGCCCCACAAGGTCAAATATAACCCTGATGCATCCCTCAATGAAATCGAGTTTGACACCCCTGCTATAGACCACCGCGCCTGAATGTTGAATATGCCATTCGTTTCTAAAGAAAAGGCGTGGTTGGGATATCCAGGAATTCTCCTTGTTTTCTTCCCGTTTCAGAGTCATGTCCAAAAAAATGGTAAAACAGGTGAAACCACATATGCTTTTCCTTTGCAGTTTTTTTTTAATTTGTTTTTTGAGGCAACAGCAACTTGTTGCTGGCTTTCATATTCCTAGCCTTGTGCATCCACGGCTGCAAAGAGCCCACCAATCAAATAGAAATTAAAGTAAAATACCGTACAGTACAATCGAACACACACACCGCAACAATTCTGCAGATTTTTTTTTCCAGAAAGAAAATCGAAAACGGTTATTTTTTTTTCAGGAGGAAAATAAATACAACCAGCCCGATCTGCTGGATCTCTTAGAGGAGGCAAACCTGACCCGTAATAAAGTCATCGCTTGTGTCCTGCGGAGATAGACCTTCCCCACCTTTTTTTTTCCTATTTTAGATTTCATCAGATGTGGTTTCAAAAAGCTGTTAAATCTGTCAGACATGTCAGTTGGAAAAGAACACTCATTCCTTCCTCCACATTTCTCCCCCAACCCTTTTCCTATTTGTATGCCACAAAGGCTGTGCGCTGTCAGTCACCAGAAATACAGTATAGGAAGAGCAATCTATGTTGTGTTTTAGGATTATTTAACAACTTTTAGTTTTCCTTGCCCTGTTTTATTTTTATCTTTTTTTTCTGGGGAGAGTTTAGAGATAAACAAAAAATGCAAGGCAGTGGATGCTTTTATGAACATTGGATGGAGATTAGGATTAGGGGTTAAGATCACGCATCCTTGGGAACACAACGGTTCCCATGTCGGATTTTTCCCATGTAATCGGAAGCTTTGTTTTGGGGCAGACTATTTCTGCAAGCAAGTATATGTTCAGAAAACTCACAGCAGGGCTCATAAAGGCAAGATATTGTTCCTGTGGGAACTTTCCGGAGACTTTTTGCCCAAGAGCAGCGTCAAAATATTGAAGGATGATATTTCTGTTGTCTTTTCCAGAGGATCATATCGAATTTCTTGAGAAGTTTATCAAGAGTGGTTCACAGGGAAGGTTAATCGGGGTAAAAGAGCATAGTTTGCTACTGTTGGTCCATTTTCCCCCCTCTTACTTTCCAGGATGCATGGAAGCTAAAATTGCTGAATTAAGAGTTTGAGCTTCCCTCCGCTCTTGTGTCCTGGGAGAACGGGCAGACTGGCAAAGTCAATGCTCAATAAGAATTGGCAACAGAAATTCCTCCCCAAAAGCCAGCCAAGCAAGAATTTTCAGGGAGGGGAAGGGGCCAATAATGGTACAACACCTGAAAACCCTTCTCTTTATTTAAAGAAAGCACAGCAAATGCCCTGGGAAAAAATTGCTCTGGGCTTTTCAGCCTCTTGTTTCTAGATTTTTCTAGCTGGTGGAAGGCTCAAAGGAAACCAGCGTGCCGAGCAAATCACTTCTGCATGTGGTTCAGAGGTGGGTTCCTGCCGGAGCTGCCCGGTGCGCAGCTCCGATAGAGAGCCGCCAATTGCACAATTTGCGAGCGACCGCTCCGGAGCCCTTTCTGCAGGTCCACCGCACGCGTCACCATTTTTTTGTTAATTTTTGGGCGATTTTGCTTCTGCGCATGCACGGAAGCAAAATTGTGCCGAAATCTCACACACGCGCGTCCTCTCACAAGATTTTGGCGCGATTTTGCTTCTGTGCATGCGCAGAAGGAAAATTACGTGAGGGGGCGCACGCGCTCAAAACTTGGAGATGCGCGCGCAGTGCACCGGTAAGACGGCAACCCGCCACTGATGTGGTTCACTAGTATGTGAAATATTATGGAGCCATTGTTTGTGCAAAATAATTAGCACAGAATGGTGAAATTACACACTGCATATCAAGGGTGGTTAACAACCCATCCTCAGTGACTGGTTTGGAATCATTATTAAATGCATGCTTTTACAAAGATCGGGGCTATCAAACTTTCGTAATTTAGAGAATTTGTTTTTTTCTCTCTCTCTCCCTCTCCCTCCCTCTCTCTTGGTCTCTCTGTGTCCGTCTTTCCTTCAACAGTCACTTCAGGCATTCAATATTTTAATCCGTTGCACGATACTGTGAGAAAATTTTTATCCAAATACATTTTATTCTTTATGCTGTTTCCATCTTCCTTAAAATATTAACAGAATCCACAATGGTCTGAGAATCAGTGTCTCCAAGTTAATCAAATTAGCCAACTTCCTCAAACTGCAGAAATAAGTTACCCAGACCTAATCCACATATCAAAGGATAGGGTCTGCAAAAACAAACAGAATTAATTAAGTTTGTTCTCCCAGTGGAACTGCATGTTCAAAAGAACAGATATTTACACACCTGTCTGCTCTTTAAAGTAGCTGTGTCTTTTCCCCAGGATTATGTAGTTACCCTCTGCAGTTGCAATAATACTCCTTGTAAAAATGCATCTGCTTTAATGCCAATGCTGAAGAAGGAACAGGAGCCTGGATTGTCTACCAAGTCTTGTTAAATACTAGCTGGGAAGTTAAAGCCACTTAAGGAAGCAAAACCTCTTGATTTTTGTTCCCTACTCACTTTTGTAGTGGTTGATTAGTTTAAATTTGCAAATTTAAGGCTACTGAAATCTTACCTTAACAGAACTGAATTTTCTAAGGCTCCCCCACATCTGTCTTTCTCTTTCCTTAAAACACAACAATTGCAAGAATATACAGTATTTCTTCTTCCGGTTGGGTTTTATAATCACTGAGAAAGTCTACAGAGACGCTGAACACATCGCACAAGTCCAATCATTAATTTTTAGAGTCTTTATTTTTGAGGCTGGAAAGGATGCCCATTTGTGGTGTGTGTGTGTTTGTGGGTGGGTGGGTGCTTTATTAGCATAACATAGCTGCCAATTCTACATCTGCCTCTTTTAATTTTAGGTGAAACCAGCTGGATTCACCTAATTTGGTTGATTGGAATAGGGATTCCCACACAGAAGGGTAAAACTTTGTCTATCAAACAGCAGGAAAGTTCTAAAGATGTTGGCAGTGATGCTAACGGTCAGAGTTAGAAGCTGTGAAGTACATCTCCATGGCATTTTCTGGGCATTAATACAGAAGTGGTTTGTTATGGCCTTCTTTCAACGTGACTTTTTTTTTGTGGGGGAAGTGGATTTCTTAGTTTAGCCGATAGAACTGGATCTTCCTAACAGCGTTCCTTCCAAGTTCTAGCCAGGCCCTGGTTTGATTTAGCTCAAGATCAGTCCATAGAGCAGATGATAAAGTTGGCTATTATTTTATATTGCAAGGACTATTGATGTTTTATAGATTTGAGGAGATCACACGTACATCTGCTCGGGGAAGGCCAGCCAAAAAAATAAAATTGAATGGAGCCTGCTCTTAGTAGGAGCCCGTCAAATTTCATAGACTGGATATATTTATGAAAAGTCTGCAAGCAGGCCCCTTTTGAGAAAACTTATTGTGTAATGCTGGCAAAGGGCCCAATCCACTAGCAACCCATAACAAGTGTGATGACTTGCTGAGCTTCAGGACGGAAGGTTGACTGTCAGCAAACCTAAAGCCCAATCTGTCAACAGTGTCAAAACAGGACTTCTGAAATCACAAATCGTTACATTTTAGGACTGCAGTGTTTCCCAACCTTGGCAACTTGAAGATGTCTGGACTTCAACTCCCAGAATTCCCCAGCCAGCATTCTGGGATTTGAAGTCCAGACATCTTCAAGTTGTCAAGGTTGGGAAACACTGCTTTAGGAGTGTTTTCCAAAGCAGAGTAGAATGGAAAAGAAAAGAAAACGGTAAAGTATTTATATATCTCGGTCACAATAGCATCTCTGGGAAGCATTGTGTAATGTTGGTGGTTGAATTTTTGTGATGCAGAGCATCAGCTCAGTTGTAGGATAGGCCGGAATCCTGCAGTCCTCCAAATGTTGTATAATCCCATGCTGTTAGTCCGCATGTTCAGTGATGAAGGCGGTTAGGAGTGGATCAGAAATGTCCAGAAGGATGTAGACTCTACGGCTCTTAAAAAAACTATAAGTTGTGGTTTGACAGAAATATCCATCTGGTTCACTTCCAAGTGGGGAGAAAGACACTGGAAACATGGAGGCTGATTGGAAAGATGGTTTAACGGAGCAGAACCACCAAGCACGTGTGATTCTGGGTAGTTGACCACATGGAGTGGAGAGTGAGGGTTATTTATACCCTCAATGGGCTTTGAACTTGAGCTTCCTGTTCCTGTGGCAAGAACAATGTAGTGGGCTCAGTTTTACAATTCAGAGTCAACATTTGACTTGCAAAATCTCTATATTGGGCCTCTGGTGTTCATAGCTGGAGACGGAACTGAGGCTTGAAGGGCATTGCAGAGAAAATGCTGCCTTTGGCCCTGGAAGCTCCTCATGGGACTTCCTAGTGTGCAGCAGCTGCCAAAAAAGCCAACACAGTTCTAGGCTGCATAAACAGAGGGATAGAATCAAGATCACGTGAAGTGTTAATACCACTTTATAATGCCTTGGTAAGGCCACACTTGGAATAATGCATTCAATTTTGGTCGCCACGATATTAAAAGGATGTTGAGACTCTAGAAAGAGTGCAGAGAAGAGCAACAAAGATGATTAGGGGACTGGAGGCTAAAACATATGAAGAACGATTGCAGGAACTGGGTATGTCTAGTTTAATGAAAAAAAGGACCAGGGGTGACATGATAGCAGTGTTCCAATATCTCAGGGGCTGACACAAAGAAGAGGGAGTCAAGCTATTCTCCAAAGCACCTGAGGGTAGGACAAGAAACAATGGGTAGAAACTAAACAAGGAGAGAAGCAACTTAGAACTAAGGAGAAATTTCCTGACAGTTAGAACAATTAATCACAGAACAACTTGCCTCCAGAAATCGTAAGTGCTCCAACACTGGAAGTTTTTAAGAAGATGTTGGATAACCATTTGTCTGAAGTGGTGTAGGGTTTCCTGCCTAAGCAGGAGGTTGGACTAGAAGGTCCAAGGTCCCTTCCAACTATTCTATTCTATTCTATTCTATTCTATTCTATTCTATTCTATTCTATTCTATTCTATTCTATTCTATTCTATTCTATTCTATTCTATTCTATTCTATTCTATTCCTAGCTTGGGAGAGCCACCGATATCCTAGACTTATTTCAAGATGCCATATTTATTAATATAGGTCATTTGGGGAAAGCATCTTTGCTGGAAAAAATAAAATAATATTTGGGTCATTTAAAGTAGATTTGCCTTGAAAACTGGTCCATCTAGTTTGGAATTATTTTCCATCTGAAAAGATTATTCAGGCCAAATTAGCCATGAAAGCTTCTGTTGCAAAACTGATATTCTTGGTAAACATGATCTGTTGCTGATCAGAGCTTCGTCAGAACACAAAATGTAAATAAAAATGTAATGGTCCTATTATGTCCATTCTGAAATTATTACACCTTCAGCCATTCCTGAGACTGGCGTTTTAAACCAGGGAGTTCATCTTCATTGTCAATATCCCAAGGCTGCTGAGCTTCCCACTGTGAGCACGAAATAAGGCTATTTACCCCATTTCATGGTGATCAATGCTAGTTGGGGAAACACATTCGTTGCTTTTTCTCTCTCTTTCTTTTCCTTAAGGCTGTGAGATCTGGGTTGTAAATATCCAGGCAACCGCTAGGTGAGAGCCAAGAATTTCCACTTCACGTGGTCCTCAGAGCTCCTGCAAGCAGGGACGTGGTAGCTTCAGCTTTCCTGCCTTTAAAAGATTCATTTCCTTTGGTCTTCCTCTTTATCCCTTTGATCATTTCTTTCACACATTGTTTCACTTTTGATCTCTGTCACAGCCATTTTTAACATCGTTCTGTTTTCCCTGGCTTCATTTGCTTGCCCCTTTATCTCTGCAGGATGCTCCGTCCAGCCGAAGATAGTCTCCGGTTTAACATCTTTTTAAACAAAACTGCCTACAAGACAGCGAATCTGATTCATAGTCAAGATTTGCTCAGCGGGAGTTATTTCCCTTTCATATTTCCAGGGTAGGCTCTTGCTTCCAATTATGGCTCCTTCCAGTGGTAGACGCAAAATTGTGGGAATAAATGAGATTCATTGATGAATCAGACAAGCTTAGCTGGACCTCTTTCTCTGACTAGAGGAGAAGTCACTTCCTGGGTTTTGTTGCCGTGAAATGGAGACTAAAAGAAGGAAATCGGTCCTCTTTAAATCTGAAATGTACTGTGGTTGTTGGCATCTGAACAAGTTATGAAGTCATTGTGAAATTGATAAAAATAATAATGTGTTGGTAGAGAGTGGCTGATTCCAGAACTAACAGCAAGCCATTGTTTGATGTTAAAGAAATGACAGGGTAGTTAGTGCTTGTTCTCCTTAGATGCCTCCTCTCTTTTCATGTAAGTTAAAGAGATTTAAAGTTTACCAGGTGTAGATAAAAACTCTTAGTCCCATGTAACAATTGATTGTTTATTAAATCTGCAATGGTGAGGAATCTTAATGAGTCCCAATAGCAATAGCACTTAGACTTATATACTGCTTTACAGTGCTTTACAGCCCTCTCTAAGCGGTTTACGGGGTGAGCATATTGTCCCCAACAATTTGGGTCCTCATTTTACTCACCTCAGAAGGATGGAAGGCTGAGTCAACCTCGAGCCTGGTGAGATTTGAACTGACAAATTGCAGGCAGACGGCAGGCAGCAGAAGTAGCCTGCAGTACTGCACTCTAACCACTGCGCCACTGTGGCTCATATAATAGCATAACAATTTCTATTTATGATTCTTCTTATACCTGAGAACTAGAGTTGGGTGAAGTTCCTCTCTCCCTCAACCTTACTGTTTCTTCCATTAATGTCATTAATTGGCTCAAGAGAATATTCAAAACCACCACACCTTAAAAGAAAAACCTCAAATCCTACAAAATGTTATTTCACTTTTTCACAGGTTTCGGATTTATACTGTATAATCTATACTCGTTACCAAGGTCCGTGATGGGCAAATTTGATCACCAAGTGATCTAATTCTAAAAGGATTTTATAGATGTCTTCTGATACAAAGAAGACTTTATGATAAGGTGACCAGATTTTATTTTTTGTAAAGCGGGACACCATTGATGGGGGGGGCTTCTAGGGGAGCAAGATGGGAGGGGTCCGTCTCTCTTATCCTGCAGCTTTGTGCACCCCCCCCAAACACCCCCCATTCATCGCAGCCAGGGGTGGGTTCCTACTGGCACAGACTTACCTGTTCGTCGCCATCCTGCCGGTTCGGCTGGGCCAGTCGTTCGGCGTAGAGCCGATGGAACTGGCGGCGGTCGCGGCACGGGGCTTCTCCCGCCCGCTTCCCCCACCCGGCTGGACGCCGCCATTCGGGTTATTTTGTCCTCTGCGCATGCGCAAAACACTTTGTGCATGTGCAGAGGACAAAATAACCCGAATGGCGGCATCCAGCTGGGCGGGGGAAGCGGGCGGGAGAAGCCACGCGCCGCGACCGCCGCCAGTTCCATCGGCTCTACGCTGAACGACTGGCCTGGCCGAACCGGCAGGATTTCACCCTGCAGGGCAAATTCAAATTAAAAAAGCGGGACTTTTTTGAAACGCTGCGGGACGCGGGACAAATTATTAAAAAGCGGGACTGTCCCGCCAAAAGCGGGACAGTCCTTACTTTATGATAAAGATAGACCCACCATATTATAGGAGATAATATGGTGGGTCTATACTTTATGATAAAGATAGACCCACCATATTATAGGAGATAATTAAACTGAGCCCAAGGGAAGAGTCAAACATGTAATCAGTTTGAAGTCCCTTTGCATCCACAAGATATCTAAGCCCGACCCTCCTTGAATTCCATTGACTCTTATCTACCACCCATTCACTTTGACCATTAGTAGTTCCAATTCTTGTACAGAGCTAGCAGAGTAGTTCATTTGAACTACTTTGGTTCTTGAATTTTTGAGCCTGATACATACTTTCTGTAAGATGTATAGTTATAGGACTCAGAGGAAGGTGGTAGAAAGATTTATCTGTCCACTACAGCCCAGGGAAATTTTATTTTAGCAGTTTTCTATTTCATAATAACTCTTAGAAATCACAAGTCAGATGGTTTCTCAAACAGGCATAAGGCACAATCTCATACATGATGACCAAGGTGTTCTTGAATGCATTATAAAGGACGCACACCGTACTTGGTGTTCTGTGAAGATTAGCATCAGGGATTTCCTTCTGGTTGGTTTTTAAACTATACATTCTTTGCAAGATAATAACCATTTTTAAAATTTACCATGACATCCACACAGGTGGTTCTGTTGGAGCGTTTCACACTCATCCTTCATTTCTCTTTAAGTGACTTTCACTGAAAAGCTCAGCAGATACAATGAAGAATGGCCTTTGAGCTTTAACAATGTTAATGCACCACATAAAACTTTAGGATTAAATTTTTTTTAATTGTGCATGTTGGTGATTGGCTTTATAAAAATCAGGATTGTGACACTAGACTCAAGTAGGGTTCTAATATTAGAGAACCAGTAACACTTTTTGCTTTGCTTAAAAACTTCAACCAGGAGGAGGAATTGAGTAGATATCTGTTTAATCCAACAGGACACTGATTTTTCCAGTGGTGACAGTTGAAGAGTTTGTGTAAACTGTGATCTCTTCATTCATGGGCAAAGTATACTTAATTAACTTTTAATACTGAGAGCTAAAGAGATTAACAAAATGTATTGTTCTTTAATAATCCCGCTCCTGTATCGCCTATCCTTTGAAAGTTAGAATACATCTTTTCAAACACGGACATTTTCTTTCAGGGGTCACCATAGCAGCCCCATCTTTCTCTGGTTAAGATATTTCTCAGTTTTTATTCTGATCTATTGCAGAAACTTCAATAGTAATAGTTAATACTCTAAGTCAGCGGTTCCCAACCTTCCTAATGCCGTGCCCCGCGCCTCGCCCCATGCCCCCACCGTGACCCATCCCGCCGCCACCATTTGGGTTATTTTACCCTCTGTGCATGCGCAAAGCGTTTTGTGCATGCGCAGAGGGTAAAAGAACCCAAATGGTGGCGTCCGGGTGAAGTCTCCAGATCCAGGCGAGGTCTCCGCTCGCTTTGCGTGTTGCCTCTGGGAGCTTTTCTAGCCCCATCACGAAAGGCGGGTGCGACTTCGGCGGGGCTGGGACAGGCGGCTGCCCGGAGAGAGCCATCCCCTTCGCAGAGTCTCTCCAGTCTACCTGTAGCATTTGGGGCGAAGGGGGTGGCTCTCTCCAGGCAGCCGCCTGTCCTGGCCCCACCGAAGTCGCGCACGCATTTCGTGACAGAGCTCGAAAAGCTCCCAAAGGCAACACACAAAGCGAGCGGAGACCTCGCCCGGATCTGGAGACTTCACCTGGATGCCGCTATTTGGGTTCTTTTACCCTCTGTGCATGCGCAGAACGCTTTGTGCATGCACAGAGGGTAAAAGAACCCAAATGGCGGTGGCAGGGTGGGGCGCGGTGGGGGCGCAGGTTGTGGGGCGTGATATGGCCAGGCTTGTAACAGCGGGGGGGGGAGCTGAGGATGCTGGGGCGACCCCTGGGAAATGGTCATTTGACCCCCAAAGGGGTCGCGACCCCCAGGTTGGGAACCACTGCTCTAAGTATTTTATGAACAGTTTACCTGCTGTAAAAGAACAACAAACTTTTTTTTGTGTAGGAGATAACAACCTAGTTCTGAAAGAAAGGACAATATTTTCTCCTTGGTATTTCACTTGAGTTTTTTTAATGTTCTTTAAAACTTTAGTCTTAGTAAGCCTCAAAGATCATGGCAATCGTGGGAAAAATATCTGTGTTGTCACTAGGAATAAAACCTGACTTGATGACACACAATCTATCAGTCAACCAACTAACCAATCTGTTAAACAAGGTTGAAATGTGGCTCAGTGTGAACAAAGAAACAGAGTCCAGATTATTTCTCTCTAAATAACACATTTATTTGGCGGAACGAAGTGGGCCCTCCTGTAAGATAGGAAGAACCCCAAATGCAATTTGAAGCAAGTATATATAGATTTCTTACTTTTACTTGGTAACTTAAAGAGTACTCAGCACATAGTAGCTAAGGTACAGAAGTTACAAAAATACTCAGGCATGCATCCTGTGGTTTTGATCATGTGCCTAACTTGTAGGCATATAGTTTTTTACGGAACTTTCCAAAACTCCAAAGGCTTACTAAGGCCTGAACTTTATTTCTGTCATTTCAACATAAGAACCTTTTGACCAGTTATCAGAATTATCAGAATCCTGATCAGCAAATCAACCGATTAATAGACACTGGACATAAATGAAAAGAAAACATAGTGGTATCTCGGTACATGTCGTTAATTGGTTCCTGGAGGTGAACTGAGTACTAAAAAGGATGAGTCCCAACTAAACCATGTAAACTTACCATGTGACCCTTTGTTTGGGCTGGGGAAAACTTTCTGTCTGTCCCTTTTCCTATGTCAGCAACCTTCCAAGTATGGCCAACTTCCGGTCCACCCTCTATGGCCATCCCCCTCCTTTTATAGTAACCTTCTCAACATGGCTGACTTCCTGTCCACCCTCTGGCCATCCCCCTCCTTTTATAGTAACCTTCTCAACATGGCTGACTTCCTGTCCACCATCTATGGCTGTCCCCTCCTTTTGTAGAGATTTTCCCAGCATAGCCAACTTCCTGTCCACCCTCTGTGGCCATCCCCCTCCTTTTATAGTGACCTTCTCAACATGGCCGACTTCCTGTCCACTCTCTGTGGCCATCCCCCTCCTTTTTAGTGACCTTCCCAGCATGGTGGATTTCCTGTCCATTGTCTGCAGCTGTCCTACTCTTCCTATCACAGCCCATCAACTACCCAACAAACAATGAGCAGTGGGACAATGTGTCGAGCACCAAAGTCAACAAATTTTGAGGCAGCTGAGTTCTGAGGTATCACTGTCTACTATATATTTGTAAAGGTCTTTTCTTTATAGTTTCTCCCAAATCCTGGCTAGGAAATAGATTAGGACAACAGCAACAACCCCCAGTTTTCTAGTTTGCAAGGGGAAAAAAAACAAGGATCTGATTTTGGATTAAGCTGTGTCTTGCTCACTCATGGTTGATGAAGTGTACCACAGTTGTGTAAATTCAGTGTGAAAAGTTTGTGCACCATTATGGTTGAGCTTATGGTAGAAAAAGCCCTTTGCTCTTGAGCAGCGGTTCTTAACCTTTTTAGTGGTCTGCACCCCCTTGAATCTGAAAATAAGCTCTTGCACCACCTTAAAAAATGTGTGTATATTTTTTATTTAAGAAAAAACATTTATTGCATAAACAAATTACAATACATATTACTATATAACATTATTATATTATATTATTATTATATTATATTATTATTATATTATATTATATTATATTATATTATATTATATTATATTATATTATATTATATTATATTATATTATATTATATTATATTATATTATATTATATTATATTATATTATATTATATTATTATATTATATTATATTATATTATATTATATTATATTATATTATATTATATTATATTATATTAATATTATACTATACTATACTATACTATACTATACTATACTATACTATACTATACTATACTATACTATATTACAACATAACGTAACGTAACGTAACGTAACGTAACGTAACATAACATAACATAACGTAACATATTATATATATATATGTGTGTGTGTGTGTGTGTGTAGCATTTTTTGCTGATAAATGAAAATAAAAGGAGACTATTATATTATATTACTATATAACATAAAAACACGGTCGCCTCGTTCATATTTTTAATTTTTTTTTTTTTTTGAAATTTCTCTTGCACCTCTAGAAATGCTCTCTCGCACCCTCAGGGGTGCACGCACCCCAGATTAAGAACCACTGCTCTTGAGCATGCTGCCTGCA
Organism: Diadophis punctatus similis; assembly: GCA_023053685.1. NCBI lineage: Eukaryota > Metazoa > Chordata > Lepidosauria > Squamata > Dipsadidae > Diadophis > Diadophis punctatus. The sequence goes on from JALIGW010000021.1 coordinate 7,546,392, forward strand.
AGCCAGTTGTATGTCGTGTCGGAAAGGGGATATGCAAGACACTCTGAATCTAAAATACAACTTCTAATTTCAGTTCTACGTAGAGGGAAAACATGGTTTGTTTCTGATAGGCAAAATCAGGGAGGCCTTGCAAATATTACTTTTGACTTACTTTGCTTTTGGAGTAAAAGAAAGATGTGTAAAACAGGTGGACCACCTTGTTTGATTCCTGGCCTTCAGTGTGTTTATTCTCACCTGCTAGTGATAAATCTGTTGCATTTGCACCATTGCTTCTTATAAGAATAGGTAGTTCTCACTACTTGTACCCCTTTGTGCACTTATCATTGAGTACAGGTAGTTCTCAACTTAAGGCCACAACTGAGTCCTGCTAAGTGAGACAGTTGTTAACTGAATTTTACCCCATTTTACGACCTTGCTTACCACATTTGTTAAGTGAATCACTGCAATGGTTAAATAAGTAACATGGTTGTTAAGTGAATCTGGCTTCCCTATTGACTTTGCTCACCAGAAGGGGAATCACAGGACATTGAAAAGATCATAAATGCGAGTCAGTTGCCAAGCATCTGAATTTTGATCGTGTGACCATGGGGAAGCTGTAATGGTTGTAAGCGTGAAAAACTTACCGTATTTTTCGGAGTATAAGACGGACCTTTCCCCCCCTAAAAGAGGCTGAAAATTTGGGTGCTTCTTATACTCCGAATGTAGCTGTTTTTTAAAGCTTTTTTTTCCAGTCATAACGAGTTGCTAATGATCTTCCTGGCTCTTCCCGGCTTGCAGGCTTGTTTTCCCGGCTTGCAGGCTCCCTCCGAAAAAGGTTTTTTCAGCCCTAACGAGGTGCTAATGATTTTCCCGGCTTACAGGATTTTTTCATTGCTACTCCCTCCGAAGAAGTTTTTTTCCAGCCCTAAGTCTTTGCAGGCTTCATTGTTACTCCCTCTGAAGATGATTTTTTTCAGCACCAACCAGGGGATAAAATAATGTGCTGAAGCTGACCAGACTAAGGACGCTAGCCAGATGAATACCTGGTAGGTAGATTTTTCCCCTATTTTCCTCCCCCAAAACTAAGGTTGCGTCTTATACTCCAAAAATATGGTACTTACCTTTTTTCACTGCCACTTTAACTTCGAATGGTCACTAAATGAACTGTTGTAAATCGAGGACTACCAGTACACACTTTGGCTCAAAGCACCATGAAAATAAAGGAGAGGCAGGAATCCCTCTGCAGACACACAAGCGATGCCATGGCCAGCACTGCTCTGTAGTTAATGCATATCGATTGCAAACCACATTTAAGTAATTTGATTCGTATTTTGGGTTTTATGCTGGTTAGGTAATACATTATTACTGGTTGCGTGAACGCAAAGTGCTTGGAAACATATCCAGCATGACTGGAAGAAAAGAACAATCAAAACAAAATGCAGATATCCACATAATATAGGAGTAAATGTGTGCTTGTGTGCATGCAACATCCCGCATTTAAAGCTAAGGAGCATTGGACTGAGATCACACTCCAGAATTTCTATATTAAGCAGTTCCATTAGTCATCAGAAGAAACAGATTGTACGATTGCGAAAGTGGTAAACAAAATATGATATTATCGTTTTATCTCTAATTAGAATTCAAGCGAGACAGCAACGAGGCAACGAGACTCGCCTGTCATTGAATTTTAGGGTATTTAGAGGTGACCGTCTCCCTGTTGTCTAATTTTACAAAGGAAATGAAGCAGGTAACCAACAATCTAAAGAGACCTAAAATATCAGATTTAAATGAATGGAAATGTTTAGTGTTTTGTTGTAAGTTTATGAAGAAAATGAGGAATGCACCTGTTTGTGGCCCGCTCGGTTTCATGTCAAAACCAAACACCTTCCACATCTATATAAAAAAGCCACACACACACACATACAAACACACAAACCAGCCATTGCAGTGCTTGTCTCAATGACAAATACTCCATTCCATTTTTACTGGATTTTCATCTCCCATTAGCAAGTTGGGATGGCAAAATATGGAAAGCTGGCTGATCTAGGAATATCTTCCAATGACTGGCAAGATCACCAACATTTTTTGCTTAGGAGTTACTATTACTATTTTGCATGACGTAACAGAATACAGCATTAGTGTGTAAAAAAATCACACACAAAAACAAAACCCCAGCATATAAAATGTATATCAAACTACAAAACACCAGAACAGTGAATTATATTTAAAAAAAAACACATAGTATGAGTGATCAATAACATTATGAATAGTTTAGAATTAAATTACCTTTAATTTAATGCTATTCTATTCATAAGGTATGTATGAGCAGTTATGGAATGACTAAACCAGAGGTGGGTTCCTGCCGGAGCTGTCCAGTACGGAGCTCCAGTAGGGAGCAGCCAATTGTGCAATTTGCCCGCGACTGCTAGGAAGCTCTCTCCGCCGGTCTGTCGCGCTCGTCGCCATCTTTTTCGGTGAGTTTTTGGCTGATTTTGCGCATGCGCATGCGCGGAAGCAAAATCTCACCAAAATCTTCTGAGGGGACATGCGCACGCGCGAGATTTCAGCGTGATTTTGCTTCCGTGCATGCGCAGAAGCAAAATCTTGCCGAAATCGCGTGCGCGCATACGTCCCCTCGCGAGATTTCGGCGAGATTTTGCTTCCGCGCATGCACAAAAGCAAAATCGTGTGAGGGGGCATGCGCACATAGCGAGCACACGCACGCCCGAATTGTGGAAATGCGCGCACCAGTAAGTAAGCAACCCGCCCCTGGACTAAACCTATGGCCAGATATCTAGATCATTTAGCCATTCTGTAGAAATGATGTAGTCTAAAATCAATCAATCAGAATTGAGCTGGAAGGGACCTTGGAGGTCTTCTAGTCCAACTCCCTGGACTAAAATAGAATAGATTTTTTTATTGGCCAAGTGTGATTGGACACTCAAGGAATTTGTCTTGGTGCATATGCTCTCTAGCAGGAGACTCTGTACTATTTCAGACAAGTGATGGAGCACCTACAACTTCTGAAGGCAAGACGTTCCACTAGTTAATTGTCCTCACTGTTAGGAAGTTTCTCCTTAACTCCAGGTTGCTATTCTCCTTGAGTAGTTATTATCCATTGTTTCTTGTCCTTCCTTCTGGTGCTTTTGGTTGGTTTCATAGGTCTAAATCTATGGTTTCTCTTTATAGTCATTTTTTTAAGAGGGACAAAATATGGAACTGGAACTTGGTTTGGAATAAGACAAAGTTTTTGTTTGGTCTTGAGCAGGTTGGATTCTTCGTGGTCAGATTTTCAGACTGAACCTTAATTCACATGTACAAATTGTAAAGGAATGGGATCCATTTGCTACAACCAGTTTTTAGGGAGTTAGATAAAGAGTTTTGGCATTAATGTGTCCATCTAAGAGCCGCGGTGGCGCAGTGGTTAGAATGCAGTACTGCAGGCTATTTCTGCTGACTGCCGGCTGCCTGCAATTTGGCAGTTCGAATCTCACCAGGCTCAAGGTTGACTCAGCCTTCCATCCTTCCGAGGTGGGTAAAATGAGGACCCAGATTGTTGGGGGCAATATGCTGACTCTGTAAACCACTTAGAGAGGGTCGTAAAGCACTGTGAAGCAGTGTCTAAGTGCTATTGCTATCTTTCTAGATTTAGCCAAGATAACCAAGATTTTTTACAGCTCTTGATGGTTATCATAGGTTCCCCATCCTACCCAAATATCCCACCAACCCCTGCTTTATAGATATCCAATTTCCCAGCTTAAAGGAAAGGAGCTAATGCTCAGAAAAAGAGGAACACAATTGCATCCTGTATATCCCTGATGTTCTTTACTTTCTGGCAGTATTATGAATTGTAATTGTTGATCACAGATTCTCAGTGAAGCAGACAATGAGCTTGGCAGTGTTTATACTTTGGAATGTACAGTGAATGCTGATGTTTCTTTAAAATGCAAATGCTCATTTTCACCTCCCTAAACCCCTGTGATTGATCTGAAATGCAAATGGCTTGGATCCGGTTTCGTTGCTCCAATAATGAGCGTTGCTCTTGAGTCCCAATCTCTGGAAGGTGCCTAAACCAATTCAAGAGATGTGGGAATATAGAAACTTGGGCTGTACTTCTTCCTTTTTCTAACTTGGCCAGGTAAGTCAGGCTGCCAGGTACTATTATCGAATTGCAAAGCGGATATGCAATTACCTGGGTACCTTTTTATATTTTCTAAGCCGCCCGGAGTCATTGAGAGTGAGTGAGCAGCCATATACATTCTCTAAATAAATAAATACTATTCACAAGCTGAAAGTCTGTAGAGATTTGCAGTCATCCAGGTCATGGTTGTCCCAAAGGTGCTTTTTCAGGAGGCAACTGGACTTTCTTGGTTTTTTCTTTTGAAGACGTTTCGCTTCTCATCCAGGAAGCTTCTTCAGCTCTGACAGGATAGTGGCAAATGGAAGGATTTATATTCCTTGCAGACAGCTGGTCATTTGCATCCTTTTGGAGGGTCTTTGAAGCACTTGGAGGTTTATCTGTGTCCTCAGGGTCACCTAAGTGGTGCTCCTGGTTCCTGTAGTCTGCAATGTTTCCTCTGGAAATCCATTCCTACTCCCACACCATTCAAAGGGTGTTCATCCCAAATTGTATAGTTAAAAGTCTGTAGAGATTCTCACTCATCCAGGTCATGGTTGTCCCAAAGGTGCTTTTTTAGGAGGCAACTGGACTTTCTTGGGTTTTTTTTTCTTTTGAACGAGCTGTTCACGAGCTGTTATGAAGCCCCAGGCTGAGCACATGGGCAGCCTTGCTGAATTGGTATAAGCTCCGTTTGCAGTGCCTTCTTTTTCTCTCCTTAAGAATCCATTCAGATGCATGTGAATTAGACCAGAGTTTAATTTAAACTCTTAATTTCATTTACTTTAGTTTAAAGGGATGCGGTGACTCAGTGGCTAAGATGCTGAATTTGTCGATCAGAAAGGACAGAGTTCGGCGGTTCGAATCCCTACCGCCGCGTAATGGAGTGAGTTCCCGTTACTTGTCCCAGCTTCTGCCAACCTAGCAGTTCAAAAGCACATAAAAAATGCAAGTAGAAAAATAGGGACCTCCTTTGGTGGGAAGGTAACAGCATTCCGTGCACCTTCGGCGTTGAGTCATGCCGGCCACATGACCACGAAGATGTCTTCGAACAGCGCTGGCTCTTCAGCTTTGAAACAGAGTTGAGCACCGCCCCCTAGAGTCGGGAACAACTGGCACATATGTGCGAGGGGAATCTTTACCTTTACTTCCCCAAACTTTCTGGGTTGGTGGCCCAGAGAAGGGTGGGGGGGTAGGGAGGAAAGAGTGGATGATTTGGAGGGAGGGGCAGGTGTAGATGCAAAATGGAATTCTACAATGATAAAGGCAGTCTGTCAGTCAGAGAATTGAAACAGTCATAAAGGGGAAAACAGGAGGGGGCAGATTCAGAAATGAAGATAATCCATTGATGTTTTCTTTTCCTCCACTTTTTTTAAAGAGCTGGATCACAGCAGGGGCTGTCAAATACTACAGCAGAAGATACTTTGCTGAAACATGTCTCCTCACAACCCCCCCCCCCCAAAAAAAGAGAGTTGCTGCCTCAGCTGAATACTGGCTTCAGCTGTCTGTTGTCCTAAAGACCTATCACTTGAATCTAATGTCTTTTATTCCTACCGCATGGAGGTGGTTGAGATTGCTCTGGAAAAAAAAGAGAATTGTAAGGTCACCGAGTGTTAGAGTAGAAGATAAAAGAATCTCCAAAATAACACTTCACTGAACATTGAAAAGAGGTTGAGAGCCTAGTAAACATAATGGACAATTTTCCATACTAACTGCTGCATATATATATATAACTTATATAATATATTATATTATATTATATATATAATTTTTATAACCCTATAGAAAACTGCCTGGATGGTCCCAGGAGGGGCCGAAAAGCAAAAGGAAGCTGTGATGTTTCCTTACATTCACCAGGATGACTCGACAGAATAAACATATATAACCCTTTCCTGGTGAAGAGCTGATAGGGAAGAGAACCTTGTGGCCTAGAGTTTAAAACTGCTGCCTTATAAGCAGACTGCCCAGGTTCAATTCCCACTTAGGGTATGGCTATCTGACGAGAGCAAAATAGCTCAAAATAGATTTATAATAGTCTCCCCTTCATTTATCAGCAAAAAATGTTACACACACATATATATATGTGTGTGTGTGTGTATGTATATATATATATATATATATATATATATATATATATATATATATATATATATATATATATATATATATATATATATATATATATATATATATATATATATATAATTCTGCAGAGATATGCTGTTGATGCCTTCTGCAAATAGTTGTGGCTATGTTGCCACAACTCAATGTTGATTGAGAAAAATGACATATGACATCAATTGTAATGATGTAGACCGGTGATTCGCAGTCTGTGGTGTGTAGACCCCTAGGGGGGCCACAATGTCATCACAGGGGGTCCATGAAGGCTCGATGCAGTCTAGTGCTTTAAATCTTGAATGGCCATGGTCACTTAAGATTGAGACCCGCTGATGTAGATCATACCTGGTGAGCTCCAGATATGTTGGCATTATAACCCAAAGTCTCCCTGCACTGCAATGCATACCAAGGTGGTGCTGACTGGCAGCCTATGTTTCTGTAGCCCCAATAACATGGGGCACATGAAGGTGGAGAAAGATATACAGTATGTGGCATGCTTGGCTAGATAGTTGTGTGTTCTGAAGACCTTGTCAGCTGCGACCTTGCGTTTGCTTGTGCTTCACTTCTATGCGGTGACAGACTGCCATGTGGGAAGAGGGAAGGAAGAGGCGAATGCTTCGGGAAACGAAAGTAAATGTTGCATCTCCCTGAGATGCTGCCTCAAGGTCACCCATCTGGAAGAAGAAGGGGACTGCATGCTAAACTACGCTTGGACTGGCCATTAGGAAAACATCTTGCCTGAACCTGATTGGTTGCCCTGGGGCAGGCAATGTGACACAGCTAAGGGAGGGAAAGCAGAATTTAGGGATTTGGGCACGCAATTTTCAGTTCTGGCTTTGCACTACTGGAATACACTTAATCTCCAATAAACTATATCTTTCTCAGCCAATGGAGCCAAGGATCATTTTTACTTAGAGGGTATGGTTGTGGCAGGTCCACCAGACCTTTCTGTTGGACCTTTCTGTAGAAAGATTCTACAAATCTTTCACTTTGTAGTCAGATTGTAAAGCTGGTTGCATCACTGTCCACAACCACTCCATCTTTTTGTTCTAACCACTCTGGATGATTCATAGGACCATCATCTCTGGTTAAGAATGTTGGCTTCAGCCACAAAGCCAATGGAATTAGTACAACGGAACTTGGCCCAGCTCTGAACCTTTCATGTTCTGGTAAGACTTCAGCAAGACCTTTGTATTTTGAAGAAAGGAACTAATCCTCTCAAGCATTTGATTCTTTTTTTCTCCCCCTCTTTGTCATTAATCATTTTCAAACTTCTTTCAGAAAGTCTAATTATCTTAATGTTCAGTTTATCTACTCAACAAGAATGTCTTACCACAGGGCAGGCCCGTTACAAAGCAATGGACACAACACAGATTTATTTTACAACATGAGCAGATTCTGAGCACTCCATGCCGTGCAGAATAATTAATTGGAGGAGATGTAAAATGGTTGTTTTCAAAGGGGGGAAAATTTAGCAACGTAAGGAAGATGAGCACATTAGTGGTGGAAATTGCATGAGAAGTGTTTGCTTTGGCACCGTCAGAGCCTGTGATTATGAAGAGAAATCAAAGCCTTTTGATTAATCAAATCACTTCTCCTTTGTAACAATGCAAAGATGTTATGCCGGCTGGCAATCTGATTTGAAATCAAATGCCTGTGGATTAATGAGAGCAAAAGATTGTTTCCAAGGCTCCTTTTACAAGAAGACCTTAGCTTTGGGGTGTGTGTGTGTGTGGAGTGCAGAAATTGAAAATGTGAGTCATGGCTAGCTGTACTTTGCTATCGGATGCATTAATTTAACAAAAAATACAAAACTTTGAGCACATATGAATTTTAGAGAGAATGGAATCAGGAAAACATACTCTGTGTATGTTTCATACTTTGTATGAAAACATACAAAGAGCTGTTGCAGGAACTGAGCTTGGCCAGTGTGGCGAAGAGAAGGACCAGGGGTGACATGATAGCAGTGTTCCAATACTTGAGGGGATGCCACAGAGAGGAGGGGGTCAGGCTGTTCTCTATGGCACCAGAAAGCCAAACAAGGAATAACGGATGGAAGCTGACCAAGGAGAGATTCAACCTGGAAGTGAGGAGAAACCTTCTTACGGTGAGAGCGATCAACCAGTGGAACAGCTTGCCAGTGGAGGTTGTGAGAGCCCCAACACTTGCAACCTTCAAGGGGAGACTGGACTGCCATCTGTCTCAAATGGTGTAGGAACTCCTGCTTGAGCAGGGGGTTAGACTAGATGACCTACAAGGTCCCTTCCAACTCTAATAATAAATCTAAATCTAAAACAGACAATGAAACAAACCCAGATTCGATTCAATTCAATTTGATTCATCTTAGCTCAAAAGAAGTTAGTAATATTGCACGGTTAGTTTGAGTAGTTAGTTAAAATTGAAGAGTTGCAGGATTTGGCTATGGCTCATCTAGAGAAAAGAAGGATTAGAGGTGACATGATGGCAGTATTCCAGTATTTGAGGAGCTGGTATAAAAAAGAGGGGGTGAATTTATTTTCCAAAGCACCAGAAGGCAAAACAAGAAACAATGGCTGGAAACTAATCAAGGAGAGAAGCAACCTAGAATTAAGGAGAAACTTCCTAACAGTGAGAACAAATAACTAGTGGAACGACTTGCCTTCAGAAGTTATGGGTGCTTTTAGGAGCTGAGGTGGCGCAGTGGTTAAAAGCAGCACTGCAAGTTCAGCTGACTGCTAGTTCAGCAGTTCAGCTGTTCAAATCTCACCAGGCTCAAAGTTGACTCAGCCTTCCATCCTTCCGAGGTGGGTAAGATGAGGACCCAGATTGTTGGGGGCAATATGCTGAACTCTGTAAACCGCTTAGAGAGGGCTGTAAAGCACTATGAAGCAGTATATAAGTCTAAGTGCTCTTGCTATTGCTATTATCACTGGAGGCTTTTAAGAAGAGACTGGACAGCCACTTGTCTGAAATGGTATAGGATCTCCTGCTTAAGCAGGGGGCTGGACTAGAAGACCTCCAAGGTCCCTTCCAGCTCTATTCTGAATTGAAATAGATTATTCTCTATGTATCTTCCAATTTCCCCTCCTCTGGTAATTTTTTTTAAAAATGTAATACGTTGGTAACTTTTTGAGAAGGTTTAGATACCACATTCAAACTTAAGCAGTGCAACTTTGATTGCAACCAGCGTTCTGGATCATGAAAGATGAAAAAAGCACACGTTCTATATCGCTACTGCTCTGTCCTGTATTATAAACCGAGCCTTTAGCCCAAGGGGAAAAAAAAAGATTTTCTAGGGAAATGTTTAGCTTCAAAATGTCTTCCTGGCATTTCCATTTTCTGCGTGGAAGCATTTATGATCTTTTCCCCACCATTGTCATGCAATCCTACATGAGCCTAGTTGTGTGATTCTTATCTCTGCTTTGCCGTTCGGAGAATCTTTAATTATTATTATCTCAGAATTACTGCACTTAGTGGTAGCATAATGAAAAAGGAGATCAGACTTGATATTGTACATTTTTATGAGGTTAAGTGCTATGATACCCTTTTAATATGCTAAACCATTTGCTTGTGAATGAACGGGTCTCATAAACTACTGTAGCATAAAATCAAGCTTAACTACTATTACAGGAAGTTTCCTTGAATTAATTCAGGGAGTATTTTGAATTCCCTTTGGCTGCCATTCTTCCTCGAGAAGTCTGTCTGCTCTGGTTCAGAACAAAATTGGTGGTATATAAATGCCCCCTTTTGAATTGAACAGTTAATTTTGCAGATTAGAAAATGAAAGGAAAAAAAATCTCGTTCTGATATTTCATCTTAATCCCTACAGGGCTGTAGACAAAAAAGACACATATAGCTTCTTACTGTGTTAACATTACAGTACAACTCTTCAGCAGAAAATTGGCTGGCTTTCACTCACTATGTTAAAAAATGGCAATTAAACATGGTAGCAGGGAGAATCAACTTCTCCTGTTGTGAGATGTGAAAATTAAATTGCTCTCTATGTTGGCTGGCCTCTTTCTTTCTCTTTTTTTTAATTTGGAAGTTCAGCTCCGTGCTATTTCCTAATCTTCAGCTTTGTGGTTTTAAGATTGGAAATTAGATTGATTCTGAAAACTAATTCATTCGGAATAATGTTTATTCAAAAAATAATCTTAATAGTTTCCACACAAATACAGCCCACATTTTGTAGGATAAAGTCTGGCCTTGTTGCCCTCGTAAGTAATGGGAAAAACGAGAGGGAGAGGGAGAGGGAGAGGGAGAGGGAGAGAGAGAGAGAGAGAGAGAGAGATGCAAAGAAAGAAACAATTGAAACAACAATTCAATTCCTGTTATTTTTATGAACAAACATCCCCAAAGAGCTGCTTAATATTGGTAAATTCACATCCAGCATTATTGGGGAACTCTACCTAAATAAAGAAATACATATTCTTGTTTGTAGAAAACTATGTAGAAAGGGTAAGATGTTCCCTCCCATATCAGCTACATCTCTGTGTAAAAGGGAGTATTTTTCAATTTATTGGAATCTGGTATGAACTTCAAAACTAATAATCTTTATTAGGACATAAGCGTTCATAATGTACTGCTTATTATACCAGTCACATAGAGTGTGAGTTTATTTTTAGGTGTGTAAAGAAACATATAAACACACACACACACACACACACACACACACAGAGAGAGAGAGAGAGAGAGAGAGAGAGAGAGAGAGAGAGAGAGAGAGAGAGAGAGAGAGAGAGAGAGAGAGAGAGAGAGAGAGAGAGATTGTACATAGATAATATAAACCAGCAACATTTGATTTTCATGACTAATAGACATGTGCATTCAGAAATATCATTATTATACCTGTATATACAAAATTGCCGAATCAATTGTTTGGCACACACCCCTGCTTGACGATGGCTTCCTTTTACTTTGCAATTACTTTGCAATTCCTTTTTGTTGCTCTGTCTTTACTTGCTATTCCTTCAAGCAAACCCAGATCAATGGGGCTGAAAACTCTATTTTTAGCACAGAAGTTACTCTTCATTGAGAATCTAGTTGGGCATTTTTCACAGGAAATTCAGAGGGGATCGGAATCAGAAAATTTAGCCTTCCTTACCAAAACTCAAAATATTATTTTCCAGAGTAGTATTGGTGTTATAAGATACTGAGATTTGCCAACGTAGTTTCCTATCGTTCTGTCTTATCTGTGGTCCAATCAACGGGTAATTCCGATGGCTAGATTTTGTCAGTCACCACTGAAATGAAAAATGAAAAATCTGCCATATCGAACCGAGTGGAATTGGAAAAGCTTATTGGGAAGGGAGAGACAAGTATTAAAAGAGGGGGGGGGGAGAAGCAGTCTGTTTTACTCTGCTGCATTTCTGGCACTGTATGGTGTGAGCAGGAAAGAAAGGCCAGGAATGGAGCCAGAAAGTTTTGACCTCTCTTTTCCTGCCATCGCGAATCTGTCCAAGTCTTTCCTCCAACCCCCTTTTTTCCCCCCTCTTGGAAGCTACGCTGGCATTTCTGCATAATGCCCATTTTGTGAGGATGTTATTTACGCTAATTGCAAAAAAAGACAGAGTTTTGCTAAGGTAATGAGCGTTCTGCCATGTTTGCAAATTTTACAAACTGATGGAAGCGTTGTGTGGCAAACATTCCCAGTGATACACATGGGGCCTAATTCCTCCCCTCCACCCCCCCCCTTTTTTTCTTATTTTCCTCCTGTTTTGCTGGAGTTGAACATGCTCTCCTAAAAATGTCACCTGATTGGGGGCGAGGGATCCACAGATTGTGGGAGATGAGCAGTTGCAATCCGCCTCAGGGTACAAGCGTAATGTTTAGCAGTGGTCCAAGAATTCCACCATGATCTATAACCTTTCAAAATGCTAAGAATATCGGAAGGCACTTGGCTCAGATTCTGTCAAATCCAGGCTCAGAATCTATTCATTTCCAGAGAGATTTTTTAATTATATAGTCTGGCCCGACTCAGATGCTGCCTTTTTTTTTGGGAGGGAGCTAGTATCCAAATAAATCTGCCAATAAATACAATATAATAATTATACATAATTTATAACCTAATATATCTAATAATAATTTATTTATTAGGCTTTCAGACTGCCACAATCTGAGGTTTCTTAACAGCTTCCAGGAACAAAATGTCCAACTGTACAACAATATAAGACAAGTAGAACCATTGTGTGTGTTTTTTAAAATTAAATTAAAGGTAACTCAGTAACAATTAGCAATTCCAAGTATATCGGGTTAATCATGCTCTCTTGATGTCATTTTGGATTCTGTTTTTATACGTTTGTAAGCCTTTAGGATCGTTGTGGAGAAATGGGCGTTCGTAGAATCAAATGAATAAAGAAATATATTTAAGTAATTTTAGAAAGTGCTTTGTCATGTTCTACCAGATCAACCTCAGAGAGCCATCCAGGTTAAGTTAGTTCACAAAAATTGGGGCCCACATTGGAGAAGGATCTGTTTCTAGTCTTGACACCATCACTAAATTTCATGATAGTGGAGAAGAGGTTGAAGTATTCCCTATTAGAAAAAATCACCTACTCCTTAAAATTTAGATTAGAGCAGTGCTTCTCAATTATTTTATGTTACGCCCCCCAGGAAGAAGTAAATATTTTGCGCGCCCCCCAACTCTCCGCTGGGACGATTGTTTGCAATATTCGGCACGTTTTCACTGAAAAAACTCAAGCGGCTTATCAGTGTGATTGGGGTGTAATGTGTTTAAGTGACGCCTAAATTTATCTGGCTTCATGCTGTCCGCTGCCAACATTTTTAGACACAGTAAACATACTGGTCTTTTCTCGTCTCCCACCGTAGTCACAGTGAAGCCAAGCACTAAATATGCTTCGTCATATTTCCTCGTCTTAGCTTTTGGGAGACTTACGTTTGTCTCATTATCTCCGTCTCTCTCCTCCTTTATTTTCATCCCTGTTAAATATTTTTCCATGGTGTCTCTTAAGGGTTTGTTATCTGCACTTCATATCTCCTGCTCTGTGCTGTGTGCTATTGTTTGGTGCAAAAAAACCCTACTCCCTGTGGCAAAAAAAAAGCACGTTCCACGGGGTCATGTGCCCCCCCTGGCATCGCTCCGTGCCCCCCCAGGGGGGGCCGCCCCACTATTTGAGAAGCACTGGATTAGAGTAAATATGGACATATGTTACCTATAGCAGTAAGCACAACATGTATATAAAAAGTAATGTAGAAGACCTTTTTCTTTCTTGGAAAATGCTAAGACCTGCGGTCATTCAACTAAACTGAAAAATGCAAGATGCAGAGCAGATGGCCATCACAATATAGGAATGTAGGAAGAAAAATCCATCTGATTCAGTTTCAAGCCGAAAATAAAATGGAGGCTGATTGGAAAGAAAGATTCTGTTTATTGATGAGCAGAACAAGCATGTAGTTTTGGGACAGCTGACAAATTAACTTGATGAGTGCAAGGATTATACAGTTTCTGAAATGCTGCAGGGGGTTGTGCAATGTACAACCTGGTGTCTTTTGCTATTCTAATGGTGGTGGGTTAATCCTATTATGTCCTAAAAGATCACGTCCTGTCCTTAGGATTTGTGTGGGGCATGTACATTTTAATCCCAACCTGGGGGAGCTGTGGCTGAAGGTGTTTTGTTTGTGAATAGTCTGGTCTGGATTTCTTAATGGGCACAAAATATCCATCTCTGAAGACTTCAGGCATTTGCTGGAGGCTGTTTCCTATAGCAGGAAACTGGGACTGCTTTCTGCCTTTAAAAGCATGTTCCTCTATTTCTCCTTTGGGGAAATATCATATTCTGCCTCTTTTAATATTCCCCAAAATATTTCATTCTCTAGGAGAGGGGGGGAGCTTTGAAATGCAAAAACTTGGAACGCCGACCTTCTGACGCTGAAGCAGACTGATCTGTGTCCCTGAGTAGGCAATTCAAACCTTAGAACCAACTGTCCCAAAGGTGCTTTTTCGAAAGGCAACTGGATTTACTTCATTTTTCTTTGAAGACATTTTGCTTCTTATCCAAGAAGCTTCTTGAATTCTGACTGAACGGTGCAGAAAGGAAGGATTTATATTATTTGCAGTCATCTGGTTGTTAGCATTCTGAAGGTGCTTAGAAGTACCGTGTTTCCCCGAAAATAAGACCCTGTCTTATATTTTTTTGAACCCTGAAATAGGCGCTTGGCCTTATTGCCTTGCACTCAAAAGCCTGATTGGGCTTATTATCAGGGGATGTCTTATTTTGGGGAAAACAGGGTACCTACCTACCTACCTACCTATCTATCTACCTACCTACCTACCTATCTACCTACCTACCTACCTACCTACCTACCTACCTACCTACCTACCTACCTACCTACCGTGTTTCCCCAAAAATAAGACCCCGTCTTATATTCTTTTGAACCCTGAAATAAGTACTTGGCCTTATTGCCATGCACTCAAAAGCCCGATTGGGCTTATTATCAGGGGATGTCTTATTTTGGGAGGAACAGGGTACCTACCTACCTACCTACCTACCTACCTACCTACCTACCTACCTACCTACCTACCTACCTATCTATCTATCTATCTATCTATCTATCTATCTATCTATCTATCTATCTATCTATTTATCTACCTACCTACCGTGTTTCCCCAAAAATAAGACCCCATCTTATATTCTTTTGAACCCTGAAATAAGTACTTGGCCTTATTGCCATGCACTCAAAAGCCCGATTGGGCTTATTATCAGGGGATGTCTTATTTTGGGGAAAACAGGGTACCTACCTACCTACCTACCTACCTACCTACCGTGTTTCCCCAAAAATAAGACCCCGTCTTATATTCTTTTGAACCCTGAAATAAGTACTTGGCCTTATTGCCATGCACTCAAAAGCCCGATTGGGCTTATTATCAGGGGATGTCTTATTTTGGGGGAAACAGGGTACCTACCTACCTACCTACCTACCTACCTACCTACCTACCGTGTTTCCCCAAAAATAAGACCCCGTCTTATATTCTTTTGAACCCTGAAATAAGTACTTGGCCTTATTGCCATGCACTCAAAAGCCCGATTGGGCTTATTATCAGGGGATGTCTTATTTTGGGAGAAACAGGGTAACTAGTGCTGTGGATCCTGCAATCAAACTAACCATTTTGGGTAGTTTAGAATGGTCTGTTTTAAGCTCAGAGCACTTTGAGAATGCACAGAATAATTTGCACTAAGGCTTATTACACATTACACAACCCTCTTGTAGAGTGCTAGGATGTAGATTTTTAAAAAACACTTACAGTATTCCCTCAAGTTCTTGATTTCATCATTTTTGTAGTTTATAGATGGTTTTACGATTTTTTTTCTTTTAGATTTTTATTCTAAAGTTTTTGAGAGACAAAAATAACTGGATATACTGTATTTGGTCCACAAATAACTTTGCCCTATGCGATGAAGGGTTTGTTAATGACAGCCAGCGACTTTCCGGTTGAATTTTTCTGTTATTTTAAGCACCTACCATTTTTATTTTACTTTATTTCCTCAGGATTTCCTCTCTGGGATTCATATTTTCATTTGGCTGTGTGTCACAACAGTTAATTTATTGTTCCCAAGAAGACATAGCTCATATTCTTCTTTCTTTCTTTCTTTCTTTCTTTCTTTCTTTCTTTCTTTCTTTCTTTCTTTCTTTCTTTCTTTCATCTATCTATCTATCTATCTATCTATCTATCTATCTATCTATCTATCTATCTATCTATCTATCTATCTATCTATCCATCCATCCATCCATCCATCCATCCATCCATCCATCCATCATCTATCATCTGAATTTTAGATGTAAAGCAATAGTAATTATAATAGTAATATACAGTACAAATCACACTAATAATATAGTTAGAACTTTAACTATATAAAAGACTTCATTAATAAACAAACACAAAGCAACATTTCCTAAGAGCTGTGGTTGCGCAGTTGTTGGAATGTAGGCTATTTTTGCTGACTGCCAGCAGTTCGATTCTGACCAGTTCAAGGTTGACTCAACCTTCCATCCTTCCAAGGTTGGTAAAATGAGGATCCAGATTGTTGGCACTGTGAAGCAGTATATAAGTATATAAGTATTAAGTGCTATTGCTATTGCTTTTTCCACAATCATCTAAAAATGCGGTACTTTTTGTTAGTATTCCATTGTATGGAGATATTTAACCTTTTCTGTACCGATCCATGATCATAGTGAACACAACTCTTCTTTGTGGAACAAATTATTTGAACATAGATATATCATTCTGCTTCATATCCAATCATATTCTGGTTTGGTACATACTTTTTTTTAAAAGGCATCTATTGTAGCATTGACATTGCCTCAAAAATGAGGATTATGACTTCAGATGTTGAAAAGGAGGAGAGGGGAGGGGAGACATGGAAAAAGATAATCTAAATTGCCTAGACTATTTAAGGCTTAAGAGTAAGAATCAGTAGCTTAAATTCATGAAACAAACAGTCAATCAATGTAAATCAAACTATATTGTTTTGACAAACAGTGTGGTAGCAAAATTATGTACCAAGCTAAGTGTGTAAGACGCAATACCAAATTAAGGTTTTCAAGAGCTTTGCCATGTGCCACAGTCACAAAGTCATTGTCTGTTATTGTTGAAAAAGCTACAATGAAATGAATATTTTGGAATACATCTGGACATGCTATGTAATCAATTTTATTTTGTGTCCCCTGGATGTTTATCAATGTCATCTTAATCCTCAATGGAAAATGTAAACACCATTCACTGTAGATTCAAAATATGCTATATACATGTGCATGAAAGAGAGGAAGGATGCTTCTGGGTGGTGGTATCTTCATCCTCTTTGCTTTCATCAGAACTTTTGCACAGAAGTTATATTAACTTCAAAAGAAATCCAGTTATTTATTAGGAGCTTCATGTTGACACGTTCCAAGTGAAGCCAACTCTGACCCCTTGTAATTTACAGCCTAGACTTGACCCTGTTTCCCCCCTCCCCCCAGGGTGTGTCATCAGTCACATTTGCCTACAGAGCAATGTCATGGGTTGTAGAGATCACTCCCCTCCGGCCGCTGTGGTTAACCCTGGGAGACAGCCTTGAGAGAGATATGTCTGGAATGTGCTATTGTTTTTGGCTGCCATGCTGCTTTGCCGTTTTCCCATCCCCCTTGCCTATTTCAACTCGAGAGCAGGCCAGGGATGCTTTGCGAGTTGACAGGAAGTTCATAGAAGATGTAAGGTATCTTGGTAGCTAAAGCATCAGCTGCAAAAGCCAATTAATTCTGAGCTCCATCAACTGAGATATAACGTTGAGTTCATGGGAAGTAACAATTCTGCTCTATGTTGCCCTGATATTCATACCTGGAATACTGTACCAATTTTGGTTGCCGCAGTCTACAAAACATGCTGATGCATTGGAAAGAGTGCAGAGAGGAGGGCATCGGTGGCTAAATGATTAAAACAAGTGGCTATGCAAAATTTAAAGACTAGGAGGCCAAAAGGGAAAAATAAGAGCATTTTTACAATATTTGAAGGACTATTACAGGGAATAGGATATGGTTTTATTCACTATAGTACTCAAGGTAGGACTGAAACCAAATGCTAGAAGCTTTAGAAAGAAAGAAAGATCCAAACATGAAATAAGTTGGCGTTTTCTCAATATGACAGTTTCATGGAATAAAACAGTTTGTTTTATGAAGTCAAGGGTGCTCCTTGAGGTTTTTAAACAAGCTTAGGCATTCATTCCTTGGACAGAGGATTGAATTAAAAGACCTCCAAAGTCTCTTCCAACCCCATGATTCTAATCATGCGCCAAACATGGTGCAGACTGAAATAAAGACTCTCGTTTCCCAGTGCACAGTTGGTCAAAGAACTCTGCAACTATTGTTAAATAAGGAGGTTGAAAAATGATATTTTTTTAGCAAATACACCTGTGGACAACATTGGAGACAGAGGTGGGTTCTTCCCGGTTCGGACCGGTTCTATGGAACCGGTAGTAACTTGGTGGCCTGAGTCGCAGCGACCCAGGCCTGCCATGCACCCAAACTGGCTCTCTTGGCAGCGCCATAGCCGCCGCCATTTTGTTTTTTGCTTCTGCGCATGCACAGAAGCTGGGTTTTTAGCATTGTGCATGCGCGCATACCCACGTAGCGCGCCTGCATGGTGCGTCAGGAAGCGAACTGGCAGCGAGGTAAGCCAGAACCCACCCCTGATTGGAGGGGTAAGAGAATGCAATCCATCTCTTTGGAGGGATACAGGAGGATGTCCTGGTAAAATTTTAGGAACATTCTTGGAGGCATACCACACTTAGTATCCACCTTAAAACATCTGTCTGACAACTTTCAGATCAGTTAATTTGCAATTTCTCGAAGCCGAAGCTAACTGATGTCCACATTGGAGGACACCAAGTTGCCAGAGATGTCGTCCATGAATTCAGTTTCTGCATATTTATGGGGAGGAAAAAAACATGCATACTCAATTAGTCTGTGCATTGCAGTCATTGCATACTTCTGCAATTCAGGTACACCTGTTGCCAGAAGAGCTAGGAAATTAGCTTCTTTGTTTGTATTTAGACTCTTTGGACAGGTTTTTCTCTTTGGACCAATTGTCGGATTTTGTATGCCACAGGATCAGTATTCCTACTTAAAAACTGCTAGGTTTTCACTCTGTCTTTTATATCTAATTGAAAAACATTGTCAAGATTAACCTTAACTGATCTTTAATTAGTTAATTAGCAAAGAAGCTTTTGGTTTTTAAAGAATTCGCCAGATTATCATTTAGAAATTGGAAAGCTGTAAATTCATCCCAACTGGGTCAACAGTAGGTTCATGGACCAGTGGTGGGATTCAATTTTTTTTACTACCGGTTCTGTGGGCGTGGCTTGGTGGGCGTGGCTTGGTGGGCGTGACTTGGTGGGCATGGCAGGGGAAGGATACTGCAAAATCCCCATTTCCTCCCAATCAGCTGGGACTCGGGAGGCAGAGAATAGATGGGGCCGGGGCCAGTCAGAGGTGGCATTTACCGGTTCTCCGAACTACTCAAAATTTCCGCTACCGGTTCTCCAGAACTGGTCAGAACCTGCTGAAACGCACCTTTGTTATGGACTTGAAGTCCTGTGTTTCTTTCCCGCCTTGTCCCGGAGAAGCGAACTATCTCCAAGTGACAGAATTGCCAGGATTACTTTATATTTTCAATCTGTGGATAGTTTAAGGAGCAGAGAAGAATTTTCCCCATTGTGATTCTAGTGGTTGCTATCCAGATGTCTTTCCTCCATTAGATATTGTGATGCGTTGTGAACTTGCATGCCACAAATCCTTTATCTATGCAATCCTTCACATTCTTAAGAGCTTAAGAGCCATGGTGGCGCAGTGGTTAGAATGCAGTATTGCAGGCTGCTTCTGCTGACTGCCAGGAGTTTGATCCTGACCAGCTCAAGGTTGACTCCTTCTTTCATCCTTCCTTTCATCAGACTCCTCCTTTCATCCTTCCAAGGTCAGTAAAATGAGGACCAGCATTGTTGGGAGCAAAATGGTGACTCTGCAAATCACTTAGAGAGTGCTGTAAAGCATTATGGAAATGTACATAAGTCTAAGTCAGTGGTTCCCAACCTGGGGGTCGGGACCCCTTTGGGGGTCAAATGATCATTTCCCAGGGGTCGCCCCTGCATCCTCAGCCCCCCCCCCACTGCCACAAGCCTGGCCATATCGACTCAACTCGCCCGAGCCCTCCGATTGGTCAGGAGAGGTGCCATTCGGTGAGAGGCGTTTGTGACGCTTGGCGGCCAAGCTTTGGCAGCCAAGCTTTGGCAGCATCAGCTAAGGGGCCAGCTTTGCTTTGAATTCTGGGAGTTGAAGTCCAGGCACCTTAAAAGTTGCTGAGATTGAGAAATATTGCTGTACACTTGTTGGTTATCAAGTCTAAATACAGAAGTAGACTTGTTGTGGAAGATGATATTCCTTGTGCTCTTGCAAAGACTGGCCCGAGAATTTCTGATCTGGCATAATTACATATTGTTTTTGTGATTAATCACTATGCTTTAATTATGTTCAATTTGTAACAATGAAAATACATCCTGCATATTAGATATTTACATTACGATTCATAACAGTAGCAAAATTACAGTTATGAAGTAGCAACGAAAATAATTTTATGGTTGGGGGTCACCACAACATGAGGAACTATATTAAGGGGTCACGGCATTAGAAAGGTTGGGAACCACTGGTCTAAGTCTTTATTACTACTGCAATTCTTGATCTTGGTTTGCTAGTCTCAACAAATTAAGAGACTGTTTATTTGGAATCTCGCAGGAGAAGCTGTGTTAAAGAACATCTAAGTGTAGAATATTAGGACTCACAATTCCAGGTGTCCTTAGCTACACTCACAGAAGTTAGGAAAACACCTGTCCATTAAAAGGCAATTGGCTGTGTCAAAATTTGTTTCCTTTCATCATTCCAGGCTTCATATGAATGCTGATTGGGATTACTATTTTCCTTGCTTATTCTGAAGTACAGCCATTCAAGCATAATGAGAGCTGTTGATGTACAACCTCTGTGCAGTTTCACGTCAAACATGGTCACTTTGAGGTTTACAAAGAAACTTTCCTCTCCCTTCCCCTCACACACACAAACAAATCTCTTTTGGGCCCCATTACCATTTTAATGGCACCCAGCTCTGCTGGAAGGAGATTACTTTAATGTAATGTACTTTAGAGTGTAAGTTGTGTAAAAATGCTTGAAACAACTGTTTCTGGAAGTCCAAACATCCATGCACCCTGAGGGAGCCAGTTATACAATTCTGGAATTTGCCTTTAGAAAGAAACCGTATTCTTGAGTTGTATAGTGGTTGCCAAAGAATGCAGTTCTTCTACAGCAAGGGGAAAGCTTTGTACACCCACAAGTATTCTTAAGGCTAACCTAGCCCATGCCATCAAATATTGATCAGGCATTTGTGAACCAGACACTACGTCGGTTATGGCCACAGACAAAAAAAAATGTTGTTAGTTGCTCCTGGGAGTAAACACATATTTTTGTTCAGTTTGAAGGACTTTGAAAGGATAATGTCGTACAGTTAAAAACATAACAAAACAAGCAAGCAGCCCTTCTGAGCTTAACAATTAATATTTAATGGACCTGAAATAGAAACCAAGATTTGCCAGTTTTATTTGTTCAGTCCTTCCAGGAAGAAAAAAACAAAACAAAACAAAAACAAAACAGAGCTGGCAGTTGTAGGGCATGTTGAGTGCGGAATTACTGAAAATAAGAAAGGTGACACTCAACTTGGTAGGGTTGTTTTAGTGTCTTGTATATTTTGGGAAGAGAGACAAGGTGCGTAAGGAACAAAGGACATATCAGAAGAGTGAAGAAACCTTGATCCTATATACCGCAGGCAGACAGAAATCTCTCTTGTACAAATTCAGCCAAACATTGTATGGGTACATGCTTGTTCTCAAACGAGAGAAACCCCCAGTGGGAACAGAAACCTGACATACGTAAAGGAATGAAGTCACACTTCACGAAGTGTTGATTCCATCTCCAAATGCTCTTTAAATCTATCAAGTTTGGCCATCAACTGGGAACTGAATCAGCAAGGCTCTAGGAGGCACCCAATTAATTTTGCATCAGCCTTCCAGATCCTAGTGATAATTTGTTCTGACACCATAGCTCTGAGTTAGGACTGCAACAAGCAGGAGCTACCTGGCTGGACATAGTTAAGAGTCCAATTTAATAGACTTCCTATTGTAATTTTCTGCCTAGAGGACAAGCGAGATTTTCCTGTCGTTTTTTGCAGCACAACAATTGGGGATTATTCCGTGCAAGTCCCTAGGATTTGGAGAGGATTGAGGGGATTAATGGAAGAGGACAAAATTGCACCTAAGGGTGTAGCAGTAAATCTATGCTATAAGTGGTAGGCCAGGAAAATTGGCAATTGCTACTGATCTTTATGTATTAATGTCTTCAGATGCAGAAGATTATGGAAGAAGCACACACACACACACACACACACACACACACACACACACACACACACACACACACACACACACACACACACTGCACTACATTTAAACATTGCAATGTCCTGTAGCTGTTACTAGTCCATGGACATTGAGCTAAAATAGTTTGATAGTCTGTCTTGACTAATTTACACCTTTTTAAATGAAATGCTAACCTCCCCTAGTTTTATCACCTACTATTGGGATATCCTATCTTTGGTGGCCAGGCTAATATTTGTGAAGGCTTTGAATTGATACATTTGGGATTTAAAAATCACATCCTGATCAGCTCTTATGATTCTCTCACTTTTTTTCTGGATGATGGTCATTTCTTTTGGGTTCTTTATTTTGCTTTCATATTACTGCTCACATATGCCTTTTATGGCTTGTAACCCATCTTGAAATCCTCACAGGCAGCAGATAAACTTTCAACATTTAAATAAATAACCCAGGAAGTCCATTAAGTGGAGTATGGGAGATGATAAACTTTTAGGTGCATGAGGGTTCCCCCCTTTTTTTTCTCATTCCCAGCTAAGAAGTCTCTCTTAACTTTTAAATGTTTCTTCCATATTTGTACATCACTCACGCCAAGAGCCAGTTCTCAAATTTCTAATGCATTTGGGCCTCATTGTTTCATTTGCTAAAAAAACCAAAACTTTTAACAGGGACTAAATTAAATTAGGTAAGGGATGCAATAAAATCAAATGTATGGGCGGTACGTGTTTGTTTATCCTTTTAGCAAATCAGATCATTTTTTTTTTCTCTTGCCGCTGTAGGGAGGCTGTTTATTACAAAAGGAATTGGAATTGTTTTGTCCTCTCCTAAAAAATCTTTATGAAGAAGGACAGCCTAAGAATGAGAAAGGACATTTCCCTTTTCTCCACAGAACGGTTCAGTCGTCCTCTCATTGCATTGCAGAGATGGCAGAAAACATTTATTTGCCAAAAAAAAGCAGCAAATGGAATTTGATATACAGACAGTAATAAATGTTGAATATAGTCGACATCAGATTAGTACATGTTGGATTTCCTGGACATAATTTTGTGGAGATGAGTTTCATCTGAATTGGAGACAATAACAGACCCTGCTGGAATAACTGTCCATCATCTAAAGCAGAGGTCTCCAACCTTGGCAACTTTATGAGGTGTGGACTTCAACTCCCAGAATTCCTCAGCCAGCATGGCTGGCTGAGGAATTCTGGGATTTGAAGTCCACACCTCATAAAGTTGCCAAGGTTGGAGACCTCTGATCTAAAGAACCATTCAGCTTCCCCTTAAATATCTATTCCTTCTCCTCCTCCTCCTCCTCCTCCTCCTCCTCCTCCTCCTCCTCCTCCTCCTCCTCCTCCTCCTCCTCCTCCTCCTCTTCTTTCTTCTTCTTTCTTCTTTCTTCTTTTTCTTCTTTCTTCTTCTTCCTCCTCCTCCTCCTCCTCCTCCTCCTCCTCCTCCTCCTCCTCCTCCTTGTCCTCTGGTTCCATGCTTCAGACCAAAAGAGTTAGACTCTGTAATTAACTTCCATTTCAAATAGGCTTCTAAGCCACTTAAAAAATAAAGAAGTGATAATCAGCACTTTATTTAAAAGAGTACCCACCTGCCAGGAATACATGATTAAAGGCAAAGTATGTTGGGAGAGATAGAAAGGATGCCAGGTAGATTTATGTGAAACCTCTATATTTTAGTGAATGGAATGGGGTGTCCTCCCAATCATGCATTCTCAAAACTCCAAATCACCAATGCAAAATAGACTGAAGGGCATCAGTGTATCAAATCCTATTTAACAACTTTAAGTAGCATTTTGTGCTGGTGTTAGGGAAAAGTCACAGGGACATGTCCATTGTCCCCAGTATTTCCGTATCTAATCTTACAGTTGTTGGGTAAGAAAGATTAGAAGAGCAGCAATAATCTCAAAATGATTACAGTGCTTTATGTGTGAAGCCAATCAAACCAAGTAGGTCCCACAAATACATAGGTTTGTCTTCGATAGTGATCCAGATTTGACCATCCAGGTTTTTTTTTTTAATATATTCGTTGTCTGAAAATGGAAAGGTTGAAGGTGAAAGGCCAGCAGGTACTTATTTATTCCAACATTTCCTTCTTTGGAAGCCCTTGGAAATGCTGATTACACTTGGCAGATTTCTGGACAATTATCGTTGACATAGATAATTTGTGCTTTAGGATCATTCTAAGGGGCACCCATATACGAGACCATTGTCAAACTATGTACAGTTTGTTGTAACAAATTGCAGGTAAGAGAAAGTCATAACCATTGCTAACAAAAATTGGAGAGTAGAATCTGGCAGGATACATCAGTACCCCTATGTATGAAAGTCATCTTTGGTTTAAATGGATTATTTTTTTAAAAAAAAAATCAATTGAAAAATTGAAACAAAAAGTAATTCCAAGCAAAATTGATTGCTGAGTTTATACATTGTTGTGTGTCTGCATGCATTACGGTTAAGAAGTGCTGTGTATACTGAAAGTCATCCTGTGTACACTTTCTAGTTGGTGGGCCAACAAACAATTTAATAATTGCATTCGCCATTCCCTCCGTAGACTGAGAAATTACAGTTGTAATTATTAATAATTCCTAACATACACTTAAGTTGTTGCAAATACTCTTACCAGAAGAACAGATCAGAAGGGAGATCTTAAATTCCATCCACTTTTAAAAGGATTAACACTCTCTTGTGCTAAGAAAAAAAATTACTCAAGAGAATTTCAGCTTAATTGCTTAATAGATTATTTTAAATGTAGGGGTGGGACTACCAAGTTCTAGTCTACAAGCAATACACATTTTTGAAATAAATACTTTCCTCTTTCATAATTGATTGAGGCAGTAGTGATGGCCCTTTGTAAGTATTTTGATTTTTGGGACCAGTTTTCTGTGATCCTCTGCCTATGTAGATATGTTCTCATATTTGGAAGTACTTACATGGCCGGTGTTCATCAATGATGAATGTGAAATCCTGTGAAATTGTAGAGATTGGGAATCATAGCATGGCCATCATTAATACAGAGAAGAAATAGTAGATATTTTGATATAATGCTGCTACGTTTAGGACTTTGGTGATTTGGTTTGAAGGCAGTTTGATCAAATCAATGGATTTAGTCAGTTCTCCAAATAACATCAGCACCAGAGGTGGGTTTCTCCCGGTTCAGACCGGTTCGCCCCAACCGGTAGCAACCTGCTGGTGACGTCACGATGATGTGACGGAATCGGTTCGGTCAGTGGGCGCCGCCATCTCTTTTTGGAATTTTATTTTATTTTATTGGAATTGTTTTATATATTTTTTCTCCTGAGCATGTGCAGAAGCCGAGTTTCCGGCACTTCACATGCATCACCATCTTGTTTTCGGCTTTTATTTATTTTGGGGGGGGATTTTTCGGCATGAGGTGCGCCCAAGAGGCATGGCCACGTGGCGCGGGAGGAAGCGAACTGGCAGCGAGGTAAGTTAGAACCCACCCCGATCATCACCAAGTCGGTTCGAATTGTCTAATCAGATGCATCCATGTTACCAGTCAGTCTGGTAATTCTGTTTGAAAATCCAAATTAAACTGGACTGATTTATCCAATTAGAAATTTGAATTGAATTACTGTAGATCGTCAGTTTAAACCAACTCAGCATTTCAAATCAGGCTTTGCCTGATTGAAAAATGTCCATTGCTTCTTTATTGCTGGCTGCAGAGCTTCTACTGTTACCGCATCTGAAATGGACCACACACTCTAAATTTTGGATTTCATTCCGGCCTGAATGACAGAAATTGGCTCTCCCCGTGGCTTCTTTTACTCTTCTAAGACCCATTACAAAATCATTGGCAGAGAAGACCTGATTCATAGTCTGTCTCCATGGATTCACTGCCACGAAGCTCCAACTCTTTTTCTAAAGCTTTGGAAATCCTGCGGAATCTCATATCTCGTATACAAAGTCCTTTTGACTGGAGATGTCACAATTGTTACAGTATCAAAATTAGATAATAACCCATTTTAACTCCACCACTAAATCCGGGGAGTGGGCACAGTTTGGATTCTCAAACTCATCAGTTTCAAGTTGCATCCACAGAATAGACAATGTCCATGAATACTTAGAATACAGAATAGCAATAGCAATAGCAATAGCACTTAGACTTATATACCGCTTCATAGTACTTTACAGCCCTCTCTAAGCAGTTTACAGAGTTCAGCATATTGCCCCCAACAATCTGGGTCCTCCTTTTACCCACCTCGGAAGGATGGAAGGCTGAGTCAACCTTGAGCCGGTGAGATTCGAACAGCTGAACTGCTGAACTGCAGTGCTGCACTTTAACCACTGCACCACCTTGGCTCTCTGATCCTAAGATGTGTGAAAACATGTAGGATATAGTAACTCTGCATGAGAAAAAAGTTCTAGGCCAGGGGTAGGCAAAGTTGGCTCTTCTATGACTCATGGACTTCAATTCCCAGACTTTCTGAGCCAATCATGCTAGCTCAGGAATTCTGGGAGTTGAAGTCCACAAGTCATAGAAGAGCCAACTTTGCCTACCCCTGTTCTAGGCTATCTTGGCCAGCATTCATAAATCAATTGGACACCATCTAGACGGTGACTGCATTGTCCGCTCAATGGACAACCCATTCTGCACTTTGCATTGATTTATGTAAAGTTTTGGCAGTGCCATTTTGGGTGTACTACATCTAAAGTTTTCTTTGTTAAGAACATGCAGTTTGCCTTTATGTGAATGCAGAGAAATCCCAGTGTTTTGATATCTCCCAGCCTTAAAACCTGTGGGGGAAGGCACTCAAACTCTCTGAATATCAATTAAGTTGCCATTCTTGTCATTTGCAAGCAGGGGAGATCCAGTCCATAGGAGAAAAATCCTTCTAACTTTCAAATCCAGCTGCTTGGAATGCCAAGAAAGGTTGTTCTGTTTACCTTGTCAACTTCAAGATATCCACCCACTTGCCTGCATTGTTCTGCATTTATTTTCATTCTGGGCTTGGCATTCAGGCTTCATTAAAAAACAACAACAAAAAAAACCCCTGATAAGATAACTAAAGTCAACTGGTTTGGATAATAATATGGTTATGCTTTTTGAAATGTTCTCATGCCTTGATTAGAACTTTCCCATGAAATGGAAACTTCTAGTGAGGGAGATGCGTGTAATGGACTATTTCACAGGTGGTAAGATACATACGTTTTAAATAACCAGTCCATTATCATTGTAATAATGTGCTTCTAAAGCAGAAAATATAATTTGAGCTAAGCGTTTATTTATTTATTTCTATTTATTTTATTTCATCAAGCATGTATTAGATAACAGATATAAGAATAAACATGATTATGAATACGAGAAATGGATACGAATAAAAGGGAATATTAGGACAGGAACAGTAGGCACGCTAGCGCACTTATACACGCCCCTTAAGGACCTCTTAGGAATGGGGTGAGGTCGACAGTAGACAGTCTATG
Organism: Diadophis punctatus similis; assembly: GCA_023053685.1. Classification (NCBI taxonomy): domain Eukaryota; kingdom Metazoa; phylum Chordata; class Lepidosauria; order Squamata; family Dipsadidae; genus Diadophis; species Diadophis punctatus. Next base: position 7,573,987 of record JALIGW010000021.1, read on the forward strand.
GTTAAAGTTTTTGGGATTTGGGGAAGATACCACAGAGTCAGGTAGTGCGTTCCAGGCATTGACAATTCTGTTGCTGAAGTCGCATTTTCTGCAGTCAAGTTTGGAGCGGTTTACCATAAGTTTGCATCTATTGTGTGCTCATGTATTGTTGTGGTTGAAGCTGAAGTATTCATTGATAGGTAGGACATTGTAGCAGATAATTTTATGTGCTACACTTAGGTCGTATTGTAGATGGCGGAGTTCTAAGTTGTCTAAGCCTAAAAATTCAAGTCTGGTGGTATAAGCTATTCTGTTGCGAGCAGAGGAGTGGAGGACTCTTCTCGTGAAATATCTCTGGACTCGTTCGATTGTATTAATGTCTGTTATGCAGTGCGGGTTCCAGACAGATGAGCTGTATCCAAGGATTGGTCTAGCAAAGTTTTTAAAACAGACTTTAAGATTAAGTTAAGTGAATTGGGACATGGTTTTTAATTGAAATTGACCATTCTTAGTATGGATTAAGGCACTGATTTATTCATTTATTATCTATTAATCAAATTTATATAGCCAGCCATGTCAGAGAGGCAGCTTGGTGACGTGCACAACAATATCTTTTAGAAGATACATTTACACAGCTACACAACGTTTGGCTTGGTTGACTCCCACCTATGTCAAGTTGTATCAGCTTCTGCAACTTGTTCAGGTAATTCAAGGTAGGGATTTGAAGTTAGCAGTATGAAGTAATCTTGTATCTTTTTTTGAACGTGTAACACAGCATTCCATTCATTCACTTCTTAGGTGACATATTTTTCTGTTTTTCAGCACTTTTCCCCATTCCTGTATTTATTTCAGCTGCCAGGTTAAAAAAAAAACCATAAAGACAAAGGATGACAAAGAAGTGAATTTTCAGTTATTTCACTTTGCAATCTTCTATGCAAATTGAGGGCTATTTCCAAAGAAAGGATCAGAGAATTTTACCCTACATTTTATCAGGTAAATTAATAAAGCCTTCTGAGAAATGATCAAGTAGACCGTTTATTTATTTATTTATTTATTTTGTGAGATTTATATACCGCCTCACAGTGCAAGCACTGTCTAAGCTGTTTACACCAGTAAGCAATGTATATTTATATTGCCCCCAACAATCTGGGTCCTCATTTTACCTACCTCGGAAGGATGGAAGGCTGAGTCAACCTTGAGCCAGTGAGATTTGAACCGCTGACCTGCGGATCACAGTCAGCTAAAATGGCCTGCAGTACTGCCTCTAACGACTGCGCCACCTCGGCTCGTTAGTCATAGTATGATGGTGGTATACTCTGTGGCAGTTGTGGGTTCCTACCGGTGTGGTCCACTCTATCGCAGTGGTAGCGGCAGGCTGGTGATGTCACCAAGAGGTTACTGACCCGGTGTGGCCGGTTGCCGGTCCCTAGGAGCTGCCATCTTTTTTTGAATTTCTGGGCTTTTTTTCTTCCTGCGCATGCGCGGAAACAAAATCTTGCGAGCGGATGCACACGCGCATGAGATTTTGACAATTTTTTGCTTCTGCACATGCGCGGAAGCAAAATCGCGTGAGGGGGCGCACGCTCATAGCAAGTGTGCATGCACAAAATGTGGTGATGAGCGCGCAGCGCACTGGTATCAAGGTACCAGTGCTCTGTGGGTGTAATGGTTCAGAAAGGAAAGAGCAAAATTGGAGCAAGAACTATTCAGAGGAAACCTACCAAGATGGGGAGAGATTTGGAAAATAAACTGAGTGGATAACAGTTAAAGATCAGTGGTGTATTTCGTCTACAGGAAAGCCAACTGAGAGGAATATATAGCAGTATCTTTAAATAATTGGCACAGTGAAGGAAGAATGGAGTTATTCTCTATTTCCCTAGTGGTCCAGATCAGGACAAATGAAGTTAAGTAAAGGTGGTTCAGGCTGTACATCAGCAGGACTCCTTGATAGTGTTAGTAGTAGAACAGGCTGCTGCATGGTGAGTTTTTCTCATAAGAGTTCTTCAAAGAGAGGTTGGCTAACACTTGTCAGAGATGTCCTGGTGGATCCTGCATTGAGCAGCGAGCTGGATTAGATGATCTGTACGGTCTCCTCCACCTCTATAATCCTGTGATTTTTATGATTTAAACTTTTTCTGAGAAAGCTCGGCAAATATCTTAAGTCTACTTTCCAAAGAGATATATGTGTCAGCCCTGCATGCTGGTTCCTCTCTCTTTGCGTCAAGAAATTAAGCAATGTTAGATTTTCAGGCTTACTTTATTGTTGATGGATAGATGGATTTTTTTTTTACATTTTTATAAGAGTTTTCATTAAAAACAAAACAAAACAAAAACAGAGCTGTCTACAATAAAGGCAGCCAACCGAAAGCAATAAAAAGACAACACCAGCAGTTCACGCCACCAGGAGTCATTTCCTAATTCAGGTGGCATATAAGCATGACAAACATACATTGAAGAAATATGTAAAATAATCGAACGATTACAAAAAAAAAAGAAAAAGAAAATGGAGGCAGTGGATAAAATCAAGTGGTCTAAGCCAATGGCAAGACGCTTGTGTAATCTCCAGTGTACCTGGGCTCCGTACAGCAGGAGTAAATTTAATTTCGTCACAGCACTTTCTTATATATACATATTTCTTTTGTAAATGTCAAAAAGGTTTACTAAGTATAATAAAAGAGATGAATGAATTGTATATTTAATGTAATATATGTAATGATATAGCTAATTTTCATGGAGGGAGGGAGGAAGTTGTATGTCGATGGGGGTATGAAGGGTGTTGATAATTTTCTCACATCAGTCTGAACACTGATGAAATTGACAAGAGCGCTTGTCAAGAGCAGTGTCTAATACATGTAAATTTTGCAGAGACAACAGCATCGGTTACCCTTCTTGCTCTTGAATTCTTCTATCTGGGCTCATCCCCTTTGTAGACTTTTAATGCATTTCCTTATGGTTTGTTCTGAGGTGTAAAATTGCCTTGGGTGGGGGAAATACTATGGGTGATGAACAGGGGTGGGTTCTAATTTACCTCGCTGCCGGTTCGCTTCCTCCCGCGCCGCATGCACAGTGGCAAAAAATCCAAAAAAATTTCCCCCAAAAAAGCCAAAAACAAGATGGTGATCACATGCACAGTGCCGGAAACTCGGCTTCTGCGCATGCTCAGAAGAAAAAATTATATAAAAAAAATATTCAAAAAAAATTTAAAAAAAGATGGCGGCGCCGACGGACTGGCACTGACCGAACTGGTTCCGTGACGTCATCATGAAGTCACCAGTGGGTGACTACCAGTTCAGGCAAACCAGTCCGAACCAGGAGGAATCCACCTCTGGTGGTGAAGTCTTATTCTGTGAAGAGTATGAAGGGGCAGGAAAAAAGTTATAGGTTATAGGATCCAATCTGGGTTGGTCACTGGGATTAGAGGTTTTGTATTCTGAGCTTTCGGATTCATGCTGGGGCCCAATTTCAGGGAACTTCTAGAACTTCCTTGAAGATGGGCTCCAGCACGAGTCCGAAAGCTCAAAAGACAAAACCTCTGATCCCAGTGACCAACCCAGATTGGATCCTGCAACTTTATCCTGGGACAGATGTATTCAGCTTCATTCATGAAAAAATGTTGGATTATGGAAAACGTTTTCAGAACTAGCTCAGATCAACACCAGCTTTGCTTTTGGGTTCATCCTTAGAACTGTCAGTAACAAATCAGTTGTAGTCAGAGACCAGTCATAAATGAATTTCTTGAGACATTAGGAACATGTAGGAAACATCATCATCATCAACATCATCAGAACTCAAGAGATCTTGTTCAACTTCAATTAGCATTTGAGGCTCACATCTGATTCTGGTTAAGCCTGAAGTGGAGGTTTATTTCCATCTCTTTCCTGACAGTTCAGATGTCTTGCAAAACAGAAAACAGTTCTTACCTTGTAAATCTTTCTCTCCAAATAAGGTTGAAATTAGCTAGCATTGTTACCAGGAGGGATGAACTCTGCTAAATTGATTTTAGATTGCTAAATGCATTTTTTTTATTAAAACGCTTTTCATAATGTCTTCAGATGTTAACTCTGGTTTAGTACTGGTTTTTTTTTAAATTGTTATAGCAATGATATAGTAGAATACTACCTTTTAGGGGAAGTTCAGGATGTAGAAGTCAGAGAAATAGGTGTAAAGTTTGGGGATACAGCGAGCCCTTAAACCAGGGGTGTCAAACTCTATTTCATTGAGGGCAACATCAGGGTTGTGTTTGACCTCAGGGGGCCAAGGTGGGCATGGCGAGGGTGGGCATAGTGAGCATGACATCACTTGTGTTGGGGGGGCACCTATAGTGGCCTGATAAGATGAGAATAACTCTCATTAGAGGCGAAAATAGATCTTTTCCCGGAATTCTGACATTAGAAATGAAACCGCAGTTAAAGTTCTAAGTAAAAATATTTATTTCGGTACAAAAACAATAAATCCTCATTAATTACATCTCTGATATAAAAAGGCACGTCTTGCTTCGACAGAAGCTAGGAACAGAAGGACTGAACGGAGAAAGGAATGTACACATGCGTACTAGGAACATATCAATCACGTGCTCAGGAATAAACCATTATATTAGATAGGGATGCAGCTCCCTGCATATACATGTAACAGGCAATATAAATCACTGCGTGACATGGCCTGAGTGCTCTGCCAGTGAAAATGGCTGCGACGGCCTCCTGCAACCCTCTGCCAGTCAAAACGGAGCTCGGAGGGGGGCATGCATGCCCTCTTGAGCTCCATTTTTGTGGGCAGAGGCACTGAGGGCCGGTCCTTCACTGTTTCCAGGGTGGCCCCGCCGGCCAGATCTAAACACCCCGCGGGCCGGATCCTGCCCGCGGGCCTTGAGTTTCACACCCCTTCCTTAAACTCTTTGTCTGCTTTGAATTTCCTTTCTCCTTAGATATTTGTGAAAATAGTGTGTTTCAAATGTAAGATAACAGCAATCTGTTGGTAAAAATTTACAAATGATAGGTACAAGGGAGCTGTGATCCGTGAGTTGAAAACAATTTAAGGTAGTTCTGTTTTCTTGGTCCCAGATAGGACCTTGTCTTTGATGGGCAAATTTACACACACACACACACACTCAAACACACAGTCTCTCTCTCTCACACACACACACAGAGGTTGGAGTAATGTTGGGGGTCGGTGGGACCTCCTGCTTACAAAATCCTTAGAGTGCCAGTCTTTTTTCTCAAGTAGAGAAGAAATGTAGTCACTTCAAAGTAAGAAGCTAATAATTTCTTCATTTTAAGAGCTACTGTATTTGCCCGAAAAAGGCAGTTACCATAAAGTTAAGACTGTCCAGTACCACAAAAGAAAGATAAATCAACAGCAAAACCTCAAAACCTATTTATTTTGGAAGGACTCCAAAATGGGCCTCAAATGGTAAATTAAATGGTGAATAGCTGCATTTTCTTTCACTTCAGAGCAGTATTTACTACATAAAAAGTTGATGGAGGAACGTTTCCTTCTAACCTTAATCCTACTCTTTGCTCCCACCTGATGGTCTAGAACAGTGGTCACCAACCTTTCAGACCTCAGGGACCACTAAATTCAAAATTTTAAATCCCGCGGACCACTAATATGATTTTTTTTTAAAAAAAGATAAATAGTATTTAGTGCATTATAAAAACATGCAAATAAGTTTTCTGCAGACCACCAAAATTTTCTCATGGACCACCAGTGGTCCGTGGATCACTGGTTGGTGACCACTGGTCTAGAAGCGGTCATCCGTGGTTCATGATCTGATGGTAAAAATATCTAAATATCCAGCTCAGCGGTGGGATTCAAAATTTTTACTACCGGTTCTGTGGGCATGGCTTGGTGGGCATGGCTTGGTGTGCATGCCAGGGGAAGGATACTATGAAATCTCCATTCCCTCCCCACTCCAGGGGAAGATTACTGCAAAATCCCCATTTCCTCCCAATCAGCTGAGACTCGGGAGGCAGAAAATAGATGGGGGCGGGGCCAGTCAGAGGTGGTATTTACCGGTTCTCCGAACTACTCAAAATTTCCACTACCAGTTCTCCAGAACTGGTCAGAACCTGCTGAAACTCACCTCTGATCCAGCTAGGTATGGAAGGATAGCATAGGTGTTGCTGTGAAGGTCCATGAGAAACATTATCTCCAGGTTGGTGGTGTCTTTCAAATCATTTGGAGAACTCAAGAACCCCAAACACTTTTGTTTCTGTGTCCTCAAGATGCTTATCGAAATGACAATTAGCTTTCCTTGGTTTCTTCCCCCCCCCCCCCCTTGAGAACGTTTTGCTTCTCATCCAAGAAGCTTCTTCAAGTTCTGACTAAATGGTGGGGAATAGAAGGTTAGAACTGAAGCAGCTTCTTGGATGAGAAGCAAAATGTTTTCAAGGAAAAAACAAACAAACCCAAGAAAGTCTGGTTGGTTTTTGAAAAAAGCATCTTTGGGACAACCATGAACAGGACGATTGAGAATCTCCTAGGGACTTTGGTTTCTGTGTCTAAGAGAAAGTCACAAGGACTGTAACTTCTGCATCTCAAACAGCCCTCACCGCCAATTCCTCCTCCTCCTGGTTACTTTACTTGAGAACTTGCCTTTCAAAGAGAATTCTATTACTGTGGGCCTTACCCCAGGTCAATGGAAAGATAAATTCCTTTTTCTCTTTTGATCAATTTGACCCAAAGCACTTTGACTTTGGAACAAATCCATACAGGGGGCTCATTTGGCTTCAATATGGCTGAGGGAGATGCGAAGAAGTTCACGCTGAAAACGTTTATGTTCCTTAACAAAAACAACCGAAGACTTGTTTTTACTCAGGTTAAAGCCGACACTGTGAATTATTATGCAACCTGAGTCACTACTGCACTACTCCAAAGACAACTGTTTGAAATTCTTGTTGAAAGTTCTCTTATATAAATTAGTATCCTGTACTGCGGAGGCTTCCAACCTTTTGGGCGCCAAGGACTGGTCCTGTGGAGAGACGTTTTTCCACGGACTGGAGGGGCCGTGGTTTTGTATGATGCCTGCATCCCATGGATGGGCTTTGCGTGTTTGCGCGGCCTGGTTTCTAGCATTCTGTGGCCCGGTACCGGTTTACAAACCAGGGGTACCTGTTGCATTGGAAATCTAGCAAGGAGAATATGAAACTACAGGTAGTCCTCAATTTACAACAGATCTTTAAAAAGCTACTTACAACCCATTCTCGAAATTATGACTGCCCACCCCTGCAGTCATGTGAGGGGTCTTGGCAACCAGCTCGCATTTGCAGCTGGTTGCAGTGTTGTTCGGTCATGTGACCATGATTTATTGTATGTTTTTTTCCTCCTTGTTTTCCAGTAGAACATGCCCATTGGCTATGCTGGAATTGCTTAATGATCCTGAGTTTTGCTTAACAACTATGGGTTTTGCTTTAAGACTGCATCGACTGACTTTACAACCATTGTAAAACTGGTCATAAAATCAAATCTGGTCATGCAGCACTTCAATTACGATGTTTTACAATTGAAATTCCATTCTCCAGTACGCTCATAAGTTGAGGACTACCATGTAGAATTTTTGCTCCTTCAGTGCTAATCAGGCAAATGAAATAAAGAAAGAGCTTTGCCATATGGAAACTAGAAGTTATCTTTATGGGTGGAATATGGAATATGCAGTTAAACATGCAACCTACTAACGTCCTGTGTTATTGCATGAAACCCTAAGAATGTGCTTTAACCTAGAGATCACCTAAAATGTAGACATGAGATAACTGCTGGATTTAAAAAAAAATGTTGGAGGTGTTTTGTTTGTTTGTTTGTTTAAGATTGAAACAGTTTGGGGAACAGTTTGGGGAACTTTTTGTGAGTTCACTCCAGTCCTTTTTAGGCAGCTATCCAATCTAGATGTTTGCAAATAGTTGGCTCATAGGTTCGAGGGATTTTTAAGGGAAGAGAAATATATTGACAAAGGTTCATTTTTTGCAAGTCTTGGAATTTTGGGAAGAGGAAGCATATGGAGAAGAGCTTTCTCTTTCAGGAATTTCATGGGGGAAAAAAATCTTAGCCTTCTCTGCTCATACATGTTCTGTTAGTAAGGAACACCCATGTAGGCATCCAAAAATTGCAGACCCAGTTCGAAACACAGAAAAAGAATTTCAGTCCACTACCAGATGACTTTGATAGAGTGAGCTAGCGATATATCACTCTGCCTCCTTAATCAATCTTCCCAGAAAGTGGGGAGTCGGGGAGAGAGTAAATGAACACCTACAAGATGTCCCACTGGGTTAAAAGAAGCTTAGTCCCAAGAGTATTTTATTGTGTTTTAGCCTTAGTTGCTCTTGGCACTTTCTCATGACTTCTAATTTTGGATGTAGTGGTAATATTTCATTGAAAGAAAGAAAAAAAAGTAATGGTTAGCATTAGCCGGTTAGCACAAATGTGAATTTGTCCAATGATTATTCCTTAATAGTTGATAGGCTCTGTACTCTTAAACTATTCCTGAAACATGTGTATATGATATGGACACTGTAAGGTAATATTGAAATGATTAAAAAAAAACCAACTACACACATAGTAGCCATCCATGCAATAGGAGATTGTAGTCCTTCTTTGATCCAGAATAGGGAGGCTTATCTTCACAATGCTGTTTAATGAAACACTTTTTAGAAACATATTCTTATATAAAAGAAAAGCTGCAAAATTGTGATATAACTTATATTTCAGTCTCGTTGCTCTGTATTTATCATATAACTAGTTTAGATTTAAAGGAAGAAAACTCTATGCATTTATCTAAGTTTTGTCTATGCTATGTATTACCCACTCTGTTGTAGCGAAGTAAAATACCGCTTCGGAGTGATAGTGTTGAAAAAGTGAACACCAGTTTTGCAAAGCATCGATTTATACCCAGTTGCCTTTCATTTATGAGAATTGCTTCCAGTTAAAACAAAAATGGTTTCTAATGTCCCTTTCATGAAACCAACGTGAACCAATGGACTAGCACAACACAATTGTATATGGGCTAGTGTCTTTCTGGACTTATTTGCCAAACTGATGAATGCCAAGATTGAACCTCTATCAAACAGAACTTTGTAACAGTTCTATGAACATTTTTTTAATGACTGTACTTGCAAACTGTACTACATTCCTTGTTTTATTTCATTAATCAATTTAAATGTAAAGCCTCTCATGCCTGTCAAATCAAAAACCCTTCTATTTATTTACAATATATAAATATACAAATATATATATATATATATATATATATATATATATATATATATATATATATATATATATATATATATATATATATATATATATATATATATATATATATATATATATATATATATATATATATATATTACCAATATATATATATATATTAATGTAACTGCAAGTTTATTGCATTCATATAACTGTATATATTTATATTCTGTGACTTCAAAAGTCTGTATTGGAACTAAACTTTGCTTAAATTACTATGTGGACTTCTTTCAACCATATTTTTTAACTGATGATTTTAAGGCTACGATCATTTACTAAATGTACTTTGGAAAAAAAATCACAATAAAGTTTCAGAAATTGTTTTTTACCTCGTTGATGCTTTGTCTTGAATTTTCTTGCAGAAATAGAGTTGACAAGGAACACCGAAGACATAAAAAACATCATTTTTACTGAGTTGCATGCATAAATTATGTTGATGTAAATACGATATCAACCAGATGTTTCGACTTAATAAATGTTCCTATTCAGTCCAGGGTTGCACAGAAACCTGACAGGTTGAAGCAGACAGTTCTTGACTTAGCAATTATTTTAGAATGAGGTAAAAGTCACCTGTCTAAAATTCATAAGTTGTGATACCCACTAATGAACCCTCCTTCTCTTAAATTAAGATAATTGAATTTCTGTCAAGAGTTCTATCAGAACTTGAGAATAAAAGGTCCTAAAGTCAATCCGGAGGATTACACAATTAAACACAAGAATCACATTTATTTTTCTGGTCTGATTACTCATTATTTGAAGATCTAACATGTTTCCAGGGTGGTGCAAATAGCAATATGAAGAAAGGACACACAAGTGAAAATATTTGTGAGATGTCTTCCAGGCATATCTTTATCACTGCCAGCAAGGTTTGGGAGGATCAGAATTTTTTTTTGTACAGCCTGCCTGCCCGATGGTTTGTGCATTTGATAAGCCATGGTGTCTCATCAGCACCACATGATATATTTGACAAAGCAGTTGCCAGGCTTAAGTGGTGACAAACCTGATTAATGTTTGGATGGCAGATTCCAGAATGTACTACTGTAGATCTGTAGGCTACACCAAGAAACAAGCCAAAAGGAAGCAATAGCAGTCTACTTTCCTATTGAAATGATCCATCAATGGATGTTTCCATCAATGGATGGAAGACTACAATCATTTACTGATGGATCATTTCTATCCATTGATGGAACTGAACCTTTGTTCAGTTTCTATCAATGGATGGAAACTGAACAAAGAAGAAGCAACCTAGAACTAAGGAGAAATTTCCCGACAATAAGAACAATCAACCAGTAGAATAGCTTGCCTTCAGAAGTTATGGGTGCTTCAAGGGGCTTTTAAGAAGAGACCGGATAACCATTTGTCTAAAATGGTATAAGGTCTCCTGTTGAGCATGGGGTTGGACTAGAAGACCAGTCTAGTCTTCTAGACTAGTCCGTTCCAACCCTGTCATTCTGTATTCTGTATAAAATCACTAGAAAGCAAGAATGATTTCAGGAACACTGTCCATTTACACATAATAGCAATAGCACTTAGACTTATATACCACTTTCCAGTGCTTTCCAGCCCTCTCAAAGCGGTTTACAGAGTCAACCAGAGCCCCCAACAATCTGGGTTCTCATTTTACCGCTTTCCAGTGCTTTCCAGCCCTCTCTAAGTGGTTTACAGAGTCAACCAGAGCCCCCAACAATCTGGGTCCTCATTTTACCCACCTCGGAAGGATGGAAGGCTGAGTCAACCTTGAGCCTGGTGAGATTCGATCTGCCAAACTGCTGGCAGCCGGTGATCAACAGAAGTAGCCTGCAGTACCGCACTCTAACCACTGCGCCACCGCGGAGCTAGGAGCTAGGGAGATTAGATTCCAAACTGATGATATACTGAGAATTTTGGCACCTGGGCTGATCTTATTTTTTACTACAAGGAATATGGAGTTAGTGTGATCCTGGATTCCATTTGAATCCTCCTCCTTCAAGTCCACAAAATATTTTGCACATGAAAGAGCTTATGAAAGCATAAGAATTGGTATTGCTGATTGAGTCAGTCTTCCGTAAGAGAGGAGATTCAGTTAGTTGGCTATGTAAAGGACTTATTTATGCATATGCATAAAAAACTCTTAATTCGTTCCCTAAATCCTCTTTTATTTTGCTTCATGACAATGTGCAGAGCAAACCATGCATAAAGTTGGTCTTAGTTCTAGTAAACTCATCCATTTCCTGGCAGTTCCGTGCAAAATGTTTTGAGATTATATTCACAGTGTCTATGCCAGCTGTGAATGGGATACCTATAACTGATGTACACTTCTTTCTTTTTTTGGGGGGGGGTTTCACCCCTTCATCCCTGTAAAACTAAAAACACTCACAGGTGAAATGACCTTAATTCTTGTTGATCACGTGAACACATCCATGCAGTTTTCCTAGCAGAGAAGTAGGTTATCATTGCCTTCTTCCAGGAAATCAGTGGTTTCTCAATTTAGTCTCAGAAACCCTTGTGGTCTCTTATCCAAATGTGAACTGTGCATGACCCTGTTTAGCTTCCCAGCCCAGACAAGGTGGCCCAAACACATAATGCTTATTTATTTATGGATTTATTTCCCTCATTTATCCTTGGATGGTTCTCTCTTAATCTGAACATTGACTCAAATTCTGTTGATTGGATAGAATAGTCCAGATGAATACTAGATGCTTATATGAATTATGAATGCCATGGTAAATCAGCAGCAAAATTTACAGGATCATCTGTCATTCTGGGATTAAATGAATGAAATGCGAATTCAGCTTCATGGAAGGTGTTCTACAAATAAGAGATGTTGATTCAACCTCCATCACAGATTTGTTGAGGGGGATATGATCAAAGAGTCTTGACTAGTTGGTTGTCCTCTACTGATGACACATTTCCTCATTAATGACGAAGTAATGAGAGTGCAGACTGCAAATATTTGTGATGGTTTGGTATGACCTATGGCAGTGTTTCCCAACCTTGGCAAGTTGAAGATGTCTGGATTTCAATTCCCAGAATTCCCCAGCCAGCGAATGCTGGCTGGGGAATTCTGGGAGTTGAAGTCCAGACATCTTCAACTTGCCAAGGTTGGGAAACACTGACCTATGGGCATGATCCTGGAATTTCCACACTGAATGTGACAATGCACTCACATGCTTAGAGTTTCAGTAGGGTAGTCTTCAAAACATTCTCTATCCATGACTTCTGGAAACTTCACATTTCCTCCATTCATGTGGGAAACAGGTAAAATTATATATATATATATATATAACATTTTTTTAATGTAAATACCCTGCTTGTTTATTTGAAACATGCATCTCACTACCACAGTCATCAGAAATGCAAATTTGTGGTTTTCTGTGATGGGCAGCTTTATGAATATGATAAAATAAACAAGTTATTGCACTGTAAGCTCTTTTACAAGACAGTTACTGTAGTTTTCATATTACCTTTATTGGTGTACCTTTTTAAAACTTTGGATAGGAAAAAAAAAACCTGAGTTTGTTAATAATTGGCCTACTGTAATACTGAAATTAGCTTTTGATAGAATCATTTTTCAGCATTATTTTGACCTACATATCGATCAAAGGAGTTTCAAAAGAAAATAGTATGACTCAGCCTTCCATCCTTCCGAGGTGGGTAAAATGAGGATCCTGATTATTGAGGGCAATAGGTTGACTCTGTAAACTGCTTAGAGAGGGCTGGAAAGCACTGGAAAGCGGTATATAAGTCTAAGTGCTATTGCTATTGCTATTATGTGTAAATGGACAGTGTTCCTGAAATCATTCTTGCTTTCTGATGATTTTATACAGAATACAGAATGACAGGGTTGGAACGGACTAGTCTAGAAGACTAGACTGGTCTTCTAGTCCAACCCCCTACTCAACAGGAGACCTTATACCATTTTAGACAAATGGTTATCCAGTCTCTTCTTAAAAGCCCCTTGAAGCACCCATAACTTCTGGAGGCAAGCTGTTCTATATACAGATGTGTCTGAAATGCACAAATAATATATATCAGGGATTTAGAAATATATTTAGTGATGTTGTTTAACACATCTGAAGATTCTGAGAAAGCTTTCTAAAGCAAAACTTTTATCCGTGTAAGTGTGACTGAGTGTGTGTGTGTGTGTGTGTGTGTGTGTGTATGTGTGTGTTTGTGTGTGTAAGCCTAAAATGTGCTCCTAGTAATGTTTATTTATTATTTATTTATTTATTAGTTGCATTTGTATGCCGCCCACTCCACAGAGACTCTGGGCGGCTCACAACAGTAAAAATTCACATGCAACAACAAATATAAAAAGCATTAAAAACAATAGATATTAAAACATTTAAAAACATTAAAAACCACAATTTAAAAACCCATATAATAAATCATTCATGGGGCCAACAGTGATCGGTGTTGTATTAAAATCATTGGACCCAGGCCTGTCGACAAAGCCATGTTTTTACTGATTTTCTGAAGGCTGGCAGGGTGGGAATAATGCAGATCTTGGGAGGGTAGTGTATTCCAGAGAGCTGGTGCTGCCACAGAGAAGGCTGTCGTTTGTGGGCCCGCCAGCCGACATTGTTTGGCTGACGGGACCACCAGCAGACCAACTCTGTGGGCTCTAATTGGTCTTAGGGAGGTATGTTGGAGAAGGCGGTCTCGGGGGTAAACTGGTCCTAAGCCATGTAGGGCTTTAAAGGTAATCACCAACACCTTGAATTGCGCTCGGAGACCTATAGGTGCAGTTCGCGAAGAATTGCACTCGGAGACCTATACAGCCAGTGCAGTTCGCGAAGGATGGGTGTCACATGGGTGTATCTAGGGACACCCATCACCACACGCGCCATCGCATTCTGCACTAGCTGCAATCTCCGAACGTTCTTCAAGGGTAGACCCATGTAGAGTGTGTTGCAATAGTCAAGACGTGAGGTAACAAGAGCATGAGTGACTGTAAATAGTGCCTCCCGGTCCAAGAAGGGACGCAACTGGTGAACAAGATGAACTTGTGCACAGGTCCCTCTGGCCACAGCTGTTAGATGTTGGTTCAATTTTAGCTGTGGATCCAGAAGGACCCCCAAGTTGCGAGCCCGTTCTGAGGGGATCAAATTTTCTTCCCCCAGAACCAATTGTATGTTGTATGATTAATGAACCCCATTCTCTTCTGGTATACACAGAGGTTCCATCGCTGGGTTGGTGTTAAGTTAGTGAAACAAAGTGTTTGTGAAATGAAGCTGAATGAGATTTCAAGGATAGAAAGCAACAGGCCTCACTAAATTCCTGGGGAACTCAAAAGTGCCTTGTAAGAAGGTTGTGTGGTCAGAGGAAGCCTCAAAGATTTACAGTATAGGGCAAGAATACTGAGATCAGGATAGCTAGCAAGAGCGATTTCTTTGACTAGACTGTGACTCAGAACAGGTTTTTTCCCCGATTGTCAAAATGGTTAAATGTTAGAGTCGAAATAGGTTAAATACTTAAATGAAACAAGCACCTTAAGAGCAGGAATTCCCAGTGCATTGTGCTGAATTAATTCTCGGAAGTTAAAGGTACATTGTTACCTAGCTCCAGGTCTACAAGAATGGCAATCTCAGGTCATAGAGAGGACCTCTTGTGAGGTCTGAAAGGAACGGTGAGATTTTTGCTGATTTGAGGGTAATGAGATATTTTTAAGGTTTGAAAGCAAATCCACGTCTGTTTTTTGGGGGCAGAGGGAGGGGACAGTAATAAAAATCTAGCTTTTTCAACAACAAGGCACAACTTATATGCGATCATATTCATAATGTATAAATTCAGAAATCGATTTCTCATGCGTTCTTCTTTTCGCCAAGAAAAACAAATGATAGAAGTCAAAAGTTCAGAATAAAAAGACAGTGGGTGCAAAATAGGTCCTGCTGATATGAATGACACACATTTAGGTATTTGAGGGAAATTGGCAGTTAAGAAATATGAGATATAAACAAACAAACAAATAAATAAAATGTATGTTCAATAAATCTTTAAATTCTTTTTCAAAAGCACTGAAATTAAAACTAAATTTTTGCTTTTGGGGTAATTTAGTCCGTCTTGAAGCACTATAGATCAGGGGTCCCCAAACTTGGCAACTTTAAGACTTGTGGACTTCAACTCCCAGAATTCTCCAGCCAGAGTTGAAGTCCACAAGTCTTAAAGTTGCCAAGTTTGAAGACCTCTGCTATAGATAGTTGTCAACTTACAACCTTACAACCTTACTTACAGCTTACAATAATTTCCCCGCTCTTTATTTGTAAAACATCTTATGATTTCCAGACATTATATCCATTCTTTTCACTTTTGTTGGTTTTGGAATGCTTACACTAGAGATCAGACTACATTATCCAACCAAGCTGTCAAAAAAGTTTAAATTGTGAGTTATCACACTAGTGCTGCCTCGGTTATGCAAGACTGGATTTGCGCTACATAATCTTTCAATTATTTAATCAGAGTTGATGTGGGAAGGAGATATAAGAACAAGGAACATTAAGCTCTAAAGTTCTACCTTTCTTTAGAAGAGGACGCTTCCAGAACAAACAAAGCCAGTTTAGAATAGTGGTTAAGGTGCTGGACTAGAGTTCAAATCCTGCCTTTGGAAAAGAAGCTAGTTGGATGATTTTGGACCAATCATTTTCACAAAGCTCAGCCCATCACACAATAGTTACTGTGGGGGAATAAGGAGAAGAAAACACACTTTACCTATGCTGCCTTGAAGAACCAAACATACTGCATATTATCCTATCACCACTCACACAAGCAATTGTCATATATGAAAGAACAGGGAGGTGATTGGGGGGGTGAATATGTAAAGAAGATATTGTGGATAGAGCTGGCTGTGGGAGCAATCATATATTTCTTGAATGTGTTGTTTGAAGGTTATTTCCTCCTCCTCCTCCTCCTCCTCCTCCTCCTCCTCCTCCTCCTCCTCCTCCTCCTCCTCCTCCTCCTCCTCTTCTTCTTCTTCTTCTTCTTCTTCTTCTTCTTCTTCTTCTTCTTCTTCTTCTCTCTTCCTCCTCTTCTTCCTCCTCTTCTTTCTCCTCCTATTCCTCAATCTTTCTCCTCCTCTTTCTTCCTTCCTCCCCTCCTCCTCCTCCTCTAATTATAAACATTACTTACTTTCAATGAAGTTCATTCTTCTATATCAAGAGACAACTATCCATCCACAGTCTTCTTCTTCTTCTTCTTCTTCTTCTTCTTCTTCTTCTTCTTCTTCTTCTTCTTCTTCTTCTTCTTCTTCTTCTTCTTCTTCTTCTTCTTCTTCTTCTTCTTCCTCCTCCTCCTCCTCCTCCTCCTCCTCCTCCTCCTCTTCCTCAATGTTTCTCCTCCTCTTTCTTCCTTCCTCCCCTCCTCCTCCTCCTCCTCCTCCTCCTCCTCCTCCTCCTCCTCCTCCTCCTCTAATTGTAAATGTTACTTACTTTCAATGAAGTTCATTCTTCTATATCAAGAGACAACTATCCATCCATCAAAATTAGATGCTGACAAAACAGTGGCTGGCTAGCCAGGCAAGATCTTTAAAAAAAAAAAAAAAAAAACACACATTAGGTTTTCAAAGCGAAGAAAAATATTTTGCTGTTCAGTGTGCCCAGCAGCATATGTGATCAAACAGCTTGAAACTTGAGTGAACACATCAGCCACTGTTTTTTTTTTTTTGGGGGGGGGGGATCCTGTGCTTCTAAATTGTGACACTCAAAACATTTTCATCTTTGAAAACAGCTTCTCTTAGATTGGATGCACTGAGCGGTTTATGGCGGCAACATGATCTTGTTGTTCTGTCTTGTTCACTTTGCATTTCATAAGGGGAAAAATAATAATAAATGCAAGCAACATGAAACAAGTTTTGTCACAGCACAGCAGAGAAAGAAACAGTCAGCCCAGCACAATTTATGCATTAGATCTTTTAGAGAGAAATTTATGGAGAATTGGGTGCCCTATGGCTTACAGTTCTCACAGTCATTATTGTGCTCATTGTTATCTGTGCCTACCAAATATATTTAGTCTTGTTTTCTGTCTGACAAGTGGTAAGGAGAAAAACACCCCTGTTATTAAAGAATTATACTTACAAAATACTTATGGGAGGATTTATGGAAGTATTGCTCAGGAAGGACACCGAAAAAGTGTTAAAGAACACAAGGAAGGTTTTGAAATACAGAGGAAAACGAGAAACAGTCCTGTAAATGCCTGCAAAATCAGTTAAAACCCACAAGCAACAGTATATTAATTAGTCTAATAATTTAGTTGAATATTTAGTTAAGATTGAAAGACTAAAAGGTCCTGCACCGGGGAGAGAATTCCACAGCTGAAATACTCCAATAATAGCAATAATAGCCTTCACATTTATGTCCAACATCTATTCTAATGTAATGTACTTTTTCTTTCTTTCCTTTTGCAAAACCTTTCAGGAAGGCAATCAATATATTTATATTAATAAGCCATTTAAATTAGTAGCCCTAACGTAACAATTTATTCACACAAACATTAAGAAGAAGTCAATGGGTTTTCCTTACTCTGTTTTCCCATTCATTCATTCATTCATTCATTCATTCATTCATTCTAGTGTCACCCATTTCAACAGATGACTTTGGGTGGGTGGCAAACAAAATGAAAGTCAAACCATCGCAACAATACAAAAAATTAAAATACACAGCAGCCGAGGAAGATAGCAATAACAATAGCACTTAGACTTATATACCGCTTCACAGTGCTTTACAGCCCTCTCTAAGCGGTTTACAGAGTTCAGCATATTGCCCCCAACAATCTGGGTCCTCATTTTACCGACCTCGGAAGGATGGAAGGCTGAGTCAACCTTGAGCCGGTGAGATTTGAACAGCTGAACTGCTGAACTAGCAGTCAGCTGAAGTAGCCTGCAGTGCTGCACTTTAACCACTGCGCCACATCGGCTCTTATACCACAATTAACAGTTGCCAGCACAGAGCTAGTCTTCATGGTGTTTCAAAAGACCAGTGATTGATCTCCAGAAGGAGAATGTTCCATTAGGTAGGGGCTATGGCAGAAAGGATACATGCTTTAGGTCGCATCACCTGGCACCCTGGCTGGCTGGTGGAACATGACATTTGCCTATCCTGCCTGACCAAATTTAGGTGACATTTCACTGCCTGCTCAAAAAGGGAAGAGGTGCTTGAAGATTCAGGTGCTTGCAAATTGCAAAACAATTTTTCGGTACTGTAATCAGAAGCAAGATCGTTCAAAATGAAGGATTGTACGGGTTTTTTCCCCCCACCTCTGCCCAAATGGCTTAATCAAGTGTAGGTTAACTATAAACCTGGTTGATTTGGTCAACTAGGAACAAGATTGTTTCGATGGATCAGCTCATGAAACAGGAAAAGAAAATGCCAAATATATAATTTGATTTCCCATATAACACCATTGACCATCACAATGTTTATAGAGAGAGATATCTGTAGCTTCTTACAGCAAAATATGCGCGGCTGCATTCCAGGATGCAGCCGCGCGAGCGGTTGTAGGTGTTTCTAGATACACCCACACTACACCAATCCTCCGCGAGCTGCACTGGCTTCCCATTGGTCTCCGGACACAATTCAAGGTGTTGGTTATGACCTTTAAAGCCTTACATGGCTCAGGGCCAGAGTATTTACGAGACTGCCTGCTACCACATACCTCCCAACGACCAGTTAGAGCCCACAGAGTCGGTCTCCTCCAGGTCCCGTCAGCCAAACAGTGTCGGCTGGCGGGCCCTCGGGGGAGGGCCTTCTCTGTGGCGTCCCCCCTCTCAGGAACCAACTACCTCCCGAGATGCATACTACCCCCACCCTCCTCGCCTTTCGTAAAGCCGTCAAGACCTGGCTTTTCCGACAGGCTTGGGACCATTGAGCTTGAGGATAGACAAGGCCGGCCCATGAATGGTGGATGATTGTAATTTTAAATTGTATTTTTAACTCTGTTTTTTTAACTTTTAACTTTTTTATTTATGTTTCTTTCTGATGTGAGCCGCCCAGAGTCCTTCAGGAGTTGGGCGGCATAGAAATGTAAATAATAAATAAAATAAATAAATAAAATAAAACAAAATCCCAGGACATTTTAGAAAGTAAGTCTGTTCGTCACTTTAGTTGTCATTCCAAAAAGGTACTGCAAAATGTTTGGGCTTTTCTGCAGTCAAATCCTACAAACTCTGTGTGAACCCAACAAAACCTAGCCTTATTAAAGACCAGCTAACTTGCTTTCCTAGATTCATAGTGATGAAGTTCATTGTAATTCACAAAATCTTAAGGGATAGTACAACAAAACAGGGCAGGAGAGTTGTATTTTTAAACTAGGCAATATGGATAGTTTCAAAACAGGTGATTCTTCGAGGTTGCATCAATTCTATTACGTTAGTATTGCAACAAAATCCTTCATAAGCGATACGTGCCTGAGTTTCTATGAAGAAAGAAGAAATAACTTGAATCTTTTTTCAGTTTCCTCTGGTAACATAATGGTAAGATGTGAGGGTGTTCTGGTGGTAACATGCATCAACCCCTTGATCAGCGGGTTGGATTCAAGTGATCTTTTTTGCTTAAATATATGGCCATTTTCTTCTTACCTTTCCACGTTTGCCTTTCCCAAATCTTTGTGCTGAGTGGAAAAAGATGACCATTCCAGAAAGATGAGCTAAGGCAGGGGTGAAATGCTACCAGTTCGGCCCGGTTCGGGTGTACTGGTAGTGGCTGCCGCCGGTGGTTTGGAGAACCGGTAGTGGTGGCCGCACGAGGCTCCGCCCACCCGCCTGGATATCACCATTTTCTTTTTTTAACCCTCTGCACATGTGCAGAGAGTGAAGCATGTGCGCAAAATGCAAAGTGTGCGCTTCAGAACTGGTAGTGAAGGTAAGTAGATTTCACCGCTGAGCTAAGGGTATCAGATTTTAGCCAACCAGTTCTAAGGAACCATGTCTTGTTTGAAATTGCACCACAAAGTAGCTAAAGTTATTTAACTGGAATGAATTGGAAGTCAAATTTGGAAGTAGCATGCTCATTTGAAGGTTAGAATTTACAAAAATTCAACCGTGTTGAAAGAGAGTGTGATTCCATTGAAGCGGGGAATCTTCACACATTTTGAATCAAACAGTCTTGGTCCTGAGATGAATGTTGGTTCTATTAATTCATTATTCGAGCAAAAACTTTCAGGAATTACAGGGAGGAAATAATAGTGTATACAATGGGATATACAGGTAGTCCTTGACTTACAACCACCATTGAGGCCAACATTTTGGTTGTTAAGTGAATTTTATCCCCATTTTACAACATTTCTTTCTTGCCCTGTTTTACAAACATTACAACCTTTCTTGCCACAGTTGTTAAGTGAATCACTGCAGTTGGTAAGCTAGTAACACGGTTGTTAAGTGAATCGGGCTTCCCCATTGACTTCGCTTGTCAGAAGGTTGCAAAAGGCGATCACATGACCTTGCAACACCGCAACAGTCATAAGTACAAGTCAGTTGCGAAGTATCTGAATTTTGATCACCTGATCTTGGGGATGCTACAAAGATGATAAATATGAAAAACGGTCAGGAGTCACTTTTTTTTAATACTGTTGTAAATTTGAACAGTCACATAAAAAAAGAGAAGAAATGTATATAAGAAATGTATATAATAAAAGAGAGTAGGGGGGAGGAAGGAAGGAAGGAAGGAAGGAAGGAAGGAAGGAAGGAAGGAAGGAAGGAAGGAAGGAAGGAAGGAAGGAAGGAAGGAAGGAAGGAAGGAAGGAAGATCCTGAAGAAATGGAATACCAAGATATTTTTTCACGACAGCAAGTAAAACCATATGGATATGCCCATGTAATCAAAAGCAACTTTAAATTGTTTAGTCCATCTGCCTGATACTATTTTACCTCTGGCTATGCCCACCATTGCAAACGCAAGGAAAAAGTTCATACAGATTACTTCAAAGAGAATTCTGTGAGCAGTTCTTTGTGTATAAGCCTTGACTAGAATACTGATTTGGGAAGGAAAAAAAAGAAAAAAGCAACAGGCCACTTTTATCCAAAGAATACTTTCCCTTGTGGAAAAATACTCTTTGATACAAAAATCAAATCTTCCATATTGGAAGTTTAGCCTTCATTTGTTTTACACACACACACACACACACACACACACACACACACACACACACACACACAGAGAGAGAGAGAGAGAGAGAGAGAGAGAGAGAGAGAGAGAGAGAGAGAGAGAGAGAGAGAGAGAGAATTGTGTGTGTGTGTGTGTGTGTGTGTGTGTGTGTGTGTGTGTGTGTGTGTGTGTAGCATTTTTTGCTGATAAATAAAAATAAAGGGAGACTATTATAGATCTATTTAGAGCTATTTAGCTCTCGTCAGATAGCCATACCATAGGTACACCAGGAGAATACGACATATATATATATATATAATATATATATATATATATATATATATATATATATATATATATATATATATATATATATATATGTATGTATGTATGTATGTATGTATGTATGTATGTATGTATGTATGTATGTATGTATGTATGTATGTATGTATGTATGTATGTATGCATGCATGCATGCATGCATGCATGCATGCATGCATGTTTGGAGAACTGTGGTGGCACAGTGATTAGAATGCAGTATTGAAGACTAACTCTGCCCACAGCCTAGGATTTCGATCCTGACCAGCTCAAGGCTGACTCAGCCTTCCATCCTTCCAAGGTTGGTGAAACGAGGACCCAGATTGTTGGTGGCAATAGGCTGGCATTGTAAACCGCTCAGAGAGTACTGTAAAGCACTATGGAGCTGCATTTAAGTCAAAGTGCTATTGCTATCTTATTTCAAATTGAGTTTCTGTAGGTTTAATAATTCACAATCATACTATTATTATTTTTCTGTTTTCCCTTTTCGCCGATTTATAAGTTTTACCAATGTAAGAGCTTCAGAAAGATAAAAATGACATCTTGCATTTCCCCCCACCCCTCAAATTAACAATTCTCTATGACCTCCTTAGACGTACATACAGTACATTCTGCAGAAATGCCTCACATTTAAAGTTATCCTGTCAAGAGAAAAAGGCAAATATCATCATTTCCCACTATTATTTAGCTAAGTAGAAAAGGAAGCTATTGTCTACAGCCTGTTGACTTATAAATACAGATAGCAATAAGCACTGCGAACTGAAACATTCAATAGTTACATAAAGCTAACTGCCTACAAACTTAAGGGTTCTAAAATAAATATTGTATGTCTCCCATCCTCAAACATTGTGTTA
Organism: Diadophis punctatus similis; assembly: GCA_023053685.1. Taxonomy (NCBI): domain Eukaryota; kingdom Metazoa; phylum Chordata; class Lepidosauria; order Squamata; family Dipsadidae; genus Diadophis; species Diadophis punctatus. The sequence goes on from JALIGW010000021.1 coordinate 7,596,427, forward strand.
TTTTTATTTTTATTTTTATTTTTATTTTTATTTTTATTTTTATTTTTATTTTTATTTTTATTTTTATTATTATTATTATTATTATTGTTGTTGTTGTTGTTGTTGTTGTTGTTGTTGTCATTATCGTCATCATCATCATCATCATCATCATCATCATCATCATCATCATTATCATTATCATTATCATTATCATTATTATTGTAATTCACTTAGTAATGATCCACACTGTCAAATTAATCGTATGGCAAATAACAACATAGGGGAATTAGAATAAAAGATGGTGAGGTATTTTGGCAACGTGCCAAGAATGGCCATCTGAACCATATTAGTAAGCAGAACGTTACAATCAGCTTCTAATATTTCTCCTCTGCTCAAGAAATGCATACTGACAGATGGAAGGCAAGCGAAGATCTGCTCCTGATGTTTGACAAAATCAGTAATAAGCATGCAAAAACCAACATTTCTGATGCTGTGGAAGTTTGAAATGACACAGAGTTGTCACTAGGTTTAATTCTACTCATCACAAAACATATTCTTTTCGTAGGAAGGAATTGCATTTTTTTTAAAAGTGCAAGGTTTTGCTATTGTTCCAGTTAGCTACAGGAAGAGGGGAATTGCTGGGAAATACAGTTCTACAATTAATTAAACAAAAAACAAAAATCAAGCTGCCTCAGCACAGCCTCTATATTTGAGGCCGCGTTTGACCACAAGAAGTTTATCAAGGGAATTTGTAGTGGTGAGTTTCTCTATGCCTTAAGAATTTAATGCGGAATGCTCGAAGTAGAGGCATGTATAATCCTTTAAGTGTATAGTGTATAGTGTATAATGCTGTAAGGGGCGTGCATAAGCGCACCACTGTGCCTACCGTCCCTGTCTTATTGTCCTATTGTCCTCATTTATCTGTACTTCTTTGCTTATGTTATGTTTATACAAATACCTACTATCTTGTAGGTATCTTGTCATTTGTTTGACAAACAAATATAAATAAATAAATAAATAAATAAATAAATAAATAAATAAATAAATAAATAAATAAATAAATAAATAAATAAATAAATAAATAAATAAATAAATAAATAAATAGCTGCAAACTGCATGCATAATGAAAGATCTGTTTAGAAAGACCATTTCTCCCTGAAGAAATTACAGTCTATAGAGTTCCAGGCAAAGATCCATAATATTTACTGACTAATTTTACTCTAAGAGAAGGAAGGAGCAAGAATGAAAAACAAGTCAATTTCAGTCATGTCAATTTCCACTTTTATTTTTGTGAGGTCTCTCTTGAGTTTTATAGATAATAGAATAATTCCCTTTTGAGAATTATTTAGAAAATAATTCTCCACATTTATTAGTTATTTATTTATTTGGACATTTTTATATGCCGCCCAACTCCTGTAGGACTCAGGGCGGCGTACAACATAATAATCTCCAGGTGTTGAAAGGTAATTAATCAAAACCAGATGATTATTTTTTAAAAATAAAAATAAAGATAAAATAATAAAGAGCCGAGGTGGCGCAGCGGTTAGAGGCAGTACTGCAGGTCACTTTAGCTGACTGTGATCCGCAGGTCAGCAGTTCAAATCTCACCGGCTCAAGGTTGACTCAGCCTTCCATCCTTCCGAGGTGGGTAAAATGAGGACCCAGATTGTTGGGGGCAATATAACAAAAATACATTGCTTCCTGGTGTAAACCGCCTAGACAGTGCTTGCACTGTGAGGCGGTATATAAATCTCACTAAATAAATAAATAAATAAATAAATAAATAAATAAATAAATAAATAAATAAATAAATAAATAAATAAATAAATAAATAAATAAATAAAATCCAAATATGTTTAGGAACCTACCAATAGGTGAAAATGACTTTGTGTTCTAAAATCTCCTGGCCATAAAGTTACTTCACTGTTTCCTGTATTCCTGGCTGTATTTTGAATTATAGCTTTGCTGGTGTAATAAAGCCGGAAGAAGAGAATATATAAAACTACTTCCATTTCCATAGAATACGAAAAGGTCATTTCCATGGAAACAAGAATAAGTCTCAGTCTATAATTTTGAAAAGACCCCTTCTTTGAAAATGCCCTGCTCTTTTATACAATGAAATTCCCTCTAAACTTACCCAATCAAATTGGGGTCTTTGGAGTAAAAACCACATATTTTTTTTATATTTTTAAACTATAACTATTTTGGCTGGAAGAAATATGTGTATGTAATTATGACGATGATCTTTTGTCAACTGTATTGGGGGCTGGTCATTATAGAAGCAGTAAATTATTTTTGTGAGTGATTTGGCCTCTGGAAGATTCAACACAATAGTTCGGATGGCTCACATGTGTTAGGATTTTACTCTCTTTATCCACATTTCTGGAAATCAAATGCGATGTGCATCATTTGAAAGATGCTTTGATTCCAACAGCATCACAAATGATAGCTGCTTTGCAAAAACTCAACATCGTTCATTTGAAGCTCTCCCCTGGTCATCTACATGCTATAGAACAGGGGTGTTGAACTCAATTTCGTTGAGGGCCACATCAGGATTGTGTTTGACCTTCAGAGGGGACAGGGTGTGTGTGGCCAGGGTGTGTGTGACCAGCTCGGTCACTCATGTCGGGGGGCCCCTGTGGTGACCCGAGCGCTCTGCTAGCGAAAACAGCCTCCTGAGCTCTGTTTTTGGCTGCAATGGCCTCCTGCAAACTTCTGCCAGTGAAAATGGAGCTCGGGAGGACTGCCTGTGGTGCTTCCAAGCTCCAGTTTCGCTGGCAGAGGCACCGCTGGCCAGTTCTTTGCTTTCCCAGGGTGGCCCGCGGGCCAGATCTAAGCACTTCGTGGGCCGGATCCGGCCCCAGGGCCTTGAGTTTGACACCCCTGCTTTAGATCTTTATGTGGATGGAAATACTTCAAAATGGATTGTCGCTGGCTGGCCCGGCTGAAGGCAGAAGTATCTTCTGTGTATTCACATGTGATTCGGAAAGGCGTACCATACATATGAGAAGATGAAGTGACTTTGCTGCATTTGAAGCATTTTTCCAAACAATTCACCTAATCATAGCAGACAGAGTTCTTGAAAGATCAGCACTAGAGTTCTAGCCATGTTAGCCAGTGAGAATTTCCTGCGGTTTGTCTAACAATGGAACCAACTGTGCCCATAGGCCTCAACTATTATGGTTGAGTGGAGAAGGGCTCATACCCCCTTACTCCTGCGTCAACAACCCTAGGGACAATTTGTGGTAATTTTTACAATCCACCAGGGTGGTAAATTGCTGGAAAAATACTTTCTGCTTCAAATTGCCAATAGAAAATGTGATATACCTTTCAAGAATATTTTTAAACACTAAGGTTTGATTTGATTTCAGAGGAGACAATGCAGGTCAAAATGAGAAGTTATAGCCCATCAGATTAATTAAATTAATTAAATTCAAAAACAGCAGTCCAATATTTCAATTGGACAAGTATGATCTGATCTGGGGATTCTTTGTGGATTAGTCCAGGGGTGGGTTCTAATTTACCTCGCCGTCGGTTCGCTTCCTCCCGCACCGCGTGGCTGCGTGCGCATGCATGCACGCATACAAAGTGCCAAAAACTCACCTTCTGCACATGCGCAGAAGCAAAAATTAGCTTCTGTGCATGCACAGAAGCCAAAAACAAGATGGCGGCGCCCACAGACCGGCACCGACAGAACCGGCTCCATGACGTCACCACCGGTTTACTAACAGTTCTAAAGAACCGGTTACAACCAGTAGGAACCCGCCGCTACACTAGTCAGTTCCATCGCAGGAATTAAACAATTTGTAACATTTGGCATGGGGATAGTGGTGTATGTATGGATAGAAATGGTTAGATCTGTGCTTCCAGTTTATTATTATCTATGTTAATTTGGTTGGTGTAGTATAGTACAGTCAAGAATAAAGTTACGGGAGCTGTTGAGTGCCTTTTATTAGAGTTTCTAAGATCTTAACTTCCTGTTCAACTACAATTCCCCAGTTTCTTTGGGAAGATAGTAATTATTTAAATTTTATTAATTTACAGTTGAATTCTGAGGAAAGATGGAAAGGGGGGGAGGGAAACATTAGATACAGGTAGTCTTCGACGTACGACCACAATTGAGCCCCAAATTTGTGTTGTTAAGTGAGACATTTGTTAAGTGAGTTTTGCCTCATTTTATGACCTTTCTTGCCTCAGTTCTTAAGTGAAACACCGCAGTTGATAATTTAATAACCCTCTTGTTAAGTGAATCTGGCTTCCCCATGGACTTTGCTTGCCAAAAGGTCGCCAAAGGGGATCACGTGACCTCAGGTCACAGCAACGGTCATAAGTATGAATCAGTTGCCAAGCATCTGCATTTTGATCACCTGATCGTGGGGATGCTACAAAGGTTGTAACTGTGAAAAATGGTCATAGGTCACTTTTTTCACTGCCGTTGTAACAAATGAACTGTTGTAAGTCAGTTTTTGTATTTAAAAAGTCATTACACATTACCGGTAATTTCCAAATAGGACAATGTATGCAGAGGAAAAAAACATCTGAGCTGTAATAAGGAACAAGGATTGAAAAACATCCAGTATTGTTTATAACTTTGAGCAAAGTCATCTCTCCCCCCCCTCTCTCTCTCATTCTCATTTCTCTCTCATCTCTCTCTATCTCTCTATCATCTATCATCTATCTATCTATCTATCTATCTATCTATCTATCTATCTATCTATCTATCTATCTATCTATCTATCTATCTATCTATCTATCATCTATCTATCATCTATCTATCTATCTAATCTAATCTAATCTAATCTATCTATCTATCTATCTATCTATCTATCTATCTATCTATCTATCTATCTATCTATCTATCTATCTATCTATCTATCTATCTATCTATCTACCTACCTACCTACCTACCTACCTACCTATCTATCTATCTATCTATCTATCTACCTATCTATTCTATCTATCTATCGGGGTATTTCAAGATTTCCTTAAATGATTTTAAAATAACAGTCCTAATCTTTACTAGCATGCCATGGTCAAATTGATTTGGGGAGTAAAACTGGTTGGCACATGTTAGAAGCAAATCGGTTTTATTTTCGGATGCCCTATCCGTGTCAGTTAATTTCAGCCGTTCTTTCCACTGCAGCATTTCAAAACATCTGATTCAGAGCTGTTCTTTTTTGCCACGGTGAAAACAAAACAAAACCAGGTTCCACCATCTTCATTCATAAACTTAGTTGCTGAGCAACAGAAACATCTAAAATGCCCAACGGATAAATATTAAGGTTGCTGAAATGAGAGGGGGAGAGCGTTCATCATTACATAAATAACCTTCTTTTTCATCTCTCCCTCTGAAGATGGCTTGCTTGGAAAGATGAAGAATCAAAAAAGTAACTCTTGGCAGTTTGTTAAAACTGTCCAAAATACCTCTTGTAGATTGAACTTTGGCACCAGGCTAAATTGTCTGAAATTCATTGACAGGAATGCTTATTTGAAGGAATGGATTTCATCACTTTCATAATTGACATATGCCTCATCTCTAATTCCTCTAGAGCAGTGATGGCGAACCTATGGCACGCGTGCCACAGGTGGCACGCGGAGCCATATCTGCCGGCACACGAGCTGTTGCCCTAGCTCAGCTCCAGTGCGCATCTGCGCGCTGGCCAGCTGATTTTTGGCTGGCGCAGAGGCTCTGGGAGGGCATTTTAGGTTTCTGGAGGGCCTCCAGGGGGCGTTTTTGTCCTCCCCAGGCTCCAGGGAAGCCTCTGGAGCCTGGGGAGGGCGAAAAGCGGGCCTACTGGGCCCACCGGAAGTCGGGAAAGAGGCCGTTTCTGGCCTCTGGAGGGCCTCTGCGGGGGAGGCCGTTTTCGCCATCCCCAGGCATTGAATTATGGGTGTGGGCATTCGCACATGAGTGATAGCGCGCGCGCACGCACTTTCGGCACCCAAGGGAAAAAAGGTTCGCCATCACTGCTCTAGAGAATGAGAGAGTTGGGATTCTACTTCTTCTTTTTTCAGCCCAACCATCTGATAGTAGAGCAAACAATTTCATAAGTGCTACCAATAATTCAGTTTATAGTGTATTACTATTATCCTTCTCATCTTTTCTACTACGTTCTCTTATTGGTATCCTTATTATGATTATTATCACTCTGTTGTTTTACATGTACACTGAGAGCTTATGCACTGGAGACAAATTACTTGTATGTTCTTGGCCATTAAAGCTCTACTCTACTCTACTCTACTCTACTCTACTCTACTCTACTCTACTCTACTCTACTCTACTCTACTCTACTCTACTCTACTCTACTCTACTCTACTCTACTCTACTCTACTCTACTCTACTCTACTCTACTCCTATTCTACTCTACTCTACTCTACTCTACTCTACTCTACTCTACTCTACTCTACTCCTATTCTACTCTACTCTACTCTACTCTACTCTACTCTACTCTACTCTACTCTACTCCCATTCTACTCTACTCTACTCTACTGTACTCTACTCTACCAGGGGCGGGTTGCTCTTACCTCGCTATCAATGTGCTGCACGTGCATAGCCATGTTTTGTGCGCGTGCGTGCTACATGCACCCACCCCTCGCACGATTTTGCTTCCGCGCATGCGCAGGAAGCAAAAAATTACCGAGATCTCACGTACATTCACGTCCCCTCACAAGATGTTGCTTCCACGCATGTGCAGGAAGCAAAAAAAAGCCTAAAAATTCTGAAAAAAAGATGGCAACGCGGGACAGACCGGTGAAGATGGCACCAGAGCTGTCGCACGTAAATTGCGTAATCTGCTGGCCACTACCGGTGCGGCAGAGTCGACCGCACTGGGAGGAACCCACCACTCTACTCTACTCTACTCTACTCTACTCTACTCTACTCTACTCTACTCTACTCTACTCTACTCTACTCTACTCTACTCTACTCTACTCTACTCTACTCTACTCTATTCTCTCTTCCATTCTGTACCATAGTGTACCACACCACACCATTCCATTCCATACCATACCATACCATACATCATACCATGCCATACTCCCTTTGTATGGTTTTCTTTGCTTCCCCAGTGTTTAATAGGCCAGAAGTCCAGCTGGAAACTTGTGTTATCAATGAAAGTATGGAAAGCATCACGCCAGCAAGGATTAATGATTTTTTGGGAGGGGGAGGGGTAAAAAAGGAAGGAAAACGTCCTTCCATTTGCTTCTTGATGCTTGAATCAGTAGGAGATTGGAAAGCATAGTGAACTTTTCAAGGCGATATTTGATCAGAGAGAAACTGAAGGGTACCAATAGAAGTGAATATTTGTAGCTCAGGGTTAAACTGTGGGGTTTTCCTGCTCTCTGAGCTTGATTGTTTTCCTGAAGGTGTTTTATTACCCAAAGTGAGTAACATCAGGATGATGTAATGAAAGTTTAAAAAACTGAAGAAGTTTCTTGGATGAGAAGCAAAACGTTTTCAAAGTGGAAAAAACAAACAAACCAAGAAAGTCCAGTTGCCTTTTGAAAAGCAGTTTTGGGATATACATTATTGTTCTGCATTATACATTATACTATATCTCTCTATCTCTCTATCTCCATTCTGTTTGTCTGTCTGTCTCCCCCTCTTCCCTTTCTTACTCAACCATTCTTCTCTGAACCATTAGATTTATTTTTATCAGGATAGGCTGTCTTTATTATTCATGAGAAGCAGAGTGAAATGAAACTACCTTAGGAATGGAAAAAGCATTAGCACCTAACCAATATTTCAAAGAAGACTATTTTGCTCCTGTCACAGCTGACTAAATGCTTTGTTTTCCTGGTAAGTAAGAGGCTTGGGGTACACTTTTTCTTTCAAGTAGTAATAGCAGACACTTGCAAAGAAAAAAAATATGCTTCTAAAATCGTTGGTACTAGCCGTTTAATTTATTCCCATTTCCTCTTCGTGGAAACCTTTCTGAAAACAGTTTTATTCACATCGATTCCAAACACTCGACACTGGTGTGTGTGTGTGAGAAGCCAGGGGGATCTGAAGGAATGGGCAGAAAAGTCAAGGAGAGGATTGTGAGACCACAGCAGTTTTATCAAAGTTCTCCCAGTCTTTTATTTGCATCGGCCATTTAAAAACGAACAAACCAACCGACAAATATAAGCAGAGCTTTGATAGAACTGTTGCGGCCAGCGTTTGTTTTGACTTTTTGGAACAGAGCCGGCAGACACCCATGTAAGAAGCTGGCACATTAGACCAATAACACGAGACAGAAAGTCAACTCTAGCCCCACATCTGCCCTCTCTTGCCAACACCCCATTCTTTCGTCTCCTTTCCAGACCAGACTAAAATAGCTCTGCTTGAATCCACTTAAGGAGACGCATCATCATCAGTTCTTCGATGCCAATGATTTCCCATTACCTTTTGAATCGGTTCCATGTCTGGGCTGAAATGAAGATGGGTCACTTGGGCATGTCAAGAAGTAAAACTGGAGTGATGTATGGGTAGGACCGGTTCTAGGTTTAATGGCAGGGGACTCTTCAGGAAGAAGGAGAGGAGGGGGAATGGCTCTGAAGCAGTGGTGAAATCTACTTGCCTTCCTTACTGGTTTGGAAGCACGTGCCACCATCGTACGCGCTTTCCCGCCCTCTGCACATGTGCAGAAGGCTTTGCGCATGCGCAGAGGGTTAAAAAAAGAAAATCGTGACGTCCGGGCAGGTGGGAGGAGGCTCGCGCGACCGCTGCTACCAGTTCTCCGAACCACCAGCGGCCGCCGCTACCGGTACACCCAAACCGGGCTGAACCGGTAGCATTTCACCACTGCTCCGAAGTCTATTTGGCTGTGTTAGCACCCGTGTATCCCTCTGGATATGCTCTTCTCTGACAAGGTAAGCAATGTTCTGCAGAACCCAGAAAAGGCATATAGATTGCTGAGCCAAGGAAATTAAAGGTCTGCAATAAGGGAAAAGAAAGTCTAACTGAATCTAGCTTACATCAACATCATCCCTTCTACCTCTCTCTAACTTCCTATCCCTGAAGACCATCCTGGCTTCCACCCCCACCCCATCCAGCTACTTAAATTACTGCCAAACACTCAAACGAGATTTGCACCATCTGTCTCCAGCCTCTAACTAGATGTGAAATCATGTAAGGGATAATGTGGAGCATTTTTTAAAAAATATATTAGCCATCAGGCGCCTTTTGCAATTCAAGAGTTGGCACCAAACCATCTTCCCCAGCTAAGGGCATTGTACAGCACCCTGAAAATTGGTATATCAAATCTGTCCACTGACATTTGGCCTGTACGATACCATACAGCGTTCTTGCTTGCATCCCTGAGGGTTTATAGCTAGATACCCTACAAGAATTTATGGGAAAGAAGAGCTTTTGTGTTGATGGGAGGTTCATGGAGGCCCCAGCTCTGCCACCTTCCTCTCCTCTCCAGCTTGTTTGCTGTTTTGTTTGCCGATCATTGTGCAATGAGCACAGAGACAACATTTGTCTCAAGCTGCCAACAGTGATGCCAGCTGGGGTTGGGTGAAAATCATAAGCTGTGGGGAGGAAATATCTGGCGTTGATATTCCCTGGGAAGGACTCCAGGTGTGCTTCTTACGTTACCTAATATTCATTTTCATCTCACCAGCCAATTCCTTTTTTCTTTTTGCAACACACACAGCAGCTTGTGGTTTGCTCCTTAGCTGACCTCTGAACTTCTTTGAGAGTGTTTTGGTACCTTCAGGTCAAACTCTCTGAAGCTATTAAATTGCTGACATTCCAGGTCATCCAGAATCAAATTTCAGTGCCTTTGTTCCAACAGGTACGCTTCAGGTAGGATAAGCAATCATGCTGATTGTCCGTAATATTTGGGAGCCCATCCCTGACTCTAATGCAAATTTCACCATCCTTATTTTGTCTCCTCATCATTCCTGGAGGGGAATCATGGTCCACCTGTATAAAGATTTGCACAGTGTGTCTGATGCTACTTCCCTGCGATATGCTATGGAAGATCTTCTCAAATCTGATGGCAAATCAATATCACAGTAACAAGCTTCCTCTTAACCTGGGGCCATTTTTCTGCCAGATGTTCATGCAACTTTTGTTGAAATAGACATGCAACACACATGCATGCATGCACACACAAACACACACACACACACACACACATACACACGCAAATTGTTCTTGAATCATGGCAATAAGTGCACTAGAAAGAGACACCTTTGCTCCCCATGACTCTCCAAACAGTTGCTCTATCTGAGGAAGTAGCTATCAATCACAATGCCATTATAGGCTTCTCTCAAATCCCCATGAAGAGGAGTGCTCCATCCCTCTTTAGTGTAGGAGAAACTCATTCAGATGACATCACATCTTCACTAAAGTCCTTTGTCACCAGCCCCTTAAAGTACTCTTGAATGTTTCTCTAAATAACAATAGAAATTCTGTTAGCTTTTGTTGTATCAACACCACATTCTGCTTATA